>VYXH01007649.1:0-217792 GCA_013397275.1 Burhinus bistriatus | reverse complement strand
CCCCCCCCCTTTTTTTTTTTTTTTCCACAGCATTGTTGCTTGTTCAAAGCAAATAGATAAAAAAATTAATTCCCTTCTGGAAAACTTCCAGAAAGTGTGTAGCTTGCCTAGCTAGATACATTAGCTTCAAAATGGATTCAAATGCCTTTCCTGCTCTCCAGTTGTAATCAATTAGTTCCAACACCCAAATCATATCAGGACTTGCTTCCCTTCCTTTCTCAAGCTCTCAGAAAGTCACTATCCAATAGCTGAACCCTATGTAAACACATGCCCAAGGGTGAGAACAGGACAGACACACAGAGCCTTATGGGTCAATGCTGTTAATATGTCCAATTTAATTTAAAAGAAGAAGTATATATTGAGTTGTGAAACGCACTGCCTTTAACCATCTGTTGTTAGAGTTAGTCACAAAACCCCGTATCACCTAAGATCTGTTGGACAGAAGCTTTTAAGCTTTTATTCTGCCCCCCCTCCTTTTTTTTTTTTCTCTCCCAAAAGGGGACATTTATTTAATTATACATCATCTTTTTGTTCAGACATTCTTTTCATCTTCTTACCCTAACCAATAGCTAATGTTCCTCTAGTTCAGCTTTCTTGGCACAGTCTTGCACCAGATTAAGCTGATTGACTCACCAAAGCTTTAGGTTTGTGTATCAAAACTGGTGATGAACAGCAGCTGCTAAACTGAACTGCTCTCTGGAATCTCTCTCAGTCTCCACTCCCATACAGAGGGAGCAGAGCTAACTGTAACCCCACTAGGCAAAATGTTCATCTCCATGAGCATTTATGAATCTACTGTTTTTCATGGCAGGCTATCAGAGATGAGAAATATTGAATGACCAGAGAGTGCTCTAACAGAATATGACACTCTGCTGGCTGTCATCTTTCACACCCCAGTATCTCTAGTTCCACACTGTTTACTCTCTACCTCAAAAAAAAAAGCAATAACTAAACATTTCATTGCTCCAGTGTTTTAGAAAAACAACAATTCATGCAGTTAGCTTCTAAATATGAGTGATAGCTCAGTTATTCCACTTAGATGAGCAGCAAGCACTTACCTCACAAGCACTCTTCTGTCTCCTCTAAATCTGCAGTTCCACAATACAAAGTTGTTAGCAACAATTCTAACCTTTTCTTCCCATCACCTGTCCCTTGCATCTGTACCTATTCAGTGGCGTCCTAGAACAAATATTTGCACTAGCCACTGCCAAATCTGTAAAATGATTCAGGTAAAAGATTTGCCTTTAAAATAATCATTCTTACAAAATTTTTCTTTTTTTTTAAAAATAGGATGAGGACGAAGATTCGTACCACCATACTCAAGAGGACAGTGAGCTGAAATCAGGGTCAAGCAATAGAAATTAAGCCAATTCTGCTTTTGAACACACTGCATTGTAAAATCATGGCCTAAGAACATACAGGTAAAAGAGAGGATACAGTGAAACCTGTCTCCACAGAAGCAACTATCCACTGGTATAGGATCCCTGAAGAAACAAAAACCACTTAGAGAACTTACATTCAGTTCCTTGGATTCCTTGGTATGCTGCAACAGTTAAATTCCATTATCCTATCACTTTCCTCCTTATACACCCATTCACATATATGAACCAGGAAGGAATTTTAGTGCCTCACCGTAAGCAAGGTGCACAGAAAAACTTTGCGATACTTAAACAGCAATACATACTGCAAAGATATCCAAGACCGGGACTTGTAAAAAGTAGCTGGAAATTAATAGATAGTACCTAAAAAATAACGTAACTACAAGTCTGCATCAAGCATCACTTCATTATGCAAATCCCCAAGATCAATTGTAGCCCGAAGAAACAGGTTAGAACAAATTTGTGTGCTTCTGCTTTTTTTTGCTATTTTGAAATCAAGCCGGATTCTTAATTTCTGAAAATATGTAGGAATATAAATCCATCACTGTTACATCTCTGCTTTTCAATTTTATGTTGGTCTGGGTATTATAATTTAGTGTCATTAATACTCCTAATATAACCTGCTGTCACATACAGTACAGTGTTTACAGAACATATAGCTATGCACCAAACATCTTTCACATCTCACTGCTCCTATCAAGAATTTTCCTTTGATGGGTTGGCATCTAGTTTTCAGTTTGTGGCAGGTCCTTGAATTCTTTACCTTATTTTTGGTTGTAAGCAGTTCTTCACATTTTATATAGCCTTTATTTTAACTTTGAGTGAACTGGGTTTTGGTGCATCCACGGCACATGATCTAGGCAGGAAAGAAGGAGCCTTGTGAGACACGGCTGAAGGCTGACTATCAGGGAAAAGCAGGGCTGCCAACAAGCTGCTGAAGTGACCCTCTTACATGTCTCAGCTGCGTAGTTTTTCCAGAGATGATCGTTTTAAAAGTAAAACAATCTAGACTCCCCCAGTCACAGTTGCAGATAGTGATCACTGCAATTCTTTTCATTTTTAATACCACTGAAGTGCTCTCTTAGCCACATAGAACTTAATGTATTTTCAGAACAACAGTAATAAGGAGCCTTATAGACCACTCATCTGTCAATTTTGCTGACCCACTAAGCACTCTAAGATGTGTTATTTGTTCTTCCTATTCGTCTCAGTTTTAATTTCTTTTATGTCTCGCGGACATTAAAATTAAAGTATCATGCAAACAGAACACTGCTTGTGAACCACAACCTGGAAAGTCATTGTTAAAAGTAATGCAAATAGCAGTAACATCAGACTTTCTAATGCCTCCTGTTGCAAAATGGAGTTCTGTTGTTCAGAGCTCTGTCAAAAACTTTACCTGTTCCATGCTTCAGTATGTGTTTCATTATTTCGACTGTTGATCCACTAACACTTTAAACTGGAATAAGCTAGAATTGCCTCTGCTCATTTCTGCTCTTCCTTTATGCTGAAACAAAATATCTGAGCATCTGCTAAGTTAATGGATCACAAAGCTGAGCTAACCTGGCAAAACATTTCCGTTTTTAATCCAGACCAGTTCCCAGTCCGGTTCATTGAGTGGCAAGAAAAACTCTTATGATGACTCAGGGAGGCAGACAACATAGGGAAAGCAGTGACCAACTAACAGTGGGAGGAGCACTGCTTCTTTCCGTGTCCTCCATTTATCCCTGAACCTATTCAGTTAACTAAACATGCAGAAAACTAATCAAGCCAAGGAGTGGGGCTTCTTGTTTCTCAATTCAATGTGGGGTTCAAGACAGTCTGTTTCAAGAAAGTACAGTTCCAGAAGAGATGGAAAAGAGGAGATGACAGTAGCCGCACAGCTACAACAGGGGGCTGGAGATGAAGGACAAGGATGGATGGAAAGAGTGACTTTCAGTTCTGGTGAGATGTTCCTTGTATTTGAAAGAAACTTGCTTTACCATGTATCTACCACTAAAGAACACAGAAAAGCAAGTAAATACCTGCATTGTCTTTAAAATATTATCCTTTAAAACATCACCTTAAATGAAGACGAATGAACCAACATGTTTGTACTTCTGAAGCAAAAAGATTCTGCTGCAAATGATTCTAGAATGTTGTTTACCCCTTTTTGTATCATTAATAGACTATATTCTTGTTTTGTAGGAACTTGCCAAAGATATTTGTGGTTGCCTTTAATATCTACATTTTTTGAAGGCTAAAATCCTCTTTTCTGACCGTCAGTGATGCATTGAGAAGGCACACATATTTGCAAACTGGTTTGGCAGGACACAGTATTCTTCCTGTTTTTTCTTGCAATAAAATATGAAGCTTTATCATGCTCTGTCCCATCATAATAATGGAAACATATGCCTTATGGTTTTATATGTTTATATAACTTCGAGACACATTCCTGCTTAAAATAATTGTATGTATATCATGTCATTCAGAATTTTTTTAAAAATTAAAAAAGGTAGTCAATAAATGTTATGATATATATGTGATATGACAAAAAATACCTTAGTTCACTTTCTTGTACGCTCAGACCACTTTCTATGGATGACAGACTATCGTATGTGTCTTGATATGAATGTCTTGTACCTTGGAGGGGTGTCCCTCTGTGCCAGCCTCTGCAATCTAAATCTTTGTGGGTATCTGCAGAGAAAGAAAAAGCTGCTGGAAATCTTTCAGTCCATTTTACAGAAGGAACTTCTAAAAGAGGAAGTACACATTAAATTAATGAGATTCATTAATTAAATTCATAGTAATAGGGAATTAATCAAGTCAATTACAAAATATTATTATAATTAAATCACTTTTGTACAAGAACATCAGAAACAGTTCCGAGATCACCTTCTGACTGTTGCTCTGAAAACTTCAAGAGGCCTAAACCAGTTACCTTTTTGTTACACAAACTTGGAAACAGTTTCTTTTACACTTGAAAAATGAGCTATTGCTAGATAGGGAAGAAAATGGATCTCTTAATTTTTACAGTCCAACTTCAGTTTTTATCTGGCCATGTATCTCTTACGTGTCCATGCACAGCATTCCAAATTGGAGATGGGGGTGTTTGGGGGTTTTTGTTTGTTTGATTCTTTGGTTTTGTGTTTTAAGAAAGGAATCAGGTTTTACTTTAATTCCACATGCTATCAGTCTAGAACTGACCTTTTTTTCAAGTTCTTATGTCTTTGGAGAAACATGGCAAGTCTCATCTGCAATTGGACGTACAAACCGATTTCCTGCAGAACATTTTACTCTATAAATCATCCTGTTAGCTTTAGTGAGAAGAAAAGGTTCATGATCTGGCCCTGAGTGTGAGGAAATTTTCTTCCATACTGATTAGAAGAATTTGTGTGCCCATCTCTTTTCTTCCATTTTTGATGTTTGGTTACACATTAGGAAATATGTTTTGATTTATTTCCTCTCACACTGTTTACTCACACCTGGTTAGCTGCCAAAAAAGTAGAATTTATGTCATATCTTTTGCTCAAAATAGAAGCGACACTGTTGTGAAGCAAAGAGAAGGTAAAGATAACACTTTGGAAAACAACAGGATCTGATTGTTTTCCTACTGCATAAGTTAATGCCAACTTTCAGGTTTTACGTGTATGTGAACTACTACACTAACTAAGGTGCTCTGTACTTAGAATTTTATATTTTGATGCATAAGTTTTCCTAATGACTCTGCTATGATTTTTCAGGACCTTGTTTTAGGCTGATCAAAATTTTATCAGAACAATTCATTCTCTCATCCCTTGGTGTATCAGTAAATTAGTATAGTGACTAACGCAGAAACAGGGATTAATCTCATCATTGTTATGTTGTTCTCATATGCTCATTTGCTAATTAATGTACATGGCAGAAAGCAATAATGAGTTGAATTTCAACCAAGTCTAAGAGGTGAATACCTGCATGGCATTTTCCAAAATTACTCATGAGGTTAAAGTCCTGTTGACTTTCACTAGGCTACTTGGAAAATGAGATCTTAGTTCCCAAGTTGCACGAATGACTTTCAAAATTATAGCTGTTACCAAATATATTCCTCTTAAGTAAAATCACCAATTTCTTTACCTCTAGGTAAGATATAATTGAATATTAAGGAGCATGATATACGTCTCTAATGCTGGATTTAAGAAAAAATAATTGAAGTCCTTTAAATTTTCTTCTGTCTTCACTTACAAGAATGACCTAACAAATTTGAAGCAAAATTATCATATTTCATAACAAAACCTGATTGTCCTTTAGAAAACTTGACTTTTAGAAACATTAAAAATGTTTGCAAATCAGATGTAGTATTTATCTAGAGTTTGTATTTATGACTGTGGATTTGCTTGCAGAATTTTAAATATATGAGATCCTTAATTTACTTAGCAGCCTTTTAATGGAGCTCAGTCTAGATAGCAATGGTGAAATGACAACTTTGTTGCTACCACAACTAACATTAGATGATACTTCTAGAAAAAAGCACTCATGAATGAACTAATGATGTTAAAACACTTCCCTGTTGCTACATGCAGTGCTTCAAGTCTAAATGAAGCCATATTGTTAAAGCAGCATGGAAGGCTCTTCTGTTTCTACCAAGTGTCTGGCATTCTTAAATGGACGTCTTTCAGGAAATGTGAAAAATAACTGCAGTCTTCTACCTTTCCAATGTAATTTGTCATAACAAAGAAGCTGTACTGATTCCAGTAGTCAAGGACAGATTCTCAGCTGGCCACAGCTGAGCTGAGTCATTCAACAGAATAAGCAATCAAAATGTAATGCCTTAGTCAAACTTAAGGTAAACGGTAAAGATAAACACGTGGCTTCCTCAATACTGGACACATAATGCTTTGAATTTGTCCCTCTGCACAAAAAACTATAGTGTAAGAGTGACCTCTACAGGATTTCCACAGTGCTCCATGACTACAGTCCCAGAAACTGTCTTTAAAAGACTCTTTCAAATATATTTATTTGGAAACAGAATACAGGCATCAACCTACAAACTCATGCTCCCTCCAAGTAGCAGCCTGAAATCAGTAACAACCTGAATTTACAGCTTGTAAACACAGAATGAGAGTTTCTGTAACAGATCTGCACCAGGTTTCCAGATATGAAAACGATGTAAGGACACACTTAAAACATTCTGCTGATTCAAAGGAGGGTTCAAGAAGCATTTATGACACATAGAATAAATACAATTTGTACCAATTTTTCACCTTTTATAATGGTATTCCAGTGTTACTGCACAAACTGTTGACCTTTTCTGTCATCATCTTTATAAACCACTCCTTTTTTGTATTACTATTCTCTTTTTATACTTAAGGACTCAGTCCATTTGACATATGTACACTTTCCATCATGCTTAAAGGAAATAAAATTGTCTCATAAGTGAGAATAATCCAGATGGAGGCACATGTGAATAGCAAGAAAAATGTTCTTCCATATGAATTTTTACTCAGACAACTGAAAATTTCTTGTGGCTGCTGGGGAAAATATACCAAACAAAACACAAGCAAAAACCAGAATGCGACTAGGGCTTACGTTATCTTTTAAAATGGTTTATTGGCTAAGAAGTAGTAAATAAAGAGTGATTTTTGTGAGGGGGAAAAAAAAAAATGGAGGCCCTGTTGTGACTTGTAAAAATCCACAACGCTCCACAGTTACTCTGTGAAAAGGTATACATTCTACCCCATGTAGTAACAGGAGCGTAGTCATGCAGGCTATACCCAGAAACACCAGAAATAACTAGTCTGCTTTAATCAGCATTAGCCGTATTGCCAAGTTCAGTTTCAGACAATGCATTTCAAAAAGAACATTAAAGAGCTGAAGAGCATATTTTTGGTATAACTTTTATTCCTTCCTTTCAAAAGATAAATAATTGTTCTCATTCACATTTCTTCACGTTTTTTACTTTTATTCTTGTATAAATTTTGGGATTAATCTTTTTAGCAATAGCTCCTTAGACTCTTTAAAAAGTAAAATATTAAGCTAATTTATCTTTGTGAACTTATTTGGCATATTGGACAATGTCATATAGATGGACTGATACTCTTGATAAAGTCAATCTCTTCATATTATATCTGTAAGTAATGTGAAGTGATGTTCAGTTTCCATTTCTACCTTCACATACACTATTTTCATACACATATATGCAGTTTCCATCTTCATATGCATATTAATAAAGGCAGACAACCTTTGCTAATATAAAAATGCTGTGAAGCCCTAGATTTTACTAAAACTCACATTGTCCAAACAGCTGGTCAAAGCTGACATGATATAGAGCTATAACACATAGGGTCTAGTAGATCGAGCCTTAAGGAAGTACTTCTTTCTTTAGGTCTACAATACACATGTGGATGAACATTAACCAGTGAAATGGTTCATCCAGCTCCTCATGGGAAGTGGCTCTCAGTGATTCAGTACCAATTATACAAACATTCCTGTGATGAATAAGCATTTAAGATTCTATAGAAAAATTACGATTTGCCACTGTATTTCAGGAACCTAAAGTGGAATAGAATGGTTGGAAGGCTGGAGCGAGACCTCAATCCATAACTCACCAAATGGTAATGCAAAGTAGACATCCAGTAAGATTTCATGTGAAGTTGGTGTTTTTGTGCCTTGAATCTCACTCCCATTTTTTATTACTTCAGAATGCAATGTCCACCAGGAACCTGGACCTTCCTAGGGAAAAATGTTCTGAAAGTTACTTGAGTAGGATTTCTAGCATTATCCACTTTTTCCTGAGTGAAGGTTCCCCTAAGTCAATAGGACTTTATGACACCAATAGGCCTAGGATCCATTCTAGACTCTTCCAACTGTTGTTTATGTAAGTAGTAGTTAGGACTTCATCAAGTTTTCTCACAGGCATGGAATTTGAAAGAATAAAATATTTGCTTTACAAAATATACAAATGCATGTTAAGATGGTCAGATGATTCAGATAGAAGAAATATGAATATTGAAAATTACTCTTATGAACTGAGATTTTCCAGTTCCCCTTTGAACTGGTGCCAAA
Organism: Burhinus bistriatus; assembly: GCA_013397275.1. Taxonomy (NCBI): domain Eukaryota; kingdom Metazoa; phylum Chordata; class Aves; order Charadriiformes; family Burhinidae; genus Burhinus; species Burhinus bistriatus. Next base: position 209,396 of record VYXH01007649.1, on the reverse strand, counting down.
CAAGTACATTCTAGCAAGACTGAAGCAATCAATATATGCTAATGACCAAGCCAAAAAAGAGCTTCTGAAGTAATGCTCCCTTATAGGTTATTTCCGAGTTATAAAGCCCAGAGTAGAACTGCAGGGTTAAGAGGAGCAGGATAATAACTAGGAAAGTTCCACAATGGCCTAATCATAAATGAAGGCATAGAGGGTCTGAAGAAATTAAGAAATAATCTCTACTCTTGCATCTTTGTTTGTTTAAAGTTTCAGTATTTACTGTTAAGCCCCAACCTCTGCGTCAGCAAGCTGGAACTCAATAACAGCTAGGGTAGCAGAGCAAAACAACTTGCCTTGGGACCTGAAATGGCGCTTGGCAGCTGTGATACAGAGCAACCTCTAATTTAACCAGGAATTACTTTCTTCCCCTGCTTCCATTCTCTGAGTAGAATCATTGAAATGTCAGTTCAATGTATATATGAATATTTATTAGTTCCTATAAAGAAATGGCTTTAGACACTGATGGGAGATGCTGTAGGAAGAAGTTTTCTGATACTCTCTCCTTTACCTCATGATCAATTGCCTTTTTTATTTTTTAGAAAATTTAAAGGAGGCAAACAATTTTATTTGCAAAGATTAAATTCATCTTCTCTAATTCAGAGTCACTTTTTAAATAATAGGCTCCACAGACTGTGTGTAGGAAAGCATATTTATGAATGGGAGAATTGTGGAGTATTAGAATAAGGTACCTCTTACTTTTCCAGTTTCAGACAGTTTTGCTGCACTTGCAGATTGCTTCGGTATTTCCACACTCCCAGAAATCTTTTTTCTTTGTTTTCTAGCCTACTGAGAGCAAGCACGCTCATTCTGGTGGCTAACTATGACTGTGCTGGATACATGATAACTCTTGGGATTGACCCATTTTCTCCACTCATCCTTCTCTATGCGCTCATTGTACTATTAATTTCTTCTATAGTACCACAGGGCAAATTTTTTTGCCTCTTTGAGACAATGGCCAATTCCCTTGAGAGACAAAACAACAGTATTTTGCCCATTTTAACAGAGATTTACCCAAGGTCACACAATGAAGACAAAGGCCAGGAACCTCAATTTGAAATTCCCTCACTTTAATCACATAAACCAAACTGTCCCTGCCTCCCTAATATTTTGTGAGTGCAGATGAATTCTAACCCACTTACTGAGTCAGGTATAATTCAGTATGTGAGCCGTTTCTCCAGGGTATATGGCTAATGTGTACGAGTTGTCACTTTGAGTCACATGTGCATTAGGCCTCAATATTAAAGACTGAAACAAATGAGATAGAAATATACGTTGATCATACATGTCATTACAGTATTTGGGGAGGTTAAGAATGAGAAATTAATCAGATTTTACTCAGTGTTTTATATTTCCACAGAAAGTCAACTTACATCTGTTGCATGTTCCACAGTTGCAAGGGGAATCCATAAAACTCCTAAAATACTATCCCAGAGCAAGCCTTTCTTCCACAGCTCTATAATGAAGCCCTTTCCATCAGCACAGATTTCACTAAAAACAATGAATACACAAACCATTAAACTGAAAACCCAGTCTCAACTGCTCAGTAATCTATCATAATAACTTGAGCTAGTGACTCACAGCAGATACAGAGGTGTTTTGTTTTCAGTATACCCATAAAATACAAGATAGCAGGCATGATACAAAGGTTAGACTGGACAAGCCAAGTCTCAAGTCTTACTATTCAGGATTGTTCTTAAAAACTGATGAGAACAATTCTGCTTGTAATGTGGCACAGAAGTCCCAGTTGTCAGTAGTTTTATTCTGCTACAAGACTTGGCCCTATTGGATATAGTGTAAGAAGAACCCAGGACCAGAAAATGCCTTTGGTTCAACTTTAGCTTCTTCCGAGCAGCTTCTGCATATGGAACTCCTCAGTTGCCTCCTCAGGACACTGGTCTCCTCAGGACAGCCCTGAAGAACCTGCATTCTCAGGTTCTGCTGTAGCTAACTTGTTAGGTGCAGGAGTAGTATTATATACCTAGCCTTTTGTCAGGTGAGTTCTTTTAGGTAAAACTGGGATCCACAAAAATGATCAGTTTTTTGAACATAAAACTCAAAGGAACATTTTCAATGAAACAGTAAGAGTTGGCCGTGTCAGCTATGATGGCACACACTGTCAATCAACATGGACCATCAGCTAAGAATGATTTATAATGGTATGGGAAAGATTCCATCTTCCGTCACAAAAATCTAGAAGGAGGTGCCAGACCATTTCCTACAGGAAACTGAACCAGTTTCTTGCTTTCATTGTAAAGGAGATCAGGTATAAAAGATATTTGGAGTTTATTCCCTTGATTAGAACTGAGAAATTGCACTACACAACAAAAAAAACCAGGAACACAATAGGAAAACAGCTCTCAACTTCAACAGTTGCAGAATCCAGGGTCTATTTTAGTTCTATTTACAGAATGCATGTATTTTACTACTAGCTGGTTTTGACTGAAAAAATACCATACCACAACCTTATTTTGCAAGAATTTAAAATAAAATTTTGTCGGGCCATATGACTCACCCATGACATTGACCTAAAATTAAGAGAGAAGTTATTTCCTCATGGAACATCTGGCACTCCTTTATATATTACTACAAGCAGTTACAGACCAGTTCTGTAAATATGAACAATATAATAAAGTAGGCATCAGTGTCTGTGCTGTGACTGTATGTACTCTCCATTTGACTAAATTAATTTTAAGTACTAAAACTAATCTTCAACTGATTTGTGTGGTGTGCCACAGTGAATTACTGTGTACTTAAAATTATCAGGAAACGCACAAGTGAAATCTGAGAAGGGCAAAGGGTGCCACCCCAGAGACAGGTACTGAACCCATCACATTGCTTTTAAAAATCATTGTGTTGGCTGCCTTAGTATCTAATTTTCCGCTGTACTCATGCAGTTGAATAGATACAGTGAATTTTTGTCTTGTTCAACTTCTCCCTTTACAAATACATTACAGAAGAGCAACTGTAAATTCTTATCTTCTGGTATTTTTGGACTCCAACTTTAAAACTGTTGCACTGATAGCTGAACAGTGAAACTGCATCTTGAAAGCTTAAACAATATATAATTTTTAGAATGCCACCTGGTAATATCTGTCTGTAATGGAACAGGGGTTTTTTTGTTGTTGTTGTTTGGGGTGGGGTTTTTTTTTGTTTTGTTTTGTTTTTTACAGGCTGAGATGGAGAGAGAGCCCTTAAAGTGAACTACAACAGTATGACTTTACAAAGCCTATATAAATGTATTTGTAAAGGCCTATTTATAATGCCTTTTAAAAGTCTGCTGTGTTGTATAGTTGAGGAGGCAGTAGATGGAGCTACAGCAACCTCATAACATATTTGCTAGAAAAATGGTTCAGTATTCTTTGGTAACACTTAAATTGCAAACTAAGAAAATAATCCTAATAAATTCCTCATTCTCATTCATGTCATGGAACACTCTCATTTAAATATAATGTGATTAAAAGCAAAGCATTTATAAAACACAAAAGCAAATGTATTACATATATTTTAACACATTCCTCAGGAAAATTTAGAGGAAAGGTTACTTTAAAATATTTTTTAATTGCCTCCTGCACTAAAGGTAACAGACAGGGTAAATGCTGAAATTTAATTGATCTAATTCCCGATATACTATTAAATTGTCATCCAATCCACATCCGATGTTTTATAGAACTAATACGTCTGGATCAGGGAACTGTCTAAAAAAATCATGTTAACACGGTATTATCATACAGCAATTATTCCTCTACACTGAAATATGACAATCTTTTCTACAAGACACAGCTGCAGTATAAGAATGGTATTTATAAAGGTTAGCTATTGATATTAATTTTCCTTTGCATTTTCAAAGACATATATGATCCTCCTGTTCGGATAATTTAGGCTGTGGCTCTGAACAGTCTGCTAGAGAAGACTGGGGAGAGGGAGACAAATTAGCCCCAGACTAAGATTAGTTTTATATGATTAGAATTCAGAATTTGTTATGACTTCTTTGATATGTCATTACATTTAGCCACAAAATTGCATGTAAAGAAGGTAATATGCTGGCTTAACATAACAGGCCCTTCAGTCACTCAGTCTTCAGTTAAGCAAGCTAGAAGTCTGCTACAGTTGTCTAAGAAATCAATTGCATGACACTAAAAAAAATCCAAATTCAATTAATAACTTCAGGAAAAAATTGTGATGAAGATGAAGCCTTTAAATGAGATTAAGAACACTGTGAAATAAAATTAATTTATGTGAAATAAGTGTGAAGAAAAAATTGAGAAGATTTTAGAAATGCTGCTTTTAATTTAGAATAAAATTAAATTTGGAAGTGGGGTTACTTCAATCAAAATGCCAGTTTTGGCATACGTACAGCCTGTCAAAAAATATTTATAGGTTTTGATAACCAGAAATGACAGTAAAACTATTCAAAACAACTCACTCTTCTAACAAAATATAAAATACTTAGAAAAAAACCAAAATGGTCAAAAGAACATTTTTCATAAAAATAACTAAAGACAATTAAATGTTTAGTTCTGTAAAAACATTTCAACCAATTCTAGACCTCAGGAATAATATTATGTGTTTAGAGTCTCCTGACCAGTGAGGTGTATATAAGGCTCTAGAGAAAAGAGAACAAAGACTGATAACAAGATGGAGAGTTGAGTGAAGTGGACAAAGATCTTCAGACAGAAGTGAGAAACAGTACAGGACAATAATAAAGAAACTACCTAAATTGGCAGTTAAGTAGATAAATGAACATATAAAATAGGAGTCACATAGAAAGAAAAATGAGTAAAATAAAAATCAAGTTGTGTGATGATCAATTTGAGTTCTCTTTCTTCTCATTCCTGTATTCCTAAAACTTTACATGAAATTAAAGATACTGGAGACAAATATTTTCTTCCCCTTGTTGACTGCTGGCCTTGATCTACAACGTGGCTCGCAAGTTAACTTTTGTTCTGTTCCCTAGAACTAGCCTGGCACCTTTTCTCTGAGCTGGATACTTTTTCCTTGCTTTTGCGGTCTGCACATGGTCTCACATGTTATTAATTGCACTAAACTATCCAAATACAGCAAAGATACAACAAAAGCAAATGAGAAGAATTCCCTGTTACTTACAACATGAAGTCCTGTTCCCAGCAAGGTTCATTTCCCCTTCTCTCTACTGTAGTGCTTTTTAAATTTTGGACTTTTAAAACAACATAGGTTTTGAATGCATCTGAAAAAGAAGTGAGTGGCACATTAAAACCCTCTTTGTTTCTTCCTAGAAGCTGGAAATATTCAACCCTGTAGTAGCAGGGGTTTAACTTGTACTCCATATAAAACATTCAGAGGTGTGGTTCAAATACATGGATTTGAACAAGGAAATTCTTATTAATTCTAATGGGATTATGACAGGAAAATCCCTGCCCATCACAAGTGGGTGAGAACGTAATCCTAAATGCGAGCAAGTATTTTAAGGCTCAGCTTCCAGACGTGGCTTCTTATATTATTTATCAATCTCCCTGACAGATCTTGCATGAAACTAGTACACACTCCCTTTCTGCAAATTGGGATTTTCTTTGTCTTTCAATTGGTACAATAATATTGGTGACTGGCTAATGGGCTTTTATGTCCAATTAAGGCAAGGGCACAGACTTGTAACATGTAATTCAGTCTTTGTGCGTGAATCTAGTTCTGCAGCAGCAAAATGGGTTTCAGATACAGTCTCAAACGAACTCATACATTTTTGTAAATGTCTTTGTAAATGCACAGTATGAATATTCATAAAATTGGACCTAATCAGCAAAAAGAATAGAATTAAAAAAAATTCAAAGTGCTTGAAAATATCACTGGCAGATAAAAAAGCAAAACATCTAAGGGAAAGCTCTACCCTTTAGAGCCTCACACAGGCATTGAAGGCAGCAAAAGACATATTATATCGTCTCAATGAATGTGGCTGTTCAGAAAACTTCTCAGCTTGCATGCATGTAACACATCCTTCATTAGCCTCCAGCATCCTACATAAGCATCAACATTGACATATGGTTGGTTTTTTTTTTTTAATAAAACTACTGCCAAAATATACATATGAGATGTAGCAAAGAACAGAAGTAATTTTTGAGCTGTCTGTATTACCACAGGTCAATCAACCAGTCTGAGTTGGAGGGAAGATGCTACTGCCTACAATAGGCTGTTGAATAGGTTGTATCAAATTGCACTGCAGTTAACAAAACGCATGAGGGAGAAGACTTAGCTCCGTACATCCTGTATGTAGATCTTATCGATTAGGACTGATGATAATGTTTGACAAAAGGACTAAAGGGTGTTATGTAATGGGAACTATTTTTTTCAATAAACAAAATCAACAGTAATCAATGTTATGTATTTATTTTCTATAATTCAGTGCACCAGTCTTCTCAAACATGTCTTTGTTCTTACACTGAAAAAACTTGACAAAGTCAATATAGATTTAAAAGTCTGGTGACATATTTGTGAGAAATGGTGTCAACAATGCATGATTCACACACCATCCTATTGCTTATTCTGTGTAACTGAGACAAACAAAACACAAAACTTGCAAAATGTTTTGTAGTTGCAAAATTTCCTTGTAGTTTGGAGGCTTTCAACTCAAGGTTTGAGAATTTTTCAAAAGAACTCTCCCATTAAATCATTTGGCTGAAAAACAGTGACCTACAATGTTTAACTCTAGTAATTTTGAGCACCCACATCTATATTTACATTTAAATCAAAAATACAATAAACAACCTTCCCCAAAGTTAAAACTTGTGTCCTTTAAATGAAGCTGTAATTGACAAGATAGAGACTTTTTAAGACACATTTTTACTGGTTTTCTGTTTCATTGTTCTAATATCTTCATATTCAACTCTATAATTTCTTTCACATTTGAAAATTTCATGTTCCTGTGTATCATGGCAGGTCATCAAACCTAGTCACCTTCTATCTTTCCCCAGCTCTTTTTCTAGCACAAAAGTTAAAGAAATTTCAGATTGCCTGTGCTATCATTGTCTTGCCCCGAACCTTGTCATCTGGTTTCATCAAATAATTCTGTTTGATAATCATCTTTTGTAAATTATCGCCTCTTTTGAGTATCAAGAAAATACAAGACTTGCTGAACCCTGCAGAACACTTTTCTGATTGCATTAGGATTTCAGTGAAAGACAGATGATTCCTCAGTCTATACTTCATACACATACCTCACAGCCTACTGTGAAGAACGACTGCTTTACAGAGAGTTAGAAGAATCATGTTCCCAGAAAGCAGCTTAAGCTGTGCTAGTTTAGGTTACCTTTCTTTAATCCAGATAGTTCTAAACAATTTCGAGAAGTTGCTTAAATGTATCAGCCAGACATCTACTGGCAACTTTTGCTGCATTGATTAGGTTGTATACCAGCTTCTCCTGAGAACTAGTAATTACGAGTATCTTGAAGGCCTTAAATTTATAGTCCACCTATGTGTGAGAAATCTCTGGCTGAGTTTGGGCTTTCTTTCCACTCTGGCTAAATCTTGGTCCTGGAGGCAGACTTACCGAGTACTGGGCAGCTTGCTTTTGCTCGTGTTTATTGCCTAGGGCCTATACCTAATCTCTATAACTGTCCATCAGTATTTCCTCACGGCAAAAATTCAGACACCATCTCCTCCCTGCCCTGCTGAAACTAAAATCATGCACTCTCTTTATATAAAAATAGTTTCTCTTGTCTGATGACCCACTAAGGTCATCAAATTATGTAAAAATTCTTTTTAGTGGAAATATCCCTTAAATAACACTAGTTTGAGAAACAATAATGATTAATAACTGAAAATAACAGATTGTCTGAGGTGACAATATTGTTTGTTAATTTGATCTTTAAAATATATATTTTTTAATTCTTTCCTCGTTTGTTTTGTACTGAACTGTTGAAATGTATACAAGTAGTCCCAGACTTAATAGATTCTTTAGTATGATACACACACGCATGCCCAAGAAATAAAAATGTAAAGCAGAAATTAAAAGGGAAATCAGACTTACCAGCAGCTTTATCCAACCTTCCTTTTTTCACTATATATAAAAAAAAAATATTATATTCAGATAATAACAATGCTTGCCAATAAATTTTATGAAAAAAAAAATCTAAGGGATAAAAAAAATCTCAAACAAAAATGAAAACAAATAGTCTTAAAAAATGTAAGCACCATTGTGATAATATGATTACTCTGAATTCTTTGGAAAAGAAAACATGCGGAAAGTCTCTGCAGCTTACAGAAACTTAGTAAATAAATGGATACAACAAAAAGGGCAGAATGGAGAGCAGGTGACCACAAATGGTAGTATACTATCCATCACCTCATAATGCCAGTTCAAATTCTTCTCAGTAATAGTCACAGAGGATTCACAGACTTCATACAATCCAAAGTAGCTTCTATCAGCTTACAAAGAATCCTTTATTACATTGTATTTATTCTGACTATTAGAAAAGACGTACTGCTGTAAACACCTTACCAATTAAAAAGTGAACATTTCAAATCCTGACTTTGTTCAACAGCCTTAAGTTCCATGCTACAGTATCACTTCCATTAATGAAAAATGCCCTGAAGCTAATAGGACTGTGATTCAGATAGTCATCATAATTATGTAAATCTAACTTGGTCATCATTTTGTATCAAGTGTCTGACTAGTCAAGTTCATTGAATTTAGACTTTCAAACAATATAATTATATAGTCTTTAAGTTTTCCTGCCCTATCAATGCATGTAAGACAGTTCAGTTCAATTTGTATGAAACATCACTGCATTCATACAAAAATTAAACCTGCTCTAAGAATATACTTCTATATATAATGTGTCATATTTCACTACTATACTCAGGACTTAGTAATTGTCAGTAAAACAAAACGTTGAGTCCACAACTTTACACCTCAAAGGTTCCCAAAAGCTTACCGTTGTTTTCCGATTCCCTTCCTACTTGCCTAAATTCACCTACCTTCCTCTTCCTTATTCTTGCTTTCATCTATCCCTAAACATCCCTAAGTATTCTATGGAATTGCATCATATTTGCAGAATGTCTATCTGACAGCCTAAATAATTCCATCATGTCTCACACTGAGAAAGCTTTCATTTTCAGCACAAATGGGGAAAGGTCAAACCGTTGCTGAGCCACAAGCAGAGTTCAAACACTGCAGCAGTTCAACTGCACTGCAAGACCGCAGAATTTACACACCGCACTTATTGAATTCCCTTGAAGTAACTACTTCAAGAAATATTCCCATCAACTTAAATGAGCAATGTACATCTGCAGTCTATGAAGCTGCTTTTTAAAGCCACCTACTAAGTATTTGTTACACTAGTGAAGGAGCTTGAGTGATAAGAAAAACCTACCTTTTACAGAGAGAAGTTCCATTCCAGTAGAAAAATATTTTCGAGAACATAAATTGAAAATAAGCTTTGTTTACAGCTTGGAAAAAAATTAGTTTGGCTTGAAGACTAAATTACTTTTCCTCCTGTTTCCTCACTGCAAGTGTTTCCACTTTTCCTGCATGCTCCTCCCATGTTTCATATGGAGGAAAGCCAGCCAATTGATGGAGCAGTCAAAGACCAGCAACAAATTCTTTCTCCCTCTATACACACCCTGAGATGGAAGAGGAAAGGAGAAATACTACTACTGTTTGCTCGCCCTCATTTCCTCAACTTCTATCTGCTGTATGCAGCTGTCTCTAGTCTAAACACATTTCTGAATGCCAACTTTGCCAGCAATAACAAACTCAGTGCAACTATTTTATTAAGAACATACTTTGGCAGTTCTTAAACTTCTTTTTTAATACTTGCAAAGCATCTGAAGTGGAATACAGAAGGTTTAATTTTTTCTTTTTTTTGTGTGTGCTTTTTTTTGTTTTTTTAACACAGATTCACAGTCAGACCTCTTATTTTACTGTATTAGCTATAGCTAAGCAAGTAGCCTTAATTTTCTAAAAATAAAGTGTGAATAAATACTGCACAAAAAGACAAGCTGAATTTTAATGTACTTCATGAATGTCTAATTCTATTGCAGCACTTCATTGGATAGTAAATATTCTCATGCAATGTTAAAATATTTTACAACAATACTCAAAACACTGAAATCATAAAAACTGCACTGTTTATGACTACTTGTTCATATAAATACTGGGGTTTATTTCTTTAGTTTTCAATGGTGGTTAATAGTATATATATCCACAGACATGTAATATTTCATTTTTTAATTTTTTCAGTCTCCATCATATTATAATTGTAGCCTTTGGTCTTAGTGTCCTTGAAGCAGAGAGGAGTGCGTATGCCTTCTGAGTTCAGGAGTGGCTGTATGCAGGTCCAAGTAACTGGGACTGGGTGACGGCCACACCTCAAAAGAGAGGTAAGAAGTCAGACTCTTTTGCCTGGGTAAGAGAAAGTTTGGGGAGGTGGGGTGGATTTATCAATGTTTATAAGTGCCTGATGGGAGGGTATAAACAAGACTGACTCTTCTCATTGTTGCCTAATAACAGGTGAGGAAGCAATGGGCACAAATTGAAACTCAAAGTTTCACCTGAGAATATGAAAACTCATTTTTACTGTGAGGGCAGTTTAACATTGAAATAGGTTGTCCAGAGAGGATGTGGAGTCTTTGTCTTTGGAAATACTTAAAACCTGACTGGACACAATCCTAGGCAACCTGCTCTTGCTGACCCTGTTTTTAAGCAGATGATCTCGAGAGGTTTCTTCCTTGTGATTCTGTGATAGCCTGCAAGGTCAGAAATCTGTGAAGTGTGACATCGAAGAAAATTCAGTGCAGGATTTCATGAAAGTCTACAGTCACTCTGCATAATACATGTAGTCTTGATTTCCCCCCACCCCCTTCGTAGAAATGTCTAGTACTTACATTGTTTTAGGAGCATGCTACTATGTCATAATGTGAAGTTGTTAACATATTACTTTTTAGTCTTCTGTTTTAGATTAATATATTTGCATATGTGTCTTCTGAATTCTGTTTATTCTGAACAAGTCTCCCACAGCAGTCTTACACTCTTAGAGCCAGGTTTCCACCTTATGCAAGCAATGGAGTTCCACTGAAGTTAACTGAGCTAGCCTGGTACATACTGGCTGAGAATCTGATCCCAAGCATGCATTTGGGTCAAATGAAAAAATATTTACTTGGAACAAGAATCTAATCACTGCTGACTTAATGTTCAGTAAATAGAGCCCTTAGCATGAGTCAAAGTTACACAGCTGCATCTCTGTATCCTTCCGAAACTGTGCAAACTTGCCTCCTCTTCCTTTCTTCCACTCACTTTCTCAGTATTAGGGCCCTTCATGTGGAATACTGATTTTCTCCTTGAATCCTTGGGTTCCAGCAGCAACAGCAGTCATTGTGGTACATTAACTTTACTGTGATGTCATGACTGTTTCTTAAATATGCAAGTGGGGAAGATGTTATGACTGTATGGTAGGAAATATGCAGAGAATACTTGAACATAGGCAGAAGGTCACTGTGGACTGAGAACAGGGCATGTGCAAATGATCTTTCATTTGGAAAAAGCATCTATTATATTTAACAAAAGAATAATGAAAAGTATTGAGCTGGGACAAGCTGTCAGGATGGTGTTTGACTAAAGAGCATAAGAGTAGAAGCTGCAGTGCAACATGCATGTTTCACAAACTGACAGCTTCAGTACCTGAAGTAATTACCCTATTACTTAGTCATGCCTTCCGCAATGTTTTCCCTTTTCCATATTACTACTTCCTATTTAATGCCTGATATTACATTTCAGTCCTATAAATTGACTTCAACTAAAAGGTCCCAACATTGCAGATCTATATGCAGAATCAAGAATTTAGAAAGATATTGAAAAAAAAGAAACAAAAGGAATTGTTTACATTGCATTTTTATCTAAGCTATATCAAAACTGTCTATACTTTCACTCCACTCTATTCAATATAAAGGAGTAATTAGGGACAATGCTGTTATTAAGGATGTGTCACCTGATACCTGACACTGTTGAGTGATCTGCTTCCAAAAAGATGTATGTAATTATTTTTCAAGCCAAATTCTCAACTGATATACAGAGGATATGACTATTTTCATTTGTGAGCTTACATTTTTTTTATTGAGAATCTGCTTTTTTTTTTTCTTTCTCTTTCTTCTTGTGAATTTATATAGCACATATTAGCAAATAGAAGCCTGCCTGCATCTTTCAGTTAATTCATCAAAAGCGAGGAGATTTCAGTCTAATGATTTACTTACTTGGCATTAATACTATATATTGTTCTTCTCCGGAAGTTCCTCCTCTGCAGGATACTTGTAATGCAACAACAATGGTCACAAACACATAGATTTTAATATAATGTGTTGCAAAAGGAAAACAAGGAGCAGAGCACATTTGAATGCTGATTGCAAAAATACGTGGAAGATAACCTCTCAACTTTCACAGGAAAATGAAAACACACCCTACTGCTGTTTTAAGATAACTTAGTTATAGAAGAGAATATTAAAAAATAAACTTTGTGGGGAAAAAAATTAGGAAAATTTCAATTGATATTACAAATACGGAGTGTAGGAGCAGTTTCCTTGCATCCACTACATTCCTGTCTGTGAACATTATGAAGCTGTATTTTCTTGGCTACTTTTATGCTGACTTATGTATATTTTTAAAGAACTTTTGACCTTGGACCACCAATATTTTAACTATCTTTCTTCCGAAATTCTCCCCATGAGAAGAAAGGGAATATTCTCCTTTGCAAATTAGTAGGTGAAATTTTCAGCTGATCAACATTTATCAGTATCTCCTTACACTAGCACATGAAGAAATATGCCAGTCACTTCAGAAGACTAGGAGATAAACTGTATTTTTTTGCATTCCTCTTGAAGTCAATTATTGGCTTAAAATGAGAGCTAGTGGGAGAAGAAGATTTTTGTCTATTATGGGAAAAAGTTACACACACTTCAGATCAAATTCAAAGATAAACAGCTATATTATCATTACTGTGATCATAATAACACAGAAAGCCAAAACCAGTGAGAAGGAATTCAACCAGGAGAGCAAGAATTAAAAAAAAAAAAAAAACAAAAAAAAATCAGGTTTTCCAGCCAGTTCATTTCTACCTTTCAGAAATATAGATTCTGCATCCCCAGGTGTATACTATAATTTTCAGTAGACTCCATAAATGATAAAAGATAGAAATAATGAACTCTGTAACAAAATATGCTATCAAGAGATACATCATCAAAGCGACAGGATAAGCAGAAAATCAATCAGCTGATTTCTGACCCTGAGAAACGATGAGCAATATTGAAGATAGGAACTACAAATTAGATCAGTTTTGTCCTTGCCTCCAAAAGACAGGCACAACTATGGCTAGGGATAATAGGTGATGTGTTCTGGGCTTCGCAAGAATCACCTTGATAAATGAGTTCAATGCACTCCATTTACCCTTTTCCAACAGGAAACAAAGGAAGGGCCCTCCTTCAAAGTGTTATGTGTTATTAACCACCAAGTACATAGATACAAATTTTATTGAAATATCTATTCACTACAGTTTTGGACATTAATAACAAAAAGTCAAGCCACAGCAATAAAAAAAAGCTGAAGATTTAAAATGAAGACAAATACAATAACTTGTCATAGATTCATATTGTATTTGTCAGTTGTGAGTCACAGGAGCTAGTAGGTTATTAGACTAAAAATAGACTTATCTCACAGGGTTTTTTTCTTATTCTATTTCAGAAAAGTGGTATTTCAACTATAAATAAGTGCCACAAATTTCAAAGTTTTGAATAATTTAATATCTGGAGTTAATGAGAAAACTGTATAATTTTTAATTTGGTCCTAAGCTTTTGAAAAAAATAGCTTATTCAGTCCAAATTAACCTTAAAGATTTTGTGTACAAATTTTGCATGTCACTTCACATCTCTCCTTCCTTGACTCCAATTTCATAAAGACTGAAAAAACTATCCCTTACCTGTCTCATGAAAATACTGTTGGCATTAACATCTGTACAGTGCTTTGGAATCTTCTCATTAAGAATGGTACAAAAAGAAAGATAAATATTTTTACTATTATACATAAATAGAAACTGAATATGTATAAATGCCAATACACTAACTGGGAAGAGGATCACATACCTCTGATTACGGTCCTTAAGTCTGGGTACTATTCTGCCCCCACTGTGACCTCTGTCTCTTCAATGACGGAGTCATTTGGACCGCCAAAGTCATGTCAATCTCAGAAAAATTCATTTTCTTTTAGAATCTATTTTAAGTTAACCAAGATTTTCTAAAGTTTTTGTTTTGGAGTTAGTAGCTCTGCTCATTGATATGATTTCTGTAAAATTGCTTGCTGCCATACAAAAATTAAAATGTGCTCATAATAATTAAGGAGGAATAAGTTTCAAAAGAAACTTAGCTCATCAGAGGCCAAATCAAACATTTCTACTCAGCAACTGATTATTAAAAGTGCAGCTTGGTTCCCTGTGACAGGAAATGTTTTATTGTCTCTTGCATCTCAGTTCCACATGTGCTTACGTAGTCTTAGCTGCCTTCTTGACTACGTTTATTTTACATTTAGAGACACCTAGTGGCTCAAGTCTTGATCTGCTCTGGAAAACAGCAACGATTTCTCATTTCCGAATGAACTTTGGATGTTTTCAGATCTGATTTATCTCTTAAAACACAGCACAGTAAACATTTGACTTTACCAAAAAAAGGAAAAAAAAAAAGTACTAAAATACAGAATTGTATTTCATAGTACACATGAAAAGTTTGAGATGACAAAAAATATTTTGTCCCTTTTTTCTGGACTTAAATCCACACCTAAAGAGTAAACACATCTAGCACTTTTTTTTTTAAATTAGCATAGTAAATGCACCTTGATTTTTTTCTTCAGAATATTCAATTTTATTCATTTTATGCACCATATTTGTTACTTTGGCTTCTGTATCTCCTCCTAAATATAAATCTCAAATAGATGCCATTTTTCATTGTTTCAGGTATTTTTGTACGCCTACAATCACCCCTCTGAATTTTTTTATTTAGTGGAGTGCTTGGACCTAGCTGGCTTTTTTGGTATCAGTAGAATTGCTCTACATGCAAAAAAGGTGGCAGAATGAAGCTCCTATCAAGAAATTAGGTAAGGCTCATTAATTCTTTCATCTCGACTTTTAAATGAAAAAAATGTTTCTAAGCAAACAGACTAACAGTCTTAGTTCGACTACTCTGTGATTTAGTAGAATGTTTTCTAACCCAGTCAGCCCTGGTAATCTTATGAGTCTACAATTAGTTACATATGCTGCAAACTTAATGTGCCTTTTATTAATACTTTCAAAAAAATCTCCATTCCTGGGACACTCAATGATTGCATTTAATCTGTATAAACTCTGTACCCATATTTTTAAAATATTAATCCTCTCTTCAGCTCACTTTAAAATGTTTGTATTCAATAAAAGCCATGGAACCATAGCGGAAAAAAATCAAGAAGTGTGAGATATCTTTATTTCCTGTATCTCTGTTCAATGAACATATAGGAAGTGCATAAATGAGTATACCTAAAATACCTGTAATAGCTCAGCACTTTCAAGTTTTTCTTTTTTTTTTTTAAAAAATCACTTTACACCCTAAAGACACATTAAATACATATCTACTAGAAACCCAAATACTTCCTATCCTGCTTCTGTAGAAAGACAGAATAGGTAATTTCTTTCTCCTGGATTCTCATGCCCCACAAAAGCAAGAAGTGAGGAACTCCTAGAAACAAATATATCTGCCATAGATGCCTATATTATACAGTCTTACAGGAGCAAGATTACTGGAAAAGGTGTGGTCATGATGCTTGTTATGAGGAATTTTAAAATTTGGAAAAAATTTTACAAAAATTCCCTTATTTTTTCCCTTAAAAATATAATTTAGTATTCCACACTTTTCCTCAGTAAAACACAAAGAACAAAAACTAAACCCATTTTATGCAAATAATCTTGCAAGGCAAGAGTGTGAAGTGAGTAATTACAGCAAGAAAAAAGCCTTTAAAAATATTTTCGAGAAGGACAAAACACGAAGGTTACTTCTACAAGCTTAAAATGTAGTTAAACTGCAATTCAATAACCAATCACATTCTTGCATTCTGAGCAAAATTAAGCAGTTAATAGTTCACTTTCCTCCGTTTTCACTTTACTCCCTCTAGCGTCTCAAAGTGTATATTACACCCCTTTATCATCACAATAAATAAGCAAAAACGTACTTGTTACTCATATTTTAAAATTAATAATATTGTGAATCTGCCCTATTGTTGGACCTAGCAGCTACAGCATTATTATTTTCTGGGGGAAAAAAAAACCCAGTAAAGTATAGTTTGTAAAACCAGTCAGAAAGACCTTAAGAGATTGAATTCTGTATTAACACTGCCTTGCTTTAATTCCAGAATGTAACGAGTACAGACTTAGCTCGCCCTTTTATCTGATAGCAATTTGTGAAATTGCATTTATTCTCATAAAAGCACTGATTTAATTAACAGCATTCTTAATTCTCCAGAAGTACATCCAATGGTGAACATATCCATAGCTTATCTTTGCAAAACAATAGCTCCATTGACATGAAATGTGACATTTTTTCATCAATATTTCATCACATTACACATAAGATAATACAATAAATTCTCAGTACTTGACAACTATGCCCTAATGTAATCTAAGGTAATGCTGTTTCATATTTCAGTAGGTGACATCTCTCAACAATGTTAACCACTAATTGCTCTTTTTCATCTCAAAAACATGCCTTGATTGCTAACTGAGGCCAAATAAATATTTTAGTTTATTGAAGCTACTTTGCTGCCTATTCAGATGAAGAGGAAAATCCTTAAAAGGAGCTGAAGAGAAGAAATCTGGAGAAATTAATTATTACAGAGACTGAAATTATTATATGCTCTGAATGGTTAATAAATTAGTCAGCCGAAGTTATTTTTAGTGAGAATAGGAATGTACAGGTACCTATATAACCCCAGATCATAAGAAACAGGCCCAAATTTTTACATTTATAAAAGTTTTTTTCCAAGTTTTTTTTAAGTGCTTTTCATTAATAGATTTCAAGGCTTTTCATAATGGAAGTAAATCTCATTTTTATTAAATTACAGATGAGGAGAATAAACCACTGACAGGGAAATTAGCTGCGCAATGTCTCCAAGTAGACCAGTACCCAAATCTGCAATGCAACATGGCATTTCTGAATCTAGCACGAGCTCACCAAGCCAAAATAAATCCTCTTCAACAAAAGAATCTGAAAAAAAATATGTCACAAAACCCCCTCATTTTACCCCTTCTGTTACAAACAATTATGTTTGGATAAAATGAGATGAAGTGGTTTGCATGCTAGACCAAAAATTAGGAAAAGAACTAGAATTAGAATGCAAACCTTCTGCAATAGCATGTGAAAGTAATGCCCAAGGAATACAATCAGCAACTGATGACTGTAGCTTTGATGCAGAAAGTTCACTTCTGAAAAGAAGTCTCATTTCCTTCAGAAGAGTTTCCTCCCATGCCTACATCATTCACTGTCTACACTCTTTTCCCTCGTGTATGTATTCTTCTGTGAAGTGCCCTTACCTCCTTTGTGGAGATCCAACAGTCCAGGACAGATCTCTCTTTTCTCCAAGAGGAAGAAGCAATCTCTGTTGAGCTCAAGAGTGTAACCAGTTTGTTTTCATATGCAATCCCAGCTGATATCATAGCTGGTAGGTCAATAGTCTGTGTTCATTCTGGTTTTGCCATACGGCAGGTTCTTGCCAAGAACCAGTGTCACAAACCAGGGAAATACAAACAAATAATTAATCTTTGTCATTTGATCTTCCTGTACCAATGTTGTCTTTGCCACAACATTTTCACCTTAATATGCAAATGTATTTTTACTTATATTAAAAAAATTGAAGTTTTTACATTAAAAAAAATAATCACCGAACACCATAAAAATAATTAAAGGATCAAATCTTTAACCTCTTCTAATTACTTTCCATACTACTGCTATGGCCTATATGGGATTTGACTGCTGCATAACAGCAGTATCCAGTGATTCTGTTTGCTCAAGGAAATAATGAGATGGCTAAACCGGGGATAGTGAGAAAGGGACACAGTGAGGGAACATTACACAGGAAAAGAAGAGAGACAAACCAGATTTCTGTGAACCTGACTGTCATATCAACACTTTCAGAAACAACACACAAAAGTTATGGTAATGATTCTAATAATTGGTTCACTGTCATACTTAAGGCAAGTCCATTTTTTTGGCATTATTCTTAAAATAGTAGATTCTGTTCTTGAAATATGCATCAAAATCTCACTTTCTAATTTCTTAAAAGAAATTACAACACAATTCCCAAACCTTGAACAGCATTATCTTGAAAATCTTGTGATATCTATAAATCATGCAATTTATTTTTAGAATCAAATCATTATTTTTAAAAGAATAGTGGTATACAAGTAGTAAAATTTTCAGCAAAAGACTTTTATTGTTTACACTGTGATTTGAAATCTGTCTTACTTGAGTACTTTTGATGTAAGTTACATCAGTTTAGCTTGAGATGTAGTGGCAAATCAATTCGGCTATAATGGTACACGTTTGTATGTGGGCATTTTATACTGGCACACATCTGGTTTTTAGCAGTTCAGTACAAGTTAAATTATTTTTAAGCAAAGTTAAACCATATACACAAAAACTGCTGTAGGTTTGGGAAATCCATTCAACATCACCCCTATGAAACCAGTGCAGAAAAAACATACTTTGTGTTAAGCCACTACTTTAAAAATGCTATTTTAATGATTTACCTATTTTAGACTCTGTAGTAGTTTAATCACTCTTTCCAAAATGAATTATTAAAATGAAAACTTTACACAAATATTATACAAGGTAAGGGAGGTTTTATTTTTAGGTAGGACCAGTGCTTTAAAAAAAATTAGAATTTGACATCCTACCACATCCACCTTATATTATAACTTTAATCATTTACAACAGATGAAAAGCTATGTGATTTTAAATGCAATGCTTCATATTGTACAGAATGGGAATGAAACAAAACTGCTTGGTTTTGGGGATAATTCTTAATATGTAGAAGTATAAATAGCATATATGATACATGTGGCTTTCATAACCAGTATTTTTAATGTGAACCTGTAAATATATTTAAATTGTATGGTATTAATACATGTACTTCTTTTATGGAACTATTTATTTTACCAAGGTAACAAATATGGTGTTGAAAGACAAAACAGAAATTACACAGTTTCATGACCCTCTCTGAGCACAACATGCAATTAAGGTCTTTGGAGTGACCTTCCCTTTGTGTCAAGGTGTGCTAAAATGTATGTGACAGTTTTTCTTATGGAAACCTCCATCTACCGATGATTAAGGAGAGGCTGTCAAAATTATTTATTTAAGTTCACAGGCAGAATTCACAATTCACACGAAGTGCCAAAAAGCACAAGCAATATACAGTTTATCCATTAGGTTACTTGGGCTTATACCATTATTTCAATTTCTTGATAAGCATCTTTTGACTACAAAAACTTTAGCTGAGCTTCCAATTACCATTATTGACTTTAAAGGGCCAATGTTAATCTTTTCTGAGAAAAATAATATTATAGTTTTTAAAGTAAGTTGACTTGTATAATTTCCTTTTGCTTTCAATACGATTACTACTAAAATCGCCAGAAGCAAGCCCAGAAAAGAGGTACCTTTGTAAGTTTTCACCTAAGATATCATATTTCAGTGTTCTTCACTTAGCCTTATGCAACCTAACCAAACATCACCCTTTCCATTAAAGTTTTATTTTCAGGGTTTATAACTCGCTTACATAAAATCATTCATAAGGTGAAGTTGTTGAAGAAGTCTCATCTTTAAAGGCTTTTATTTTAGTGCATTAAAAGTCTCCTGAAATGTGAACTATAGAACTGGTAAAACAAAAACAAAAGTTTGGGAGAAATGTGCTTTAAAGTGTTACAAACTTTACATGCTTTTTTTTTTTTTTTACTATTTTTATTGCATTCACTTACCTCTAAAACGTAACCTATAGATGCAGACTATAATTACATCAACATATTTTAGAATATTACTACTTATCTCAAGGCAGATGCCTCAGGAAAATAGTCTTAGTGTAAACGTGAACTCAATAACAATACTAAAATAAAGACACTGCATACTTTAGCTATCATACTTATATTAAAATAGGAGAACCACAAGCACTGAAAATACACTTAAATCTCTTAACATCCTTCAAACTCCCTGTACATTTCAAAAAACTATCAGGCAAACAAATTTAGGAAGTCATGATCTTAGAGAAAAGAACTGTTTTTATATAATGATAAGTCTCATGATCTCATTTGCAGCCCTACACGTAGCTCTAAGTATTCTAGTAGTTAAGATGAATGCACATATATATTGTACAACCAGTTCAGCCTGGCTCCTCACGAGAATCTTTTGCAAACCATAGCATCTCTGTGACTGACCTTTGAACAAAAAGGAGACAGGCAATTAAACAAACAGGCATCATGTTTCTTTTCCTGACTGTATTCATTCATTATGGTTTGATTTATTGCTTTCAAACAAAAATACCTGATGTTAAGAAACATCTTTAGCAATACATAGCCCTTACACTCTGAAGCACCCAGCTTAACGCTTTACTGCCCTCACATACTTGACACCATAGCTGCTGCTGATGCCCACACCTGTGGGAAATCAGCCTTCACCCTCGGAGCACCTGGCTGGAGGCTCACAAACGCCGGCCTGTACCTGCTCCCCTTCTCCTTGGGAGAACCAGCACCACCTGCAGTTGTACCTCCGCCTGACTCCTGCTAACGGAAATATTCTTTGCACCGTACTTAAAGCTGGGCGGACACTTGTAAAGTTTCCTGTACCTCACCACCGAATGGGGAGTGATCTCTGAGGGGCAGGCTGGGCCTTCCACCGTCTGTCCCACCCCGGGTGGGGTGCGGCCCCGCCCGGGTCTGCAGAGCCGCGAAGGGGAGAGTAGGGGGCTGCAGCCCGGATTTAACCCCACCTACTCTTCCTCTGGCACTTATTTCCCCTCGCTATTTCGCCCTGAGCTGTCAGGGCAGACAGCTACGGCGTAAACCCTTTCCCTCGCCGGGCGCTGACAAGACTGTGGGCGGCTCTGGGGAGCGCGGGCGGCGCGAGCTGCGGGCGGCGCTGGGGAGCGCGAGTTCCCGCCGGCCCGCTCCGGCCACTGTGAGGGGCCCGGGAGCGGCCGCCGGCCCACGGCCGGGGCGGGAGCGGGGCTGGGGCTGGGTGCAGCCGCTCCCGAGCGGGATAAAACCTGTCCTAGCTCCCTCCCCTTCCCCTCAGCGCTCTCTGCTGCCGGCCGGTTCTTCCCCGCTCGCGGTGCCTGGCTGGAGGTAAGGGGCTGTGCCACGGCCTCGCCTGCTCAGCTCGGCTCCTCTCAGCCGCCTTCCCCTTCCTGCCCTTCTCCCCACAGGCCCCCAGCCCGGTGCTGGCTTCCCCGTCCCGCTGGCGGGGCCGGGCGGGGGGCGGCGGTGGCGGCAGCGGGTCAGCGGCCGTAAGGCTCAGCTTCCTCAGGTGCCTCAAGAGAGCGACTGAGCGTGGGTTTGGGTTTTGCTGTGGGTAAGAAGAGCGGTCATACTGGGTACCACCGTGCTCTTCTGGTGGGTGCTAAGCCTGTTGGACTGGTGCGGTGTTTGTTCTTTCTTACTTGGGCAAATTTCATCCAAATTTCTGCGAGTTTTGTTTGGTCCCCTGTATGTTTAGCATCAACTATATAACTTCACTATATTTCAGCTTTGATATCTGATGTTAGATGTCTGAAACTTCTGATTCCAAGATAATGTAATGAATTACATATATTCCATAAATTGTCTTGGAGTATACTGGACTTGTTGGAGAAAAGCAGTAATGGGGAGGATACATCAGAGTTCAAAATACTAGTTCATTGAAATGTGAAAATGCTTTTGTGTTATTTTAGTGATGCCTTATTGAGTAGATGCAAAACCTTAGAGTAGAAATAAACTTACATTTGTTTTATAGCAGTTATGTTTTATCTTGAAAATAGTTCTGGTTAGAGATTTTTTTGAGAGTTGCTCAATTATGAAATTAATTAGGATGGCTCGCTTAGAGCTGTGTGTTGTTTCTGTCATAATTAGTTTTCTAGTTGTTGCTAGGAACAGTAGTGGTGTTTTCTTAATATATCATGAAACTTTAGCATATCAGTAATGCCACTGGTACAGAACTCTAATCTTTTGGGAATACTTATTGCAAAAATGGCTGTTGTGGTGAGCTAGTTCTGCTCAAAAAGTTTGTGTCAGTTGGGTAGGATTGATTACATGACAAGAGCAGGTTTTTATCATTAAAATTTTTTCAGTGTTAGAAGTTTACTGTAATGAAAACTGCAATCCATGCATTGCAATGCATTGAATCAGCTTTGGACTTTGATTCTGCTTCATAATAAACAGTGTCTTTTTACTTAAGCAGAGTTGACTGTGTGTATATATAATAAATCCTTCCAAGTTGTTTACACTAAACAGCTGCATGCCCCATAGTGAAGAACTCTGCAGAGAGGCCTCTTTGGTAATTAAGAGTATTCCAAGAGCAAAATGGAAAAATAAGGAGTTCTTGTTGTCAAAGTTTGGAAATCCTCACTATGATACAATTGATTACACCACTGGTTAGTGATTGACATCACTATCCAAAACCTAAAAGCTGGTGAAATGTTCTGGGTTTTTTTGTTTCCAGCATCTGATTCCAATTTTGTTTGTTATTTAAACATTCCAGAGTACAGTGTAGCTGAACCAAAAACATTACCTCTCTGATCAACAGGGGTTTTTTTATCTTAAGTGAGTTCAAGGTCGCTTAAGGAAGACAAAATGAGTGACTTAAAGCTTTGATGCATATTCACTGTCTCTGTTTGAGATCTGTGTAAGTTTTTGGTGTTTTAGTTTTCATGTGTCTTGACTTTGCCAGATTTTATATCCTTTGCGTTAAAGCAGTGTAAACAGGAATGAATTCTGTAGGCTTAATTATGGCTAGTTCATTACAGAATCTGTGATATTTCATAGAAATGAAAGTCGATCAAAACTCCTGTAGATTACATGTGACTTTTGCTTGTATCTATGGGAAGTCTTGACACAGACTTAAAGTTTATTACTCTATGCTTTCCAAGTTATGTAGGCCATAAACTTGGAGCTGACACCACCCTAGTAGACTCTGATTCATGTGGGATTATGTTGGGATCATTGACTGTTTAAAGGACATAAATGTCTCTCTGCTCATGAGACAATTTATAATTAAGAAAATGTAAGGAGCTGTCTCCTTACTAGCATAAGAAAGCAGCACTTTCTCACATGGAAAACTGTTACTTTCAATAAAGGTAGGCATAACTTAATGTATATAAAACTAAGGTTCAATTTTCTTTAAAGACATCTTTTATGGCTCCAAACACATACAATGTATTTCTTCTTCAAATAAACTTTGTATATATACTGGATCCATGACGTATGTGACTTAAAACCAAGTTAGCTAGCTCCTGTGCATTAATTCTTGTCTAACATGCTTAAACAGTCATTATATCATTTATTGTTGTTGTTGAAGCCTTTAATAACAGTGAAAGGAAGTGGGGAATTTATATTTTTGCAGGCATTTTTAACTTTTCTACTTAGCAAAAGAGCATCTTGTGACACTCGTCTAGCAAGCTTAAAATAATGTAACAGTTTATGGGGTAAAACAGTAACTTCAAGGAGGTGAAGATTGTTCTACTGTACCTTATGACAGTGGGTAAAGCACAAGTGTTCTGCNCTCAAGAGAGCGACTGAGCGTGGGTTTGGGTTTTGCTGTGGGTAAGAAGAGCGGTCATACTGGGTACCACCGTGCTCTTCTGGTGGGTGCTAAGCCTGTTGGACTGGTGCGGTGTTTGTTCTTTCTTACTTGGGCAAATTTCATCCAAATTTCTGCGAGTTTTGTTTGGTCCCCTGTATGTTTAGCATCAACTATATAACTTCACTATATTTCAGCTTTGATATCTGATGTTAGATGTCTGAAACTTCTGATTCCAAGATAATCTAATGAATTACATATATTCCATAAATTGTCTTGGAGTATACTGGACTTGTTGGAGAAAAGCAGTAATGGGGAGGATACATCAGAGTTCAAAATACTAGTTCATTGAAATGTGAAAATGCTTTTGTGTTATTTTAGTGATGCCTTATTGAGTAGATGCAAAACCTTAGAGTAGAAATAAACTTACATTTGTTTTATAGCAGTTATGTTTTATCTTGAAAATAGTTCTGGTTAGAGATTTTTTTGAGAGTTGCTCAATTATGAAATTAATTAGGATGGCTCGCTTAGAGCTGTGTGTTGTTTCTGTCATAATTAGTTTTCTAGTTGTTGCTAGGAACAGTAGTGGTGTTTTCTTAATATATCATGAAACTTTAGCATATCAGTAATGCCACTGGTACAGAACTCTAATCTTTTGGGAATACTTATTGCAAAAATGGCTGTTGTGGTGAGCTAGTTCTGCTCAAAAAGTTTGTGTCAGTTGGGTAGGATTGATTACATGACAAGAGCAGGTTTTTATCATTAAAATTTTTTCAGTGTTAGAAGTTTACTGTAATGAAAACTGCAATCCATGCATTGCAATGCATTGAATCAGCTTTGGACTTTGATTCTGCTTCATAATAAACAGTGTCTTTTTACTTAAGCAGAGTTGACTGTGTGTATATATAATAAATCCTTCCAAGTTGTTTACACTAAACAGCTGCATGCCCCATAGTGAAGAACTCTGCAGAGAGGCCTCTTTGGTAATTAAGAGTATTCCAAGAGCAAAATGGAAAAATAAGGAGTTCTTGTTGTCAAAGTTTGGAAATCCTCACTATGATACAATTGATTACACCACTGGTTAGTGATTGACATCACTATCCAAAACCTAAAAGCTGGTGAAATGTTCTGGGTTTTTTTGTTTCCAGCATCTGATTCCAATTTTGTTTGTTATTTAAACATTCCAGAGTACAGTGTAGCTGAACCAAAAACATTACCTCTCTGATCAACAGGGGTTTTTTTATCTTAAGTGAGTTCAAGGTCGCTTAAGGAAGACAAAATGAGTGACTTAAAGCTTTGATGCATATTCACTGTCTCTGTTTGAGATCTGTGTAAGTTTTTGGTGTTTTAGTTTTCATGTGTCTTGACTTTGCCAGATTTTATATCCTTTGCGTTAAAGCAGTGTAAACAGGAATGAATTCTGTAGGCTTAATTATGGCTAGTTCATTACAGAATCTGTGATATTTCATAGAAATGAAAGTCGATCAAAACTCCTGTAGATTACATGTGACTTTTGCTTGTATCTATGGGAAGTCTTGACACAGACTTAAAGTTTATTACTCTATGCTTTCCAAGTTATGTAGGCCATAAACTTGGAGCTGACACCACCCTAGTAGACTCTGATTCATGTGGGATTATGTTGGGATCATTGACTGTTTAAAGGACATAAATGTCTCTCTGCTCATGAGACAATTTATAATTAAGAAAATGTAAGGAGCTGTCTCCTTACTAGCATAAGAAAGCAGCACTTTCTCACATGGAAAACTGTTACTTTCAATAAAGGTAGGCATAACTTAATGTATATAAAACTAAGGTTATACCCTATCTTTAAGTCAGTAAGATGCAATTTTGTAGAAATCAAAGCTTACATTTTGCAGAAACTGATGGCCCTTTTTTGTCATGTGTGCTTTACTGTAAGAATTGATGAGTGAATGTCCAAAGACCTGATTACTTCAGCACTGTTTCACCATTTGAATATAAGGAATTCCACTGAAGATGACTTAAGTGATACTATTTGGTTACTATTAAGGCTTTGGAAGTGGCAAATAATTCACGTATATGTAGTTCTGTATAGTGCTGAAGCAACATATAATTTCCTGTAGATAACTATTCTTGTAGTTGATAGGACATTCAGACACTGTATTTCAGAAAGTAGAAACAAATGTGGTCAATTTTCTTTAAAGACATCTTTTATGGCTCCAAACACATACAATGTATTTCTTCTTCAAATAAACTTTGTATATATACTGGATCCATGACGTATGTGACTTAAAACCAAGTTAGCTAGCTCCTGTGCATTAATTCTTGTCTAACATGCTTAAACAGTCATTATATCATTTATTGTTGTTGTTGAAGCCTTTAATAACAGTGAAAGGAAGTGGGGAATTTATATTTTTGCAGGCATTTTTAACTTTTCTACTTAGCAAAAGAGCATCTTGTGACACTCGTCTAGCAAGCTTAAAATAATGTAACAGTTTATGGGGTAAAACAGTAACTTCAAGGAGGTGAAGATTGTTCTACTGTACCTTATGACAGTGGGTAAAGCACAAGTGTTCTGCGCTGTTGTTTTCACTGCCCTGTTTTCCAGCTTAGGTGCAACATAAACTATTTTAATTAATACTGTGTCACCAAAAGGTTTTGAGATGGCCAATTGAATTCTGCCAAGATAGAGTCTTTTGATGAAAACATATCTTTATTGATTGTAGAAGAAGAAAATCATTCTTAAAATGAAATCCAGAGAAAAATCATATCCCTCAGAGAAAATTTCTGAGTGGCAGGCTGAGATTAACATCATAAAATTGAATTTGTGCTGCAAACCTTTGATGTAATCAGCAGCTGGGAGATGGTGTTGCCCTTACTGTGCTCCTTCTGATTGTGGTGAATTATTGTGTGGAATGAAATAAGTGTTTCTTGTGTCACTCGTTCAAGAAATACAAACAAGGTATTACTAGGTGGTTCTTGCTAGTTAAAATGGGTTGTATTGATTCCTGATCCCAGTCTCTTGCTCCCTTGGACTGCAAAAGCAGTACATTTGCACCCAAGGGGAGATCTGGGTGTCACTCAACAGTGACTCCTCTAGACGATTAGGGTGTAGCCCTGACAGGTCTCAAGGGAAGTCCCATTAAATCTTAAACTGGAAGTGCAGTGGCAGGCAGGGTCTCCAGGTTGGAGCCGCAAAAAGCAAAGTAGAGGAAAAGGTGTGGAATACTGAGGTTTTTGGCAGAATATATTAAAACAGGAGGAAGTGGGACATAGAAGTGTTGATTACTGGAGTGTTTTACTTGTTGTCTGCTATCTGATGATATGTGTTAACTAAAAAATTTGAAATATAGATATATTTTTGCTACTGTACCCATAGAGAGCAGACTCGGCATCTTAAAGGAGCCTTTTATTGGTTCTATTGTACAATGTGCTAAATATAAACTAGTTTTTCATTATCTTTGAAAATATTTTGATAAATCTTTCATTATTTTACTTTTTGCTATTAATGTCTTCAAATGTCTTTGTTACCATTGTCTTGTCTTGCTGTGTTTAGTGTAATTTGTTTGTCATTTCCTTTTCACTTACCTAGCCTTGTATACATTTTTTCCTTTTCCTACATTACACACTGTGCCTTCTCCCCTGTAGCCTCTATATCTCCATTCTATTTCCATTTCTCTGTTAAGCATCTTTCTCATCATTGTATTTCTCTTTCCTAGTTTATTCCATTGCCCACACCTATACAAATGTGTGTGTACCCTGCTGCTTCACAAATTGTAAAGTATTGTTGACCTGTATTTTCAGATTCATGGGCACAATAGGCTTCTGAATAGCAACTTATATAAATAGAAAATCTGTGAGCAGCATCATGACCATCAATGTGGTATGTTTGCAGGCTTACAAAGACAGCACTATGTGACTTCTGTATCTTTAGGTTTTGTAATTTAGATACTTCTCTCAAGTCTTTTGTAAATGCAATATGTTTTATTATTTATGGCTCTTAGATGGACTTGCTATATATTGTGGACAGTGGGTGAATATAATTTTTTAGTTCAGGAAAGGTTATATCTTTGCTGATTACCAGAGATAATATACAACATCCTTAAGGAGAGCGCAACATTTACATCATAAAGCAAATTGAGAAAGTTGTGAAAGCAATATAGAATGGATCAGTAGACTGCAAGTCAAGGCTATTTTAAGGAAAATGAGCTTTCTACTAACAGTACAAAAACATTGATAGCACTTTTATTTCCTTATGTAGACAATAAGAGAGAATATGTCGGATAAAGCTAAAGAATAGACAGGAATAGGAGAATGAGATGGTTTAGGAACACGCAAACCTAGGAATTTGTCTTGAAAATCTGTCAGGCTCTGCCTAAAATTTATTTCCTGACAGTTCACTGCAATGATGAATCTAAAGAGGGTGTGTTTGGGGAATTTATATTATTTTACTTGGCTGTCAAGAATATTGAAACTTGGGCAAATAGAATTTTGCTAGACTGAGAAGATGTACGCTGCTCTTACAAAATAGTCAATAATTGTTTTTAATCATTTTGGCCCATCTATCCTGTTTTGTTTCAGTTTTTTTCCAACTACTTCTATTTTTAATCCAATACAAACAGTTAAATGCTGCTAGTCTCTCAACATTTTCAGGACCGCAAACTAATTTCTGCATCTTTTTTGTGCCTGCACTGATTGCCATGCATTTAACTGGACTTTGAAGCACCTGATCTTGGATTGATATAGGATGCATGGGAAACATGAAATAAGTATGAATATAAATTCAGAAAAGGTTTTTGGGTTGATAGTTTAGTATTGGTCAGGATGTTTCATGCTGGAAAGCTTCCTTTATGCTTTTGAGCAAACTGCATGTAAAGTAAACACAAAGAGCAATAGGGAATCTGAGCCGCAGACTTCACTGGGGGCAAAACAAAACCCAGATTTTTTACTTCAGATCACTGTGAGCACATGTGCATGCATGCCTCTAAGCCCTAAGCAACTCTTCCTTTCTAACCTATATGTTCCCAAACTACCTGCTTTAGGATTATAATTTTTATCTTGAGAAAATGCAGCATAGGGATGTGTGCCTGAGGTTAAACAGTAATTACGTGACAGTGATTGGAAGGTCTGAGATGGGCCTAATAGAGAAGCTAAAAAAAATTTTTTTTTAGGGTTAGTAGAGGAGGCAGAGTCAAGATATGCTTACTATATTGGAATTAGGGCTCTATGGGGAAAGCGTATGTTGAGTTATGATGGCACTGTTTCTTTATGGTATAATCTGACCTTTTTCATTCTACTCAGTTCATGACCAGACCCACTCAAAGAAGCCAAGTGATGAGGAAAAGCCCTTGCATTAATATGTGCTTAGAAACGCATTCAAGGTCAGATCTCCTGCTCTCTGGCCCCTTAAAACTTTCAACTAGACTTTTAAATACCTCATGGCTTCTGTAGAATAAAAGGTGGTGTACTCAGCTTTCCAAATGAAACTTTAATACTGCCCAAAGTTGCAAAAGTAGTACAGCTAAAGTCCTTGAAAGTGTGCAAATTGGGATAATTTTCCAAGTTAACAGAGGTTTGTGGTGCAGTTTCAGTGTGCAAAGTGTTATAGAACTAGAGACAGGATGGTAGAGATGCGGTAAGTTAGTGATGGGATGAACTGGTATGGTTTTAACTAAGAATGGGGCATTTTTTTTTACAGTCATGAGGGAGTTCTCTGACAATGTGATCATAAGGGCAGGACAAGCAAAGAAGTTTACTAGGTTGTAAGCGGGGAGAAATGGGGAGCAGGACTGAGGAACTTGATTTAAAGTTGAATTACGGGTTAATATTGTGAATCAGACATGCTTGAGTGGGCAGAGCTGCAGGAATTTGACACGTGCTGATAAGCTATGTGCAGCTCAGGTATGCCTTAGGCAATATTTGACTTTGTGGAAACAGTTATTACCTTTTTTAAAGGAACAGTCTGATAAATATCTGTTGATTTTTATTAAAAAAACCTATGCTCTAGGTGCCATCAGAATCACTAAATAGTTTTGATAAAGCTAAATAATCAAAATGTGGATGTGTGCATGTGAGTATGGAGTATTTCTACGGAAGTCATGGTGTTCTTAGAAGCAAAGATTTCATGCAAAATATTTACCTTGTGTGTCAAAATATCTTAATCCAAAAGAAAAGTTAAACAAGAAGCAGGAGAAAAGTTAGGGACTGTTATATTAACATGGAAGTTCATATGCCTTCTGTTTTCTATTTCTCTTATGATTCAGTCATAAAGGAAAAAGTCCAGAATGTTCTTGTGACATTTCAGTCTAAATTAATTCTATTCTATAACTAATATTTTGTCTGTAGTAGTAGCAGCTGTTTATTAATTCATGACACTCATGGACATCTAAAACAGATGTGTGCAAATAGATCATCTACGTATTAGCAAATTCTAGCAATTTGTTTAGTTTTTAACTTCTCTGAGTTCTGTTACTCATCACTTGCTCACGAGAAGGTCTTCGGCTAAGAATATTGATCTTGATTCTGTGCTTCTTTTACAAGAAGATGTAACTTATGATTTCATATTCAATGCAGGACAAACCTGAATTGAACACTCCCATGGCACAAGTACAAATGACTGTGATATGCAAGAAAATGCATTTTAGAGACTTAGGATTTGGCTTATCAAACTGTTAACTTGGCAGCCACTGTTCTCTAAGCCCTATGAAAATGGTGAATTTTCTTTGCTGAGCTGAAAGCTAAAAACCATATTATTAGAGTTTGGCTAGAACAGCTTTCATTTCAGGGCAAAATCTGGAAGAGAAAAGGACCTCAGTGTTCACCAGGAAGCGTAATACTTCATATGACTAGAGATTTAAAAAAACTTTTAGAAAAGTCAAATTCTACAGCTGAGATAAATGACATCTCTCAGTATTTTGTGATATGCCCACAAAGAACTTTAAAATGAAACTAAATGTGATTTAGCCTAATAAACTCTTGACCTCAATTAATTTACTCTTAGATTTCTCTTCCTCTGCTGTTGGTGTTCTGGCTGAGCTTGTATGGCAGGACCTTGATAGTCTGCCATACCAGTCTTTTCAGCCCTTTTTCTCAGTGGCTGAGCCCTTCATCTCATCATCTTGTCAGGAAGCAAGACCATTTCTCTAGTTCTGTGTCACTTGAGGCTTTTATTAGTGGTAATGAAAATAACTCTTCTCTGTCTCCCCACTTTCAG
The DNA here is from genome assembly GCA_013397275.1 of Burhinus bistriatus. Classification (NCBI taxonomy): domain Eukaryota; kingdom Metazoa; phylum Chordata; class Aves; order Charadriiformes; family Burhinidae; genus Burhinus; species Burhinus bistriatus. Next base: position 178,384 of record VYXH01007649.1, on the reverse strand, counting down.
CTGCTACTGTGCTGGATTTAGCGATGATTTGTATTAGTTTCTTTAAACATAGCTTAAAAGGCTGCTTCTGCGCTCTGTTTCTGTTCTGTGGTCCCGTTTGCTTAGTGGTTGCAAAGTGGCTGCTCTGAAGTATCTCTTCAATGGGTATTATTGCTGTTTGGATTAAAAAGTAAGTGACATACAGTATTTTGAAAAGAATAATTAAAATACATGTTTGTTTAATTGACCCTAGACAATGGTGCATCTGAAGAGCTTAAAATCTGTTTCTTCTTGTCCACTCGTACTTGGGAATAACATATCGATGTATACAAACGTTTTTGACATTGCTCAATGTCTGTTAGCTGTCTGACCATCACCTGCATGCTGGTGGTAGTCGAAACTGCCCTCAGTAAACTTTAGGAGAATTCCAGTTTTCAGAGGAGTCACTTCACAGGCACAAGTCAACTTCACACTCTTCTCCATCCCTGACAACAGTTAGAAGCAGGTGACAACAATCTTCTGGCATTTTCTCTGGAAAGCTGAAGGGGAAGGGAGGTAAGCAGAGGTGCTTCAGAAACAGCTGTACAGGTTTTCTAGAAAAATGAAGAACAACTATCATAGGATACAGGGAAGGAGTGCTGGAGGCTGTTGTATACTCAATAATTTGGGAGTTTTGATATAGCTGACGTATATATGGAAATTGTTTGTATTTGGGCTATGGTAGACACTGGCAGCTGCATGTAGGGCTCTTTCATGTGGAGACACTGATGCTAAAGGTGTTGCTCATCTGTGTCTGTTTTTAATAATCAAGTGTTTCACATAAGTTGAACCACAGGAGACATACTTGTTGAGTGTGTTACTAGGTCCCCTGAGAAGTCTTGACAATGGGATAATTTTTTTAGGTGAGTTGACTAGTTAAGTGCCAAATTACTTAGATACTTACTGTTTTTTCATTTTGAAGGTATTGTTGGGAATATTCTAGAAATATCTTAGACATACATGAACATGGGAATTTGAACAGCAAACAATGTGCTGAGGCAAACTTTTGAGGCAACTGAGAAAGCAGTTTTCTCAGAGCTTTTGTTTGAAGCAAAACAAGTACAGAATTCAGCTAGTGAGCAGAGGTGGTTTTAAAAGGAACAGGCATCAAATTTAAAAGCAAGTGAAGTAATCTTTTTAATAAGGAAGATTTTCTAAGTACTGGTGTTTGAACAGACACTGAAACAGTTTTCTGGAAATGCAGTTCATAAGAATCTATATTGAATTAACTAATGACCAGTAGTCATTCTGGACCATTCCATTAAATCAATTTTTTGCAGAAGTGACTAAAATCTACCATATGATAATTTTTTTGGAAAAATGACTCATGAGTTGAGCAGCAGTAAGAATGTGTTTGTTCTGCCTGTTTCCCAGCTTGCAGCTCTGCCTCCAGCTTTCATTTGAGTCTTATCTCTAGAGATGCTACTGAATGGTTGAGAGTATAGTGCTTTGCTGTCCTGGGCCTCAATTTCTCTTCATCCCTGACCCACCACCCTTCTAGCCCTATTATATCTTTCTCTTACATTAGCCTCCTAGGAACCACCGACTCTTTATTGACATCCTGTTCCTGTGCCATCTCCATGCTCCAGCAGTTAGCTGCTGAGAATGAGCAACACTGCTGGTTGGAGGGAATAGGGGAGGTGTGGTATACTCCACCAAGCAAAATTAGGAAGAAGACAGTGTGATATGGGCCTATCAGAGCTCAGCCACATTGTGTGGGGCAGCACATGACTCCTGTTGCTGATATTTAAGTATTGTGATAGTTCTGGTCCTGTTGGAGACTGCCTAGATTTAAAATAGTGGCACATCATTGTCTGGCTGTATATTTATAGTATTAGTGGATAGCTATCTTAATGAAAGTGTTAGTGTGATGTTGGCAACAGCTAGAAAATGTTTCAATGCCTCATTAATTTTTTTGCAGCAGTATTTTGTAGCTCCCCTTTTCAGATGTTGATTAAATTGCCTTTCTTTACCTTGTGGGTTTTTGTTGGTTTTGTGTGTGAGGTTTTTTTAAACATTTCATGTTACTTGGAATCATCACTACTTGTTTCTTTTTTCAGGTGCTGACTATGAAGGTATCAGTACAGGCTGTGGCAGTGTGGGGGAAAATAGCTCCCTCTCACAGCATCACCGCTATTATGATTACAGATGACCAGCAGACTATAGTTACGGGAAGTCAAGAAGGACAAATATGTCTCTGGGATCTGTCATCAGAATTAAAGGTTTGTGTCCACTGTGCTACAGTCTACCAAACAGACAGAGTTTTATCTTTTATTATTAACAATGGGATTATCCAGACTTGCATTTACTTAGATTAAGTTTTAAAGATAGCATGATACTTATTATAGGAAACTCATGAAGAGAAAGTGTTGAAATGCCTATATGAGCAACCAGTTATCTGCAGACTTTGGAAAAATTTTTTTCATAGATTATCATGACCTGTGGAATATAATTTGAGATTGTGCTGTGAGTAATGACAGCAAGTAAACATACACAGTTATCATGATTCCTAACTTGTAAAGTCTTTTTTCTTTTTTTTTAAATCAATTGCTGAGCATGGCCTGTCATTTAAGGAAAAAAAATCTATTTATCAAACCAGAGCTCTCTACCACGTTAACAATGGAAACATTTGTAGAAAGATGGAAGAAGTAAGATGAAATATATATTTTTCATATAACTAAGCTGCAAACCTCCTGGCATATTATTGCTATTGCTTTGACTATTTAATTTTTATTTTCCTGAGAATGGAAGACAGTCAAAGCAGTTCCAATTTACTATTCTGCGTTCTTAGAACTATTGTTCTGTTCTTTTTGGATTTGGCTGCCCAATTTGTGTTCAAATTTAGCTTGAAACTTTAATTTGTACTTTTGTGAGGCTACCTTTTTCTGTTAAGGTTTTTGCATGCAGTGAAGCTAATCAAAGGGATTACTTAAGCACATTATATGAAACACATGCTTAAGAGCTTTGCTATATTAATTCCCTGCTTCACTCTGCCACTCTTACTGCATGCTGTAGGATGAAGGCCAGAGATACTCTGCACATTGCCTGTTTTATAACATTTGACACTCTGTAAATTCTTCAAAAGGTGCCATTTTTACACTACAGTGAATACAAAGACTGTACTTTATGCAAACTGCATAATCCATCCACGTCTTTGTACATTCCAGAAACATGACTGAAGAACAAAAGAATATAAAGCAGATTGACAATTACTCACTAGTAATAACATCTACAAGTAGTATTCTCTAGCTTTTAGATTTCCTTAATTATACTGAAAATATTATGTTTAAGTTAAACCATTGTATTATTCTCCTAGATTTCATCTAAAGAAATTCTCTTTGGCCATACTGCTTCTGTAACTTGTTTGGCAAAAGCAAGAGAGTTTGAGAAACAGCCATATGTAGTAAGTGCTACTGAAAATGGGTAGGTAACTAAATATTCAATTATTCATTTCTTAAATCATGGAATGTATGGCAGGTGTAGCTCCAACTCTGCATTTGGCAGAAAGTTTTTAATGCACTGCTGTGATACGAAAAGTATAGCAGCTACTTAGGATAATGAATGTATTGCTTATATATAATAGTCTATCTAAGAGCTCATCTCTTGGACAACAGAAGGGTTTGACAGGTCCAGATATCCAGTTAGTAGTCAGGAGAATGAATTGTTCAGAGGGTCAGCTAGGCCCCATTCAAAGGGAGAATAATGGGCTATTGGAGGGGATCAGCAGGTACAGAAGCATTTTAATATCATGGTGCTTTTTTCTGTTCTTTCCTGAGTTCAGTCTTGAGAATTGAATCAGTACGAGAGGCTGATGTACTCTGATCCAGGTTATGCTTGCTCAGTGAGTAGGTTTGGAAGCACAGAAAAGGCTGCCTTTGACTAAAAGGCGTATATGTTCCTTGTCTTTGTGACTTGCTATTTTGGAGTATGTCCTTTTAGAGGCTCCTGATCTTGCAGCTTTTCTCCTATGTGTTTGTTGTGACCTGTCCTGTTACTTGAGTCAGACTAATTTCTGCGGTTCTGCTAGGTTAGTGTTCAAGACTTTTTTTTTTAATTTGATAATCTTTTTTTAGCTGGAATCTGAAGCCCATCTGTTCAGGATTTAAGCTGCTGAAAGTAGTTAGGGCAAGTTTCTTACTTCCTTAAGGGCTTTCCTTAAACAATTTTGTCTTGCTGCTTAGTGATATTCTCCTCTCACTTTGGGTTCATCTTTTCCTATTAACAGGACAGCTCTGTTAAAACCTCTTACCATGAAGAGTTCCTGTCAGTTGCCTTTCTTCATGCTACACCTTCCAGCACCTTAAGGCTACTACTTTCTCACTGAGGATCTTGTTTATCCTTTCGAGCTGCTAGGATCTCTGATTCTCTCAATCATGAGTATACAAGAAAGGGATAACTTGAACAAACTGGTTCAGGCTTCTTAGTTTTCTAAGGTTAGACTGCCCCACTGGACAGGTAGTGGTAAACAGTTCTGGTTATGTGCAGAAAAGAGGGTGAGAAGTCTACAGAGCTAGTTTTGTATTGGCCTCCTACAATTCTACTCAAGGGTTCAGAGGTGAAACTACTCTTCAACTTCATTCTGAAGTTCTGTTAGTGCAGTACTGCTTCCAGATCATAATGGCAGAAAAAAATGCTGTATTTCCAAACAGCTGGGATGAAAAGCATTAAGAAACAAATGAGTTTTTTGCTATAGATATACCATACAGAGATGTTCACATCCTAAAGGTTCTGCCTCTGAAGGGATCCTCGGGCTTGCTTGGAATGTGAATAGGTGGGACTGAATAGTCTTCTGGCCCCTTCAAATGTTCACTTTTACCAAATTACTGCTGACTTCTCATCTGTATTACATAAGGGCAAAGCATCTATCACTGATCCCTGGAAGGCTACAACATGAAGTTGAGATAATTACAAATAGGAAGCCTCATCTTCAGGAGATGCGGGGTTTGTCGAACTGCATTTTCTGGCTTGTGAATCATTCACTTCTGCCTCTTTCAAGCTTCCATCTCCTTGTATTGAGGGTGGTGGAAATTGTATGGAATATTATACTCTCCCCCATCCCACTTCAGAATCTCTTAAGTGTTTGTATAACTGACTTATCCCAGAAGGATGGGTATTGAGCAGTATTTTTGTACTTTTTATATGGAAATCTGTAAATTAATCCACAATGATTCAGAAGTTCTCACTAATGTCCTGTGCATGTGTATAGCATATGCTGTAGGACAGGTTTATCAACGTGGTATTACTCGCTCCTTGTTAGTACAGACAGTAAATTAAGTGCAACGTGCAGAAGATAAAGTTAGATTCTGCTCTCATTTGTGCATGCTTGTATGTATGAACTTTGCTGCTTTAGCTACATTACTGTAATTTTTGTTCTGATAGAAACAAGGAGAAATTTACTGCCTCAAAATGTTTTAACAAACAGCATAGGCATTTTGTTTAAGTTAGGACTCTTGGGCTACAAACTCTGATGCTACACTATAGAGGCATATATTTCAGTGCTCTTGCTCAGCTGAAAAATATAAATCAATATTTTTAGATTATGATAAAATGTAAAAGTGTGTAGATTAACATGTAAATCACTAAGTATTATTTCTGATATAATAAAAAGTTTCTGTTGTACTCTAGTCCCATAGCATGTTGAATAATGTCTAGATGAGGTGGACTGGCTAATGTATCTTACTCAAACAATGATTTTAATTGTAATTAAGTATAGCTAGAATGTTGCACAGACATTTAGGTTGTCAAGACACGAGTGCTGTGTCAGTAACAGATTTCAGAAATAGCCTCATGATGGCACTGTTTCTTCTTAACATAAGTTAGGTTCCTCTCCAGAACTGAAGTCTGCGGCAGAAGATGCATTGTGTTCTTCAAATAGTGTAGTTTAAGTTCAGTGAAATGAATCATTTTCAGGAGGATGTAGTTCCAACGACAGGTAGTTACAGTGATGCGTTGACGAGCTATAATGGCAATATACCTACAATTTCTTGTAGACCAGAGTTGGCCTTAAAGTCAGGTTTGCTGCAAGGCAGCAGGGTGTAATTACCAAAACAAAAAGAAACAGATACTGTGTGTCATCCCCTGCTAATGACCACAACATTTTCTTACCCAGTAATCTGTAACAAAAAGCCACATAAACGACCAGACTGCACTTAAGTACAGCACTAAAGAAAAACTTGGTGGCACAAAATTATTCCAGCCAATTGAGTGGAAATGACAGAGAATAATATGAAGTTATCTTTGGCAGGGAGATGTGTGTTTGGAATGTCACTAGTGGAAAGTGCATTGAGAACGCAAAGCTTCCTTATAGGCATACAGCAATCTATGTAAGTATAGCAACTTTTCATGGAATATCTGTTTGTTACAAGAGGAGTTTTGGTTTATTAACATGTTTTTCAGAAGCATACAATTTTAAATGTGTAGCTCATAACATACTTAAGAAGAGAAAAAAACCCTGTTGCAATATAAGTAGTTTTATATCTGTTATTTTTCCTGTTTTGACTTCCTTCTTAGAAAAAAAACCTGGGACTTTCATGTTCCTCTGAACTCCTTAATCAAATCAAACTGATTCTTCTTAAGCTGCAAACGTCTGGAATGCAGTATCAATTAACTTATTCTAAAGCCTGGGGACCGAGTAGCAAAGTGAAACTGCCTTAATCTTTACTCTTGTCCTGTGTTAAAATTGCATGGAAACCTCAAGTTTAATGTTGGCTTTTGGATGATATATTTTAGAAGTACAAGCAATCTAGACAAACATTGTGAGACAGTCTGATTAAGATCTTAGTTTTAAATGTTTGAAAGGTTTTGATGCCTAACTGCTGACCTCTGGAAGACTGCTCTGCCCCACTTCCAAAAATACACTTTCATTCATAGCAGAACTCAGGACAGATCACTTATTTTCAGAGGCCAAATTGCTTTAAATATTGCTTCGGATAATTTCAAGTGTCTGCTTTGAACTTCATCCAGGTACACTAAGTATCTAAATGTTAGAGTGTGAGGGTGTGTTTGAAATATGTGTGGTATATGAATGAGGACCCCAACATGTATGGATTTAATTGAGAGATGGCTTATTTCTGGATATATTAGTAGAAGAGCTCAGGGCTCCTAGGTTAACTAAAATGCTGTTTTTATTCAGTGAGAGAGTCTAGGATGGAACTAACCCCCCAAATGATGGGAGCCTGAGACCTCAGGTGACTCAAACTATGGTCAAATTCAGAATCCAAATGTTTTAAAGCTTCCAGAAAAACAGGTTTTTGTGAGACTGTTTAGGTTGGCATGATGAATTTGCACACAGTTGTTAATGATAAAGGGAAGAGAAAAAGCTTGGGTAAATTACCAAATAAATTATAGAAGAGTAACTTCTTAATAATATGTGCTTTTTCATATATATGTGTATATATATGTAAAAAAACCATAGATTGTTAAATTAGTCTTCTATAATTTTTATTTACATATATACTTAAAAACAATATATGCATATGTTTTACATTTCTGTGTATATGCACACAATACACTGCCTCAATTATAATATAATAGAGGTGTGGTATGATCTGTTTTGTAATATTGCTTAATTAGATTTTAATAGTTAGGGAGAACTTCTGCAAAGAAGTAGACAGATCTGCATTGTGGCGATTTTTGTGGAGATCAGAGGCAGAATCTTCATTCTTATCCTTCAAGTAGGAGAAGCAAATACTTCTAGAAAATTGTTATTTCTCCTCTGTTAGAAGTAGTAAGCTAAGTCTAATTTTGACTAGATAATGATTTTTGTTCTGTAACTTGGGCGAGATGGCTAAAGGAAAATAGGAACATCTAACAGGAAAACCTTCTTAGGAAAAGAATAGATGCCACTAGGAGGGGGAGCTATTCGTAAAATGCGACCTTCATATATTTATAATAAATTGATTTCTTTTTGGGGGGGGGGGGGTTAGTTTTTTTTGCTGTGGGGTTTTTTGTCTTGTTGTAGGTTTTGTTGTTGTTCCATGGGTAATGATTGCTTGTGGCATAATAGGACCTGAGAAAGTATAATTTCCTGCAGAATGTTATTGTCTGGGAGGTTTAGTGCACACTGATTTTGATAGCATCACCATTTAAAATTGTTGCTTTATTTTTAGTTTATGTTTTAATATATTTTAATTAAACTGCTAACCTATCTGGTCTAGTAGGTTCCTTTTGTTCAGTGTCGCTGATTCAGCTATATATGGCAGATGTCAGGCAGTGCAAACTGAATATTTGCCATTTTAAATGAAGTTTAACACCAGGGTCAACTCTTAACCATTTGTGGATCTTAACTTGTGTGGGATTTTCTCAGAAGACTGACTATACTGATCTTCCAGTTCAAGCCTAATTTAAGAGTAACCGTAATTACGAATGGTTCCTGCTGCTAAACATTTCTGCCTCTGATTATTCATAACATCTGTGGTAATACTTATCCTATTCTCAGTTGTTGATGCTTCTTTTGTTTTCAGACTTCAAATAGTTAACTCATTGACCAAGAATTATTATCTAAGCAAAACTGAATGCACAGAGAACTTGTAGTAAATAAGGCACAATTTTCTGGGTCTATCTGATCTTTTCCTCTGACTACATGATTGTTCCCTTTACTTTAAGGCTACTACCTACTTCTAGATTCTGTTTGATGTGGCTGCTTATACATCTATAGCAATTATGTGTCCAATATGGATAGATATTACACAAAATGCAAATGTCCTTGTACATATAACACACCTAACAAAAAAGAAATCTTCATAGTAACTCTGCTCCTCTGTCGTCTCTGTTCCTTAGTACTTTGCTATGTGTCTATTATTTCTTTTCTTTACATGATTGTTGAGAAAGAATGAATCTTCTGAACACTAGGGCATTTAGTGTCATAATGAAGAATATCTTACGGACTAGAAATTCTTCTTCAAAAATAGTGGAAAATTCATCATGAATTTTCTGCATTTTCACAAGCTTTCTCAAATGTTTGTAGTGAAATAAGGCCTCTCAGAGAAACAAGTTCCAAACTGTTTAGCAATTTGTAATGAAAATTAACACCTTGATTGCTTCCAAAAATCCTAATATTTAGGCAGGGCAGATACTACTTTCAGTTCAAAGCACCTCTTACTAAGGTGTATGCCTACATTAAATTGTTGTAAATGTATGTGAAATGCTTGTGTCACTAGCAAAATTGTGTATGGTCTCATATGTGCAGTAGATTTCTCGTAATGCTACAAGTGTTGATTACAATTCCAAGTATGACATGCTTAATGTGAAAAATGTGTGCACATTTGTGTAGCTCTGTATGCTGACTCTCTTCTTTCCACTTGTACAGTATTACCATTGCTCATTCCGAATGACAGGTGAAGGCTGGCTTCTTTGTTGTGGAGAATATCAAGATGTTCTTATTATTGATGCTAAGACTTTGGGTGTTCTTCACACTTTATCATCTTCTCAGTCCTCTGATTGGATAAATTGTATGTGTATTGTACACTCTGCAAGAATTCAAGGTATACATTGTAGATGTATTTATGTGGGCCAATTAAATCGTGGTAAAATATTTCTGTATAGATAGTGCAATCCTACTAGATCTAATAATCTAATCCTGTTTTACAGAGCTGTTATGTGCAAGATGTTAATGTTTCACTGACAGCACCTAAGAAGGTGTTTTCAATACTCCTAATGTTAGTCATGCTTCATTTAATGTGTTTCTTAAAGAGAAAACAAGCAGCCTCTATGCTGGTTGTAAGCAGCTCATTTCTTGGATTAAGTATAAATTTTGTAATATCAGGGAAATTAAGGGCACAAACCCACTATTCTATGCCTTCTATTGAAATATATCTGATTGTACAAAATAATCATTCATTATTTGCTTGTATGTTTGGTATTTCTGTATGCCAATTAGTTATTTTTGTGTAAAATTAATTTTTCATCTAAACAGTGTCCTGGCAGAATTCTTGTCTTAGTGCTGTATAGACCACCAGTGCCTATGTCAAGGTTCTCTTTGGTGTTAGGCAGTGTTTGAACTTGGTTTCAACTTGACTATCTCACTGTTAATTTTTCACAGAAGACTCATTGGTTGCGGTGTCTGTAACTGGAATTCTTAAAGTGTGGGACCTATCTTCATCTTTGAACAGCATACAGGTCAGTTTGTATGAGGTGTGAAACAACGATTTGAACGATAACATGAACATAATATTCTCAAGTAAAGGATAGATTGAAGCAGAATATGAATAAATTAGAATCTTCTAAGTATGTATTAAACAGAATTGATTAATTTTGTTACAAAATTCTGAAAACACACCCTTGTATTGCTGTTAAAAATTAGTTGTGCCATTGGACAGCTCTTGCCTTGACAACTGCAATGTCTTTCACCCAGGCTTCATGTCTCCATATTCCATGATGGTGAAGTTGTAAACCTTTCCTTGTGTCCTCATAATGTCACTCCGTTCTTTGAACCCCTTCACTCCTTCCTTTAAACTCAAAGCTCTTCAAAATTGGCCTTTGTATTCCCTCTTCACCCTTGTTATTTTCTTCAAAAATGGTCCTTAAGACTTTATGTTCCTCTGTATGCCTCCCACAATGCTGTCTTTGCTTGGAAGAAGACTCTTGTGTCAAGTATCATATTTCTTCATCTTCAAACTCGCTTATTCTGTGCAGCTTTTCTGTGTTAATATTCTCAGCAACTGTCACTTGACATGCACAAATTTTAGAATTGGAATACAATGTTTGGTGTTTGAATTAAACTCCGAGAGCTAGATTCACAAAGGGACTTCAGTATTACAGCTAAGTACTATGAATCATCAACAGCAATGGCAAAATGTCAACAGTCTTCTCTGAACATCCGTAATACATTACTGCCTTACTCGACAAACTGCAGAGCATGCCACAGCACTACTTGTTAATGAGGTAGAATCAGGCCCTTCAGGAAAGTCTGTCAAGTTTAATACCATACCGGTCTTTTTGTGATGTGTTTTTGGCTTATCTGCAATGTTTTTTGGGGGTGGGATGTTTTTTCAACATTCCTAGTGCAAAAAAATACTATCATGCTGTAGAAATTCTGGGGACTGTAACAACTGATTACAGACATCAGAGAAGCATAGGTGGTACGGTGCCATCCTTTTACTGCCTGGGGCCTGCTTTTGAGAAGGTAGGAGTGCAGAGACAGTAGCAATCCATCTACTTCATGTGTTAGAGTAGCATTTTAATAAATATTGTTGGATTAATTAGAATTAATTGGAGCTGCAAGGTGTAGTGAGAGAATGGTTTGCAGTTTGAATAGCCATGGTTCCATGACCAGCATACCCCTTCTTTGAGAGGTTTTGATATTGGTGGTATCTTTCAAAACAGAAAACATTCGTTTTCAGTGATGTAATCAACTATTATATTGGAATGATTTTTATTAATTATTTTGATCATGATGTCCTTGATATTCACACAAAAAGGGTGAAAATACAGGTATTTTTTTAAGCCTACCGTACACTCAGCAATACAAAGCTATGAAAATTAATACTTTTCCACTAATTTTTGGAATTGTTAAGGTCAAGCAAGACATGTGACAACACCATAGGTCTCGAACTGTCCTGATTGCAACAAGGATGAGTGGGAACGCAGAATATTCATCAGCCATTCTGAATCTGATACTATCAGTTTATAGGTTGTTGTAGTTATTTTTTTGACTGAAGAATACTTAGCAGATATTCATTACAGCAGATGCTATCTATGGTCTGCCGTTAGTCCTTCTCCATATTCATTATCATTTCTTTAAGTGAGATCAAGGTCTGAGCCATGCTGAGTGTCTTCTGTTTACTTCCTACTTGTGAACCCTGCTGTCTTCCTATTCACTTTTAATTAAGAACTATATGTTGCTTTGCATTTTGAAAGTGTATGTTAACAAAACTATTTTCAGTGGTTTGTTTCTACTTTAAAAGTAAAAGCTCAGATATCTAGAATAAATCTTGCGGCTTTTTTCCTCTGTGCTATAAAGGAGAGACAAAGTGTGTGTGAGAAGGAATCAAAATCTCTGGACTACATAAATTGTCAAGCAGTACGGTTTTGTACTTACACAGAAAGGCTCCTTCTAGTTGTGTCCTCCACATGCTGGCAGGTACATTATTAAGCACTATACTTTCTTTTTTAATTTTGTTAATAATTTTGAAAAGCTAATGTGATTTTTATGTGCAGATACTTCGTTTTCTCCTCAGCATAAAGAAAAAGTGTTCACTAATTGTCAGATATAATAGTGCAGTGTATCCCTTCTCTGCTTATCTTGAACGCTTCAGTTCAGTCAGGCAGTTACTTTTTTTATTAATGTATTTCTTCTTTGAAAATTTAATATGAAATTGGCTGGGTATAAAGAGGATTACTTTAAGTATTAGTCAGTTTTAGAGTGCTGGATGCATTATAGTCCCTTCCACGGTGTGTTTCAAAAGGAGACAAAGATGCAGAAAAACTGTTTAAGTATGACAGAAGTAATCACACTTGACAAGTCCTTGGTAACCGGAGTCCTTTGTTCCATCAGGGCCAATAGCCTGGGTTCCACTGATAGAAGCTAGCAAAACTAAAGACCCTAGACTATATCACTTTTTCTTGTAGCTGTAAGAAAATAAATGCATCATGTAGTTACTGAAACTGTTACTAGTTTATTTTAAATTTTAGTTAAACTGAACTTTATTGTAAAAACTGTATTTCTTTTCCCCCAGTATTATAACATTCCTCTTAAAATAATCCTGAGCTATTAGCGCAAGATGTACCTGATCCAAACAGCACTGCCTGGGGTGGAGGGGTGAGGGGAGTGGAAATTTCACATACACCTGGGTTAACTTTGAGTAATACAGTTGTAGAGTATCCTTGAGGTTTCTCTTGGGCTATTTAAAAAAAATTCTATACAAAAGCATTTATGAAGCAATTCCATGTATAGAATGGATAGACTTTTAATGGAAAAATCTGTGTAACATGCATCATTTTCTATTAATTTCTATAATGTTTTTCCACAAGAGGTGCACGTTTCTTGCAATTTCTATCTCCATTATGCTTTTGAATATTTATTTTGCTGCTTATAGTGTTATAGATACATAAGTCATGTTGTATTTTCAACTTTTATGTTTCAATGAATATACAGCTTTAAAATAAAAGGTGATGATAATCTTATTGCTTAATTAAAAAGGTATGTAGTATGTAGCATAGGAGAGATTTACATGTGTGTTTAGAGTGGCTCCTTAACTCATTTTTATAGTAATGAAAATATAGAGGAAATTAGCTAGAAATTAGCTACAAATAATTCATAGAAATTCTCATTCTGAAATCTTTCTTCACACTGCTGGACTATATTATAAAAATATGGCTATGAATAGTCTCTCCGTGAGGCCACTAGGAATGTGAACAAGCAGACAGTATCCTAGGTTGCCCTAGTCATATCCTGTTTTGCCTTAAAATGGGAAGGTCAGAAGAAGCAAGCAAGACATACCTTTTTACTAGCTCTAAAAATGGAAGAGAAGAACTCTTGCAAGCAAAGGGGATTATATGTTCTTTGCTTTCAATTAATGTGTGAAAAAGAAAAATCTCTGTTGTTCCCCAAAGAAGAAAAGAAAAAATCTGCTTTAAGATATATGCTTTGATTATGTCAGCAGATCATCTTTTAAAGAATACAGACAGAAGCATTTATAGCTTCTAAGTCTTCAATGACATATTTATGTGCTAAATTAATTACCTACCTCTCTATAAGAAATTAATAGTCCAGTAAATATTAATTATGAATGCAAGGCAAAACAAAGTAAATCCTATCCAAAATCCCCTAGTATAACAGAAGTCTCTAATGCTGCTTTTTTGTATTGTAAGTTTCTTTCTCTTTGAAATAACATGATTTGATTCTGACTTTGCAGTAGTTTGATAGTATGAAAACTGCTTTGGCTTTAAAAAGACGTAGTCAAACTACAGAGTCAAGCTAATGTTCTGCGTATTGATCCATCACCCCAAACCAGCTTGAATTAAAACGAATATGCCAGTACTGTTTGTTTATATTTTATTATTTTTCTGAGCTTAGGTCTATGATTATTGTGATTTCTCCTTGCTTTGTACTGAGTTCTCTAAAAGTGGTCAGTGCTTTGCTGGTGGAGAAGTACTAGCAGCTTACAGACTTATCATCTGGACAGAAGATGGCCACAGTTACATCTACCAGCTGCCAAACAGGTGGGCTCAGATGGGAAATTCACACAAAAAGTTCAGGTACAAGATGAACTTTGGGAGGTTTATTATGGAAAATCTCTGCATGTTGCAAATGATCAAAAACCAGAACAAAACCACTTTGGCACTCAAAGGTTTACCCTGAGTTTGGCAGCCCTCAGCCTTTGTTTGACACAGCAGGGGACACAGGAATAAGATTAGCCATGTAGAACTTGGGCAGCTGGTGCTGCGATTTCAAAAAGTTGCTTGTAATTACTGATTCGGTAACTTTTAATTGAACTTGTGAATCTTGGATGTTGCTGTTCTGCTTTCTAAAAAAACATAACGCTCAAATTTTTTTCTTTTTTTTTTTTTTCAAATTACGTAGTGGGCTTTCTAAAAGCATATATCCTGCTGATGGGAAGGTGCTGAAAGAGACTGTTTATCCTCATTTACTCTGCTTTACTGGTGTGAAGGAAAAGGAGGTAAATTCATACAGGTTTACAGTGAGCTTCAAAAGTTCTTTTGTTATTTGTTTGCAGTTACCTCAATGATCTCTAAAAAATGGTTGAATTCATCAACAGATTTAATTGTTCTATGAAAACAATGAGTAAGACTTATTGCTTCATTTTAAAACTTTCACTTACAAACTTGGAGATGCCTATAGCATATTTTTGTCTTAAATTCTGGCAATAATTACTTTTTTCACAGGGAAAAAAAGTCTTGTGTTTTCAGCTATACATAGGAAAAAAGAATCATTTCAACAATTAGCCTAATTTTGACAAAAAAGGGAGAGCTTTTTTAAGTTAAAGTTGGTCTGAAATAGCTTTAGAAGCTTTTAATTTTAAATCTGAAAAAAAACCCAAACCAAAAAAACCCACAAGCAAAATGTAAGCAAGTTGCTTAGTTGTTTCGTTAAGAAACACATGCATGTTCCAGTGTAACTACATAAATAGGTTGTTTCCCATGTGTATCCATCCTAAATTGAAGGGATTTGATTCTGTGACATTTTATCCAGAATACTGTTATCTTGAGCCTTCAGAGGTATAATCACATGCCTAACTTTCTTATGCTGTGAGCAGACTGACAGTACCCACAGCGTATAAAATCAGACACATGTGAACTATGGTCTCTGCTTAAAGAAGATTCTTACTTTTTTAGCTTCTGCTTTTCTTAAAGAAGGTGATCTTTCTAATTCTGATTGAGAATTCACAATTAGCAGAGCATGTCACACCAATTTCAAATTTAGAAGTCACTGCTTAGACAAAGTAGCTCAAGTGGACTCGGCTATGTTTGAAAACCTGCATCTTGACTTGCTTTTGAGTAGTGCTTTGTGTGACCACAAAGAAATAGGTAAGGAAAAACAGTTGATTTAAAAAGTAGAAAATGGATTAGAATTAGGATGTGGGGGGAGGGGTAGGGGGGGAACTGTGGCAGGAGGTTCTTATTTGGCAAAAACTGAACCAAAGCCAATATAACAGCTTTTTCTGTGTAGCTTTGGTTCTGGTTTTTGTTGCTAAGTCTTCTTGATAATACTGTTTATGAAATAGCAATTGTTGGAAGATGTGGATTTAATTCATGCCTGCTGTTGCATTAGCTTGTTGTGTATTTGCATGAGAAGCCAAGCAGGTCTTAAACAGTTTCTGAAGAAGGGAGACATAGGTATATATTTGACAGTGTTCCCAGTCAGGTACAAATAAAACTATCTGAGGTTTTCTAGTGTTCTTTTTTTCTTTCTGTTGACTACTATAGGCTCTTGGAAAGCATTTTTGTTGCATGCTCTTGCAAAGCCTGACAGATTTAACTTTCAGTTGAAGGGCAATAGCACAAGCCGTTCAGTTTTTCCCCCCAAACACTGTAATCTAAAGTCGGATAGGATAACAGCTGAAGGATGCCAAAAGGTCAGATACCGTGAGGGAAAAGAAATAGCCAAAACATGTGGCTTAGCAAATAATAGGGTTACAGCGCTGGTTGGAAGCTCATATATGCTTCCCCAAAATGTGTGCTTTTTTAAAATGATGTCCCCTGCTCTTTTCTAATATTTCTGCTATAATATTTACCTTACTACCAGAATAATTTTTATAGATATGTGAGACAACAAAACTGCCTGTGTGATGATCCTTTTTGATCTCCACTCTTAGATTATAAACTGAACTACATTACAGTTGCTTATTGTGGACTTTACTCCCAAACTTCAATCTTGTAAATAATAACATTCCCATATGTTGGGTATAGTTTAAAATGTCTTGAAGAAGCAGAGTCAAGCTGTGTCAACACTATCTAAGTGAAGGTGATGGGTGGAAAAAAACAGTTTGTGCTGATGACCTTTCACCCACACTATCTACAGTACAGGGTGTGCTTTTGGGTTTTTTTGGTGTGGGTTTTCTTTGTGTGTGTGCTCCTGCACCCATGTCCCAGTTTACTTCCATGCAAAAAGCATCCTGATTTGGTGCTCCAAGATGGCTCCGCAACACAAACCTAAGCGTTCACTTCCAAAGTACACACCTGGTGAAAACTCAAACATAGTAATGTAGACATACCTGGAGATTCCTAATTTTCTTTACTTTTGCGAGGATTTTGAGCCACTAGAAGCTTCCCCTAGACACATCACCTTTTTTTAATAGTTTGATACTTGAGAATGAAGCTCATGTAACAACTAAACAGGGTGTTCTTGGCAAGTCACCAGTAGATTATAAGAGAGTTTGGGTGTTACTGATGTGGTGATACAGAATCATCTGTGGTGTTATACCTACAGACAAAGAAAACCTGCAGACTTCTAGTCTTCATGGGAGATAAAAAACATGATATTTGTCCAAGATAAACATACTGCAATAAGTTTTAGCGTTGACCTAAATGAAGCTAGGTAGATGTCAGTAAGTCTGTTTATCAATGACATTACACCTCTCTAGTATCTAACTTTTCCAGATGACTGAATGATGGTTTTATAGACTATTACCTATCTGTGTAAAAGCATAATTCTTACCTTTTATTATTTGTAGTAATTTAAGCTATCATGATTGAAGCTTCACTGAATTTATTTTGATGTGAAGACTATCAGTGTTTCACTGCACTATTTTTCTGCCCAATCTTGGTGCTTATGCTCCTTTTTTTTTTTGTACGTTGGTGATACTGTTAGTAGATTCTCCATTTAGAGGCAGTAAACCTAGGGAGCCCTCTCCCATTCCACTTTTCCATTTGGGATGTAGGCTTAGCCAAGGATACTGGCAAAGCAGAGGTGATCTTCAAGGGGCTTGCACCAGGCAGAGTAGACCTGGTCTGAGCAGAACTTAGTAACAGGTGAGGGTTCAACCATTGTTTGTTTTGTATTTCTGTAGGGGTTTTTTTTTGGGGGGGAACCCCACCAAACAGAAACCCCGTTGAATTTACAATTAATTATTACATTATTTTATCAGCACTTTCATATCAGAATATTGATTTACCATTATTGTTGGCAGAGTTTTCCTATTGTCATGGGCTTCATGAATGAAAGAAAGGAGCCTTTCTATAAGGTTCTTTTTTCTGGTGAAGCTTCAGGAAGGATCACTTTGTGGCATGTTCCTGATGTCCCTGTGTCAACGTTTGATGGTTCACCAAAAGGTTTGGCAATTCTGTGCTTGTGATACCATCTTTTTTATTATGTCTTTAAGTCAATTTTAATGAGAACTTAAATTCTCATGAAAATATCTTCACTCTAGAAAGTGTTGCTCATTCATTGTTTGATGGTTGTAGTTAGAAGAAGCAAGACACTAACAAAGATGAGTGTCTGGAAATTCTTCATGAAACTGAATAAATAAATGTTCCTATTTCCTTACCACCTTCCCATAAAGTGCTCCTCTACCAAATGTCATGAAAATTTACCTAGTTGGTCCCCCTTCTGGTTGTTCATAGGGTGGTATAAAATAAAGGATTTAGTGAGATGTGATCTAGTGTTGCAATAGCAACTGCTGACTTTCCATTGCTAGACTACAGAAAGGATAAGTTAGGGGAAGTGATAAAGAAATGAAAATGTATATTTTGCTTTGTTTGGATTTTTATTTTGTTTGAATAAAAAAAAAATTAAATTCCTGACTCTTTTCCATCACCCTTTAGAGATCCCAATTACAGCAACATGGACTCTTCAGGATAATTTTGATAAATACCATTCAATGTCAGAGGGCATTATTGATCATCTTTGTGCATCTAAAGATGGAATTGAAAGTGCAGTTGTCAGTTCCTCTGTATACATACCCAGTCTCGATAAGCTCGTGTGTGGATGTGAAAATGGGAAAATTTATGTAACACTAGGTTTAAAAACTGCAAGAGCAAGACTTTTAGAAAACATACCTTTGCTGAAGGGTAAGTTTTGACAATTTTATCCAAATTCATCTCAGTCAAGTACAGAAGACTGCATACTTCTGACATCCCTGTAAAAATTCTCTGAAAACTAGGGGTGATGGTCAGGGATTGAGGTAAATGGAAGATAGCGATCTTCTTTCTTCCTCTCTAGCTGATCTATCAGATTACAGCTTGGTACTACCAAGGTGCTTTGCACTGTTAGGAGTCCTGGAATGGCTGTGGGGATGGAGTCACCTGGAAGTGAGATGTGGGATGTCACGATATGGAGAGCAGTCATCTTTGTCACTTTTCGCTCTAAAAGATCATTCTGCTGAAGGAATAAAAAGGGTACATCTCATAGATGAAGCTCAGAGTGCAGAGCTTTGTCATCCATTTTAGGAACATGTCCAGAATTCTTTGATCCCATGTAAAGGATTGTTGTATTTAGTCTTTTGAATCTCTTGACTTTTAGCAAATGTACTGTAAAACATGGAACCTCTGTTCTTAAAGAACAGAAATAATTTGTGTACCATCTTGTTTCAGATAATCTACCTTATAGGGTTCTGAATGGTCATAGTAGCAGAGTCACTTGTTTACTTTATCCACATGATAAATCTGTAAGATTTGATCCAAGCTGGCTGTTATCAGGGGGCCAGGATTCTATCGTGATCTGCTGGGATATGTTTACTGGAGGCATATTACACCAATTTAGTCTGCAGTCTGGTCCAGTGACAGAGCTCTTGCGATCTCCAGAAAGCTACAAAGTAAGTAAAACCATAATAAATACTGTCTCAAAAAAAAAAAAAAATCTAGATATGTGTGTGTCTATATATATATGAGAGAAAAAACTATCTGGCAATACATTTATCCTGCAGCACTTTATCCTTAATTTACATTCATTTAATTGTCTTGTTTGGAAGTTGCTTTTGGTTTCAGGGGATTGATTTGTTGTTAGTTTGTAATTTCAGTGATTCAGAAAAATGATCCTAAATCAGTGATATATTAAAAATGGTGAATAGAATATTATCATGGCTGTCAATCTATATGTTAATCTGATTATCTCCTAACTTCTGAAGTTAAAAAGTGTAATTAGGCTAGGGGTTTGAGAATAGTAAGAAAAGATTTGGATGAATACTATTTTAAACTAAATGTATATGCTTGATTTTGGTTCCTGACACATCCTTGTGGTCCTTTGCATGTATATTTTTGTGTTTTATGAGATTTAGAATAATTTTGTTTTGAGGTAAAAATTTAGAATAAGATTGAACTGAAATACTGAACACTATGAAATTTTGTTGAACGTTTTGTCCCCGTTGTATTCCATGGGGCTGGGATTTCATCTTTTTCCTCTTAAAAAGCCTGTGAAGACATATTTTGATACTTATGGTTGACTCAGAGTTCACTTATGTGTGAACACTAAGTAGTCCAAAAGATGTTTTGCAATGGCATAAGTTCTTAATGCTTGTAAGGCGCTCTCTAGCCCTTTTTCTGGAAAGTAGGTGGTAGGATTTAATGCCTGCTTGGATGGTGTTTCAGTTCTCTTTTACAGGGCTAAATTTTTCCATACGGTGAATTCCTTTGTGTGTCACCGAAAGTACTTGCAGGAAGGGAAGGCGTTGCAGAATCAAATCCATACAGTGTGAAATGAAATTGTAACATACCAAATTTTTCATTAGAAATATATTGTCCTTGGCTTTTGTGTCAAAAGACCTGATGTAATTTTATATCACACAAACAGCAGTTTAATTTAAGGTAATCTCTTACTACTTTCCCTTCTAGGACAACTACTACTGTATATTTGGTTATATAATCACTGCTTCGATAGGCATATGGTATTTAAAAGGTATTTAAATAATTATATATATAACATATAAATGACATTTAAATAATTATTTTTTAAAAAATTGAAAAAAATCAGAGGAGATTATGTTTTCCTGTCAGATCAGTTGTACAGCTAGCCTGTTAAAAACAAGTTGGAGATGTAGGCTGAAATAAAACATCATTTTCTAAAATGAGTAAGTTCTGGGGAAAAAAAGAAATCGCTGGATAACTTTTACCAGGCTTGTTGAAATGATGTGGTTATGAGTGTGGTTACAGTGTTGAAACTGAAGTTCTTTCTGTTTTGCAGTTAAAAGATCACAGCATAGTATGCTGTGTGTGCAGTGATCACTCAGTAGCAATTCTACACCTTCAGAAGAGAGTATGTCTCTTGCATGCCAGAAAGCATCTGTTTCCTGTGAAGAAGATAAAATATGACCCTGTTGAAAACCTGCTAATTGTTGGGTGTGAAGATGATTCAATTTATATTTGGGAAGTTGAAACAGGTAATAATAACACAGAGGGGGTTTTTTGTTCACTTTCCTTAAGTTTTGTTTGTCTGTCATGTGGTGTTACACAAACCCAATTTATAGAAGACCAAACCAGAAATACTAACACATTGAATATATTAAGTAGAGAGTTTAAACATTTATGTAAACAAGCAAGAAATAAAATTTTCATATGGTTCAAGGTATGTCACCAATAAAATACAATAGCTTAAGTTGGATCCTGACAGATGATTAGCCAACGTTGCAGTGAATTCAGTAGAATATTTCTGGAAGCCATAAATAAAATGTAAGTTATTCTCTTTAGTTATTAAAAAGAACGGAAATTTCAGTCCTAGCAATCCCAAGTTACAGCACGAAGTTTGGCTTTCTTCAGAAAAATCATAGTCTGAGAAACCTTTTGAGTTAATTAATGATCATTTAATAGTGGAAGGTCATTGCAAAGCTCACAACTGTGTAGTCAGGAAAACTAAAGCTGACTGTTTCATGTTAAACTGTAGATTCCCAGGTGATTTGGGAGTGTAATGCTGATTCACAAGCGTAATAAATGTAGTTATTTGACGGACAGAAGAATTAGAAGCTGTAATGGTACTAGACATTACAATACAGTGTTTCCATGTGATTTAGAGCTATGTGTCCTGCAAGGGGAGAAGTGCGTAATGAGTCTAGAACCACTGAAATGGACAGCATATTAATACTGTATGAAAACATAGTTTTACTAATGTAATGCTGAAACCACAATTTACTTTACAAGTTATTACAGCACATTGTCTAGCCTGTCTGCTTTGGACAAAAAAATCTCTTGTTTAAACACACATATTTTGTACTTTAAATGAAGGACTTGGCAAAATGAGTAAAGCGCAAATTACAAGCCTGTTGTGTTAGTAAGCTATTTAATATCATTAAGCTACTGGCATAGGAAATGCCTTCTGGTACTTACTCTTTTCCCAAATGTACTGAGTTGCTGCTTTGAAAAGATCTAGAATAAAAGTAAATTGAATTAACAATTATAGTCAGTTAAAACCCTTGGTTTTACACTGGAGTTTTTTCCTATAGCTGCTCAAAAATAGGAAGTTCTCTATTAAGTTCTCATATTTTTGCATTGTGTTTTGAGATTTAAAAATTCTTTTAAATCTTTTTGTTCAAAAACATCAATAAAAAACTAAGAGAAGGTGTGGCCTTAGGCTGTTGGATTATATATAGTGTTGTACTTATTTTTCTTTGCCGTCTTATTGTTGTTGAGTGGCTATATGTTGGTTTTGCTTATAATTTTAGCTTTAGTTGCACTGCTGGGAAAAACAATACAAGGTTAAATTTTCAAAAGTAAATACTAGACTCTGAGTTACGGTATTCTAAACTTGTTATACTGCTTTTATTGGTTGTTTCCTGTGTAACTTTAAATTCTGTCTTCTGGTAAATATCTAAGATTCTTTTTATGTGTGATCTGTTATTTATGTAGATGCATGATATTACAGTTTTCAGTGCATTTTCTCCAGTCACGAGTGAGGACCTGGCTTCTACCCTTCTGCTCAATCCTCTTTCTGGAAGGTTTGTGGAACTGTACTGTCTTGGGATCCTTCTTCCTGTCTTATCATTTGTCTAATCCCTTCATTTTACTAGTCTCTGTCAGCACATCTGTAATACGGCAAGTTGTTACTTCCCTGTCCTCTTTTGTCCTCCCTGTAAAAGGAAGAATGTTTCCTCTCCAATGTGTTCTTTTCTGTTCCTAAAGGTATTACTAGATCTCATGATTATTTCCCCCTGTAATGGCAGCATGCACTTTGTCTATGCAAATAGTATTTCTATTAACAGTAAAAATGGCAAGCTATATCTGCCCCATACTTTAGCATAAAGTAAACAAAACAGCAAAAATGAGAAATTAATTTGATTCTTATCATTGCCTAACTGCTTGTTTTGTAGCAATTGCCAGAAAGTCACCTTTACTAATGGTAAAGTATTAAAGGTAGAATGAAAAGATACTGTACTAGATCCCCGTTGTAACTGAGTGAACTAGAGCAGGCATCAATGTTCAGCAATCATTAATAAATACACAGTTTTTATGGAGAAGTTCGTAACGATGCTACTAGTCTCCAGCTGTTCTATCTAACTATTCATTGCTCCTTTAAAACTAATGTCGAAAACAGTTGAGACATTTGGAGGGGGGAAATCTTGATATAGAATGTTTTCTTTTCTTTCACAGTTAAAAAGGATGCTTCTCAAAAACATGTAACTGTAGGCAGGCTGTTTCCTAGGTACATAGCAATTTGAGAGTGAGAAATCCTTGAAATCCTAAATATTTATTAGCATTTCTTCTTTCAACCAAAGTCTATCAGACCTTAATCTTATTGTTTAAAAAGGGAATTAGATGAGATATTAAAGCTCTAAAATACTGACGTTGAGCATGCAATGATTGTTTTTCTTATGTACTTTTATGATGCATTTGTTACCGATCCATCATAGTCTGTGCTGCTGTTATGTTTGTAGGATAGAGTGTAACAGCTCCTCAGGTGCTCCTGTGATGTGAATTAAG
Organism: Burhinus bistriatus; assembly: GCA_013397275.1. NCBI lineage: Eukaryota > Metazoa > Chordata > Aves > Charadriiformes > Burhinidae > Burhinus > Burhinus bistriatus. Next base: position 155,065 of record VYXH01007649.1, on the reverse strand, counting down.
GCTAAAGCTCACAAGATGGCAGGTCTTAATGTGCCTCTTGATAAGTGATTGGATTCTAAGGGGACTCAGACCCCATAGTATGACCCGAACCAAAAAAACCCCTTAAACCAACCAAACAAAAACCCCACAAAAATTAAGCCAAAATAACTATGCTAATGACATGAAAAAGTGTAATTTAACCTGTCACAGCACAAAAAGTTAACTTAAAAGTTGAATTACTAACAAAGCTTATTTCTAGAGCTGTAGAGGCATTATGAAGAAATATACTGGTTCATATCAAGGCGTATCTTTAGTAGGACTTGTGTTGCACGCTAGTGTCTGCAGGAGGATAGCAGTGTACAACAGAATTGTGTTGTGTACTAAGAAGGGGGCTATGTTTTATAACTTTCACACTTTTAAGATAAACGTAAGATCTTTATTTTCTTTGTTTTAGATTTTTCGTGGAAAGTGTGTATTCTAGTAAAAAATTTTGAAGATTCAAGTATATCCTACGTCTAAAAAAAATCGTGCAAGTTCCCAGCTTTTTACTTTTTCACCCTTTCAGTATTCTTATTACTTCATAGAACATATACTATTGACTAGAAATAGTGCTGACAGGTCATAGGTATTCCAAACTTCTGGGGCTAAGTAAATAATTGCTGAATAATTCACTCTGTCATTTTTTTAATTGAAACTTTTGGCTGTTGAATTAAGGTATCTTGCAGGATTAAGTGGTACCTAGGCAGTGTATGCCTTTGAATTAACTCCTGACAATGAGGATACCTTGTTATCCCCACAGTGTGTTGTAGTGAGGTTCTTCCTTAGTTTAAAAACAAAACAAACCCAAACAAAACAAACAATTACTTCTTTCCTAGACTTCTGGACAGTAAATACTGTGGAGTGAGTTCAGTGCTGCTGCTGTTTGTGCTTAACAACATGGAAAATGACTGACTCATTAATTCTGTATTGGTGCTAAGCCAAAATGCAAATTGCTGCACTCAACAATACAAGAACTAATAGTTTCTATCACCATACAATGCCCCGGGCAGCCCAAAGAAGTTAAAGGTCTGGAGACAAAATGATGTCTCAGATGCAACTTTATTTAGTACAGCTAGATAACTTGATGCTAAAGTCCAGTGAATTCTTTGTAAATCAGTGAGATTTAATAGCATAGGACTGTAATGGTACCATAGAGACAAAAATAGGAGTATGCTTTTAACTGTCTCACCTTTAGCTGTAAAAATGCTGCCTAGTTCAAAATTGAAGATGAAGTAAATTTGATGTCACTGCTCATGTATATTACATATTCAGAAGGGTGCAGATAGTTAAGTGTGGGGTTTTTAACTGCTGTTTCTGTATCTTTTCTTACTAGTATCAAGTAAGAATGATAGCTACAATCACCATCTCTTAAGGAATAGCTGGAACACAAGAAGGGATGTGGTTATCTGCTACATTAGCAATTAACAAATTTTTGTCATTCCTGTTATCCATTGGTAACTAAAAGATACCATCTAGGGTGAGTACCTGGGAAAGCCTACAAGGATATACTGTAGTTTGTTTAATGTGAATTATATCTGTATTGCAGGAGAACACAAGAGGTCATGGCATTGATCCTTGAAATTGGCCTGACCTAGATCAAGAGCTATGTAGACATTTCAGTGCCACTCAGGCAGATGAAGCGTTGTTTGGGTGTATGGGAAAGATGTATACAGCATCACAGACAAACCTCTTCAGAAACACAGCAGCCTTCTATTATGCTTTTCATCTGTTGGCGAATGAACAGGCAGCCATGCATGGTACCACTTGCCTATACAGTTACCTGTAAGCGCCTTCCCTGACTCAGTTAAATAGGATAAAGTTTAAGTGGTAGCCTTGTGCTTAGATTCCATTACAGAAATGGACATAAGATAAAGGTTTTGTTGTTTCTGTAGTCAGTGTTGTGGGTTTTTTTATTTTATTCCAGCTATGCAGTCAGCTTTATGACTGAGGCTTTGTCTCTTTAAGTGAAAGTCAGTGGAGGACTTGATTTTGTGAGACTCGTATATCGTTGTAGTTTAAAAAAATCTGAATGGTGTTACTGTGCTAGAGTTAATGGATAACTGGGAAAACAGCCAGTCTGTTTATAATTTCAGGCTGTGGATTAAGGAATTTCCATGAATATTTTGATATTTACAGTGTTGTAGTGTCAGCAATAATTCTGTTGAATTTGACAGATGACTTTACAAAAGTTTAGGGGCATCTAGTACCTATGGCTGTCTTTCTGTTATACCAGTTTAGCTCTAAAACTGTCCTTCCACCAGGTAATTAAGAAGGTGACCTCTTAAGCAGATCAAAGACTTCATTATGCATAACAATTCGTCGTCCAGTTTCCTACGACAGAGACTGACACACTTTTTCAGAAAGCATTCTGAAGTTTTTAAAATATTTAAGTAGTCTTGTAGCATAATGGGTTTCATAATAGGTTTTTTAGACTTTATAGCATGGAAGAAACGTTGTCACATAGATGAAAATCCAAACCAGTACCCCTTAGTACTGTCAAGCCTGTATCAGGAATAGGGAAGTGATTGTCCTGCTACACTCGGCACTGGTGAGACCCCACCTTGAATACTGTGTTCAGTTTTGGGCCCCTCACTACAAGAAAGACATTGAGGTGCTGGAGCATGTCCAGAGAAGCTGGTGAGGGGTCTGGAGCACAAGTCTTAGGAGGGGCAGCTGAGAGAACCTGGGTTGTTTTGCTTGGAGAAAAGGATGCTGAAGACCTTATCACTCTCTACAATTACCTGAGAGGGGGCTATAGCAAGGTGGGAGTTGGTCTCTTCTCTCAAGTAACAAGTGATAGGGCAAGAGGAAATGGCCTCAAGTTGCACCAGGGGAGGTTTAGGATGGATATTAGGAGCAGTTTCTTCACCAAAAGGGTTGTCAAACACTGGAACAGGCTGCCCAGGGAAGTGGCTGAATTGCCATCCCTGGAGGTATTGAAAAGCCGGGTAGACATGGTGTTGAGGGACATGGTTTAGTGGCGGTTTCAGCAGTGTTAGGTTAATGGTTGGACTCTATGAAAGGTCCCTTCCAACCTATACTAGTCTATGATTCTGTTCTATGGTTCTACTTAATGTACAACTTGTAGCTCCTTCTTTTCATAAGATTGCTAAAGATACCTTATTTTATGTGGTTAATAGTAAGTTGCCTGAGTACAAAGGGCTGCCTTTATTCCAAATAAATAGGCATTTCAGCATAATTTATGCTGATGTGTTAAATACCAAGAGTGTAGTTGACTTCAAGTGGAATTTACCTTATTGAACTTGAGACTTCTATCTGTACTTAAGACCTCTACCTATGAGCTAGTAGTTCATGTTGGTTTCGTAATGAGCAGGAGGAGGCAGGAATAAGTCTGTATCTTTTACCCATTGACTACAAAGGGAGCCTAAATAAGAGGGGCAGGGGGAAAAAAAAGGAAAGCTAATTGCCTGCTGCTATTGCAGGGTAAGATAAAATGAATACCATCCTTTTAGTCGTTTGGTTTACAGAACAAAGTAAAACTATTCTAAGTTTAAATGTTGTTATTGCACATGCATGTGGGTAGCGATACAGAGAACAATACAGAAGCCGTGAACTAATATTTGTGTAGTTTAATGTATTTTGCCTAAATTTTAATATATGGATACAGCAACTTTCCATTACAGTGGAATATCTTTCCATGACAATAAATATTGATCTAATAATACATTTGGAATATTAATATAACATGTGTACAGTATATGTTCCAAACTTACGAGTGCTAGAAGACAAATACGAAAATCAATAACAAATTTCGTTCTAATTAAAGTGCAGAATATTTCTTCCAATAGCCACCACTTGAAATCCACTTCAATAAGGAAATTAGCTGTTATCTATATTGCTTTTACATTTTCCAAAGCAGTTGGTATCTTTACTTTTTTTAAAAAGGCAAATATCAGTACGATAAGATGTAGTCATAAAAGGATCAGTGTTTTTTTTCTTGCTGTATACAGCATATGGCAGCACATCTATCGAACCACATTTCTATCTAATATGCATCAAGAGTGAGGAAGAAATGGACAGGCTTTAAAGAGCAATCTTCCTTGCTCAGAGGTAGCAGTTATCATTTATCAGAGGTAGATTTAGTCTTTCAGTTAGTACTAGTTTAATGTGAATTTATTCCTTGAAGTTCATGATACTTGCAGTTATTTTCTTCTGCCTTGCAGGTCTTGTTCTGTTTTATTGTTTTACAATATGCTTAGTGTGACTTTAAAAATAGAATAACATCACTTAATAAAGCTTTTTGTTCATTTATCATAATGTACAGTTAACTTTACACTGGCTACATTGTATTTTTCATACTCACCCAGGGAATGCAAGTTTTGAGAACTTCCTTGCATGATGCTAGCCCCAACAAAGAAAAAAATTGAAACATGTGCCTAAAGAGTATTTCTGCTGAGGTTAGATCTCCTGTATAGTCAAAATTAAGCGTATGCTTGCAATCGTTACTAGAAAAGGTCAGAAATGTCAGTAAGTAATAGTTTGGATTTGTGTAGTTAGCCATGTTTTTGGAAGATTGTGTCCAGTTAAGTTGTTCAGATTGCAGATGAAATAGTTTGAATAGAGGAACTGAGATGTGTTGGGGCATTACTGCACTTCAGTCTGAGAAGATGTAGTGGCTTAGTAGTCTTACAGGCTTCTTACCTGGATACACTGGGGATTGTCTTATTGCATTGTTGTCTACGACACTGTCACTACTGTTATTGCTAATATGCTATATTACAATAATTTGAAGTATAGATACAGCTCACAGCATTCATAGTATCAATGTAAAGAATACCCCATGTAATGAGGGGAATCTGTCCAAAATGCAGAAAACCTCCTTCTTTGATCTTTTTCAGAGGACCAGTAAGGGTGCTTTCACATGTTATTGTAGTAGTGCCATTAATTTTTCACGACCTGTTTAGAAACTGTTTTTCAAAAATGGTTTGTGAGCTCTAAAACCAAAGTTCAAAAAACATTGTGTCATATTCTGTGCCCCAAGCCTGGGGGATCTTGCTTTTTGCATACAAAGGAAATTATTTTTTTTGTACACAAAACCTGACTTCTTAATTTTGCAAAAGCACTGAATAATCTGAAGGATGATCCAGTTCTTCAGGAACAAGAAACTCCGTTAATTTTTCTGATTGGAAATATCTAACACACTTTTACAAAACACTTTAGATAAATTATTCATAATCGATTTCAAATTCAATATAGTTTTTTCCACATTGTGCTTGCTATCTGTACAAGAGCTGTGGTGATCATGGTGATTTTTAGTATATAATCTGTTTCTGTTAATGGCAGGGGTGATTTTACTGTATTTGCTTGAAATGTGCACTGCTGGGAAATATAATTCATAAGATAGTCTTTGATTATAAATGTTATAGTAAGCTTTTTATTAAGTTAAGTACCAGCTTGACTTTTATTTTCTTTTTTTGATGACTGTTCTCACCTCTGAGTTGTTCATGGATCCTTATCTTTTAATATTCTGTACTATTTAATTATATACAGGAAAACTAATTAAAAATAAAGGGCATCACTAAAGTTTTCCACATAAAATTGAATTGCTATAGGTGACAAAATAAAGAAAACTATAGAGATTATTAAAGTACAGTTATATAACTACACTTAAGAGATGTGTTTGAAGGAAAAGAAGTTTATGAAGTTAAGCCTTGAAAAGCTCAGAGACGTTAAGACCATTTGTGCAATTCTGCATTTAGTTTTCTTTTCATGTACCTCTGAACTCCTCAGGACAATTACTAAATAAATATCTATATAATATTTTGTTTTATCCTTATTGTTCAATGTGTATTGCTTTCCCTATTTGTGCCCTATTTCAATCCTTTTCTAAATATAGAACCATAGAATAGTTTGGGCTGGAAGGGACCTTTGAAAGGTCACCTAGTCCAGCCCCTAAGTCATCTAGTCCAACCCCTCCCAAAAATACTTGTGTTTTGCCATCTTTGTTTCCACAGTATCTGAGTGTTTAGTGACAATATTTCTGCCATCTTCCTGTCAAGTACAGAAGCATTACAATTGTCTCAGCTTCTGATTTCTGCATCTAAGTAAAGCAGGAATCCTAAAAATGACGTAGAGTTATTCCCAGAACACTCTAGATGTTAGTCATTTTTAAAAAGCATGTTTTAATGTATACAGTGCACCGGAGACTTGCATAAGAGGGCTGCTACCTCAATTCAGAGACTTTCTTTGCTATTACTACCTGTCTTTGCAAACTTAGCGTTATGTTGGTACTGATACATAATTTTCTACATGTGTATAGCTTGTATTTTAATAGAGGTAAGTGTATAGCTTCTATTTTAATAGAGGTAAGTGGAAAAACTATCACTTCCATTCACTGTAATAAGATTGACTGACTCTTGTCATGTGGGATGAATTCTGTATAGACCTCTCTTGCTTGAGCAAACACAAGAGGTAATGATGCTTCAGTTAAAATTGTCATTGTGGTGGGAACAGGACATCAGCATTGACAGTGTATTTCACAGAACTATAATGTTCAGCTTTGAGTCCATACTTTAAGGCATGAAGATTTTATGAAACACCCATCTGTTTAGTGACTTTAATGGCTTGAAACACTTGCTGAAGGGAAAAAAAAAATAAAAATTCCACCACCTGAATGTAGCTGTCAAGCATAGAAAACTTTAACTCAAGCATTTAAAAACTACAGTTATCAGTAAATTAAAACAGGCTTTTAATGAGATCAGCAGCCCCCATAAAATATGCAGTGTCTAACATCAGTCAAATCCATCTATGTGATCACTTGTATCGCAAAAAAAAAAAAAATCTTTATAAAAAATAGAGTTCAGAAATACTCTGAAAATATTTCTTGCAATGTTAATGTCACATTGAGTAATTTAAACTATTACATAAAACCTCTTCTATTTCAGAAGCATTCTTGCTGTGGAGAAAAAGAAATTACTCTGCACATAGTAGTGTGTTAGATCAAACCTTTGATCACATTGATGGTCAAACATGCTGGAACATTTTCAAACACTGGTTAAGGATAATTTGTATGTAGTTATATATACTCCAATATTTTTATAATTGGTACCAACAATAATTCGTCCTCTAAACCTCTGGTAAGCTCTGTGCAAGTATCATGTGAGTTGCAGAATGTGTGGGGATTTATTTTGGTTTGTTTAGTTTTTTTTTTAAGAAGACCCTCACTTAGTATGTCTGACAGCTTCTATCATCTCAGAAAGAAATTAGTGATTAAACTGTTCAGAAAATGAAGGTTTAGGTTTCATCAGGTGGCTGTGAGGAAATAAGTTGTACAGTTTTATTGAAACTCTTAAAACTGTGTCAAAGTAAAATTGTTCATTAATTTACTATACATTTATGCCTAGATCATTGTAGAAGCAACAATAATTATACCCCTGTGATCGTTTTGTCCTTGCAAAATCCACTGTTTTACAGTCTCTTCTGATCTCTCTTTCATTTTCCCTTTCTGTCCCTCTGTCTCTCCATCTTTCTCTCTTTTTCTCTTCAGGTCATTGGTCAGAATTAGATTTCAGTGGGTAAATGTGGCCTAGCTGATAAATCCTGTGGTTGCTTTTCATGTGCTGGAGGCTGTGGTGTAGCTAGGGTCAAAGTCATAGCGGTCACTACCTGTTTCTTTTTTTATAATGAACTCTGCATAGCCTAAAGATCTGGGCTGGTGCAAAACTCAGTTTTAGAGTCCTTGGTAACTACATGTGGTAAGTCTTTTGTGAAACATACTACAGGTGTGTGTTTTACATGCTTGGGAGCAAAAAAGCCAGGCTAGCAAAGTTTGCCTGTGGGGTCCTATGCCCCTGGTCAGAAATCAAAGTCATTTATATATTTGCATGAGTAAGATGCAGTAATTGTGAAACGTTTTGCTAGGAAGGGGCACCAGGTTGATCTCCACAGTTCACGCAAGTAGGGCAATGAACCTCACGTTTAACTGATGGTAAACCATAAATCTTCAAAAGTGCCAAATGATCAAATTGTGATAGGTGTTACTTGATAGAAATGCCTATAGAGTTGTTTTAGTGAACTTGTGTTAGACATTTGGATAGTAAAATCAAACTTGATAAAATTGCCGTAATTTGTGTGAATGAAAACATTCAAGGCTTTTGGAGAGATGCAAGTTTTTCAGGAAGAGATGGTATGTGACCAATTGCTTCATTAATTTTGGCGGGTTTTTTCCAAGATGCTCTGAAGTTTGAGTAAAATTTCTCGTTTCGGGCTAACCCTGTGCTTTAAAAAAAGTCCTGTCGCTTAATCAGCCTTGTACACACACTCACAAATTCTACATATACTGAATTCACACCCACAAAATATCTTTGCTTTCCTTCATTTTAGAATTATACAATATCGTATTGGTAAGCAGTTTGTTTAAAGAACATATTTATCTTAAGTCAGGTACATCTGTGAATGCACCCAGAATGTGGGCCCTAAAGTCTGCTTGGTTATACAAAAAACACTTTTGTGCATATTCTTTCTGATATTAGGACAAATAAGTCTCATTTGATAATCCTAACAGTGATCTCCCAAAAAGTTATATTGCACCTAATTTCATCATCCCTTGTGAAACTATAAAGAAAAGCCCGTACAAAACTCTAGCTCAAATATTAAGTACCCTGTTGCATTACTAGGAGGAGTTAATTGAAGACTGTGAAAGGCTTGTATCTCCCCTGAAGGGACCTTTTCATATTTGAAAAAAGCCTCTGGTGATTTAGCTCTTCTGTTCTTAGGTCATGGTCTGACCTTCAGCATTAATAGTCAGGGCAGACACCACGTGGGTTGAGATCTTGATTTCTCGCCCCCCTCCACCTTCATGCTTAAGAAGTATCCTTAGAGAAAGGGAGAAACCTGCAGGGAGTGAGTTTATCCAGCTGTGTGCTATTGAACTGAGACAAGATAACTTCTTGGGCCAAGGGTTGTGCAAAATTAAACAATTAACACTTAATGCAACATTAAACAATTTCTAGTTTAGACAGTCTTTCTCTAAGAAAGCAGCTCTGTGAAGAAATTCAAGGTATGTTAAATGTAACATACATACGATGCAAATGGTAACATGCAGTACGATGGAAGGTTGCCGTTTTACCATAGTTTCTGTGCACATCTTATGCTGTCACTTAAGTCTGTTTTTAAAAGACATAAAGGATGAGGAAACATTGGTGTATTTTGAAAATGTGAATGATTCAAAATAAGTCATAAGCATGAATATATATGCTTTGTGGAAGTTTAGTGTTTGGGATTTTTTGGTTTGTTTCTTTTAGTTTGTCAGTCTTAAGTTAAAGCTTAAGTAATGTTTTGCCTTTTCTTTAGTATCTTATATATGTAAGCTTTGGGTCAGTCTGTAGGTTGTGCTTGAATATTTCATAGTTATCTAAATTTGAGTCGGTGTTAAGTAACTACTTATTGATGTAGAGTAATAAAAGGTAGTGGAGCTTGGAAAAATCTGTCTCAGAAAAACAAAAAAGCAACATCATCTTTTGCCCAGTCTGCAGAAGCTGAGGACACACTCTTTTATACTGAGAATAGTCAGATATCTTTACATTCATATGTATACGTACACATGCATATTTTTTATGTACTTTATGTATACAAGGTGGAACTTGTATGGAATTTATCTGTGTGTGTGTTTAAAAAGATGTGTTTCTTATAGTTGATCTTCAGTCTTATTTTATTATTAATAATGAAGTAAGATTATATATATTTTAAAAAAAACCAACAAACCCAACAGTGGAAATGAGAACTGATTGACATGATCAGTGCAGTCAGACAGAAGAGTTCACATCAGGGAGGGTTTTCATTGCAGACATTAAGGGACGCATTCTTATCTTCATGCCATGTTTCAGATGGTAATAAAGAAAAAGACAGAAATGGCTCACATCTCTTCCAAGCTCAGAGCTGGCCACTTCTGTTACAGGATTATTGTCCTTTACTGTTTAGAATAGCTTAAATGAAGCCAGGGAGAAAACAGGGGAGTTTTAATGTCCCTTCTTTTGGGGTGTTGTGTCTGCAGCAGAAATCCTAAGGTGAGGACTGGCTGCATTGGAGAACTGTTCTTTTTTACCTACATGTGTAAACCTGCATTATATGTCAAATTCTAGTAGTTTTCTTTGTATTGTTCTTCATTGCTTTCTTTAGCTGAAGGATATTCTGACAGTAGTTTGCTAGTGCTATTCTGAAAATGTATATTCTGAAAAATGTCAGTAATGTCCAGCAGTTGGGCTACATGACAGGAATTTTCTAAATGTGAAAATTATTATGCAGTGTCTGCCAAGACACTCCACATGTTCCTGTATACAGTGCTGTAGTCACAGGGCATCTCAATTGTTAATCTATTCCTATATATAAAATATCCTTTTAAAGATTATTAGATTTTAATAGGCTGAGTTTTGTTTGATCTGTTCAATTTCTGTTTGTTAAATTGCATTTACTTTTGTCCTGATGTTGCTTGAAAATATATATGCTTGCTTAACGCAATGTTTGTTCCATCTGGTTTGGGCCATTTTTTATTAGAGTTGGTAGCACTAGCGGGTAAGAGAAATTTTTCAAGCTTGGCTGCTGTCTTGGAGCAGGATGGTAGACTTGTAAAATTCAAGCATCTTCTAGTGAGGAACATAAAATTTCTGTTTGCCAGACTCTACCAGCATAGAAGAAAGTGGGTGGCAGTTTCTTTTCAGATGAAATAGGTATTTACGGAAAGGAAGATCTTGACAGGAAATAAAACGCATCTTGACAGAAAATAAAACAGCTATTGTTACACATGATACTTATTCTGAAAGGTGAGGTTTTTGGTTTGGCTACTAGTAAAGAAAAGGATTTGTTCTTGACCACATGCTCTTTTTAAATAAAATCAATTCTGAAACCATTTTTCATTCACAGATCACTCTTACGCTGTAAGATTCAGCTGAGTTACTAGGTCACAGCAGCACTGCAATATTGAGGATTTTTCAATACTTTAGCTGTGACAGCAAACAGAAAGCACTGGAGCCTGATGATATGACAGGTCATGTGATGTCAGTGAATACCTCGTCTTGAGGCAGGATAATATGCGTGACCTCCCCAGTAAAAATACATCATTCCGTAAGAGCAGAACCTGGAGAACTGTGTGGACAGCGCTAACGCCAAGAGACACAATTTGTAGTACTTGGTCCAGAAGAAGAATAAGATGTTGTAACAGTCTCCAGCCAGTCGCATCTGGTGGTCCAAAGCTGCTCAGGAGAGTGAAATACTCCACTCTTGTCTGTTCCTGAGACTTGGTTGCCATGGTCACAGGTTTAGAGAGATAAAGACTTTCTTTTCCTGTATTTTGTATGTATAGTAGGGGGTCATAGCAGTGGTGTTGCTGCTATGTAGAAAACCCTATCTTTTCCCTTTCATCCATTGTTATTTTATGCTCCCCTATCAAAAGCTTTTGGGCTCATTTGTGTTTAAAATACTTCAGGTTTGAGGGTTGTCTTTATTTCTGTCCTCTTTCCTGTACTCCCGTGTACAGGATCTGTCTTTTCTTACTCTATTTTTAATCAGAGACAACATATTCCTAGCAAATAACTGTTTCTGGAACAATAACCACCCCGTCCCAGTAGTCTTTTGACTCTCTGCAGTGGTTGGAATGTCTTTGTCACATACACAGGTTTCTCCACCCCCACCCCCATTTGTTTCTCTTGAAGATATATTCAGGAATCACAGAATACAGATCTCTTCCTTTATTTTGTCTCTGTCACCTAGTCACTCTGCAAATGAGTATATTGGGCTCTTCAGAAGTGTAAAGTACGCTGGATAAAATAAATACTTTGTAATACTTTTATGATCACCTGCCCCCTTCCATCACATTCATTTTCCTTTGCACTTTGTGCCCTTTTATAGAAGCTCAAGATGTACACAGAAATCTGTACATATATCCACCTATGTACAGAGATCATGATTAAGAAGTATACGTAAGCAAGGATGTTTTTAAGAAAGGAACTGTCTTCTAAAGGTACTACTTCTAAGGGATTTGAGATAGTTGTTATGAATGATATATAAATGATTTAGAGAGGGAACTCTTAGTTTTTTGAAATTGATTTTATGATAATCATAGCCTTCTGTCAGTAAGAAACTGAGTTGGTTGTCCAGGGCATTGTTTTCTGTTCAATGTTCCTGTCTATAAATGTACTTGAAAAAAAAATAAAATAAAAAACTTTAACTCCTCTATGTGAGAGGCTGAATCATATTTCTTGCCTAGTATGAAACCAAAAGGGATTTTTTCAGTTAATAGGAAGTTAATTTTTTCTTCTCCAAACTACACATACAAAATAGTATACTCACTATTGCATGATTCTGACACACTTGGAAAAAAATTTGATAAGTAGCAGAAGCGTCCAGTAACCTAACAACTTGTTGTTTCTTGGTTTGTATCCATGAGTCTATAATATGTAGAAGCACATCTGTCAGCGGTTGAAAATAAGATATATACTTTATTTTACATACACACATATATATATCAGTTTGCTTTCACGTACATCAGGACTACTCGTATATTCCATTCAGACCATAGTCTTCAAAGGTGAAATGCTTCTGTTCCCATCTTCTGTAACTTTTACTACTTCTTCTGGTTGGGTTGTTTTTCTTTCCACAAAAAACTTTTCCTTCAATCAGAAGTTGAAAACTTGGCTCTGAAGCTGTTGCCAGGGAAGAAGCTCTGATGTATGGAAAATAACGCAAGTCTTAAATATTATTTTCATTTTTACTCCTGAGTGTGTATGCATATATAGGAGGATACAAAGTCAGACAGCTCATCTTGATTTTAGTTGGAAACATGGTTTTATCCTCTTTTGCCATTGTAGTATGATAGCCTTAATTAAACGATTGTATTCTATTATCTATCCACAAGATTATTGCACAGAATAGTCTGGCTCTGAGGGATGACTGTTGGTAAGGCATTCGTAGATGCATCTGGAGCTTACGAAACCTGTTCTGAATTTTTGATGTTCTGTCTAATGCTGAAAAGTATGTATAATCAAGTCTTTGAAATTTAATACCATGCCCCCAAAATTCTTGGGTTTATTAAAAATTTATTGTTATTTTTGTGGGCAAGGAACTAAGGCAGAGATTACATGATACCCTCTAATTTCACAGGGATATTATGATGATAGTTTTTCTGAAACACTTGAGTACTCTAGTAAGTGAATTGTACAGACAAAAGGGATACAGAAAACAAGGACAGATACATGTGTGTGTATACGTGTAAATATTCCCTGCATAGTGGGCTTGCCGCAGCAGGTGTAGAGAAAGCTTAGTCCTTCACACTGAACAAAAGGGAGAACAACTACTTCCTTGGTGACTTTTGCTCATCTTCTGCTCTGAATGATGCAGGGAGTTCTGTTGGGGAAATAAGGCATACTTATAGCTTGAAAGAGGCCAAAATAGTATTAGCTGAGTTGACTGTATTATTTCCAAACTTCTTAACTTTACAAACACCATAATACTTTTAAGAATGTGCGTTTACTTGCATGTCTGGTGGGAGTTGTATAATCCTTCCTTGTAGGCATCTATTAGTATAATTTTTGTGTTCCTGCAACGTTGGGAGCTTTGTAGCCAGTATTGTTTTGAAGTGTTTATAGACAGTCCAACTGTAAAGATGTTTGGGCAACTTGCTTTCCTTCCAGTAAATATTCCGTTCTGTAATGATCCCAGACACTGGCTGCAAATCCTGGGGAGGGATGAAGAAAATGACATATGAAAAACAACTGGGACTGATCCTTGTTTTTTTTATTGTGGTATTATAGTAACCCATGGTATTCCGTTGATTTTGTAGGGGACAAAGAATCAGTTGCCTTACTTCCCTCTGCTCTGAATTTAAAGACTCTTGGCCATGTAAGCAACAGAGGTGATACTACAGTGAACAGAAATGGATGAGTTTCAGAGAAATAATTTCAAATAAAGATTTTATACACACATGCACACATACTTATTGTGTGAGATCCCTCAATCCCAGTCCAATATTTTTAGCAGGTGTTACTCATAGAACTTCAATGTTACACATTTTTCCTGGTATCAGTGAAAGGGAAAATTCATGTTGTATTACTTGAGGCTACAAAGAATTCAAACTTAAGGGAAAAAACATTTCAACTTACAGCAGATATTTAATACTCTTAAAATCCTTCATGTGTCTTTTATCTCTGATATTTATAAGAAACATGCCATTTCAGTTATTTCTTATGAGTTTAATTCCTATAGGAAAAGCGTAGTGTATAACAGGAGCTCATTTCAAGTAAGTTTAAGCTCAGTTTAGATATCTTTAACATAAGTTATGCATTATTATTACTAAAATTATTATTAAAATAATATAATGATGTAATGGTTAAAGGAATCAGGTTGCCTGGACCCATAGAACTGATGCCTCTGAAATGTTGTAGTCGTGATCCTGACTACAAAGTTACATGTAGTATATTCAGGTGTTTAAGAAGTGTCAGAGGTAAAGATGCGTTTTAGGAATGGAAGGAAAAATTCGAGCTTTCTGTTGCTATTTGTAATCTAGAACACTAGAGGACAGCACTAAAATATTACATAAATGTGTTATTGTTTACACCGTTTGATATGGATGCTCTGTGAGGGCTTTGTGAGAAGAAAACAAATGACACTTGAACAGAGTTAGGGCAAGTGGTATTTTTCTGAAGTTTCTTTTCTTCTTTTGAAAATGCATCTGACTTCACACATTATATAAACTATCTTAAGTTTCTTGGGGTCTGAATCTAAGGTATTTGTTGCAGTGATTTCCCTGAAAATTAAGCTTTATTTTTTAACATAGCAATGCTGTAGAACAGACTCTTGTGTAAAATTACATTTTTAAGGTCCAGAAATGAGGAGTTAGTTGGCTTATCTGTAAATGTTTCATGATTTATCTGTTCATGTGAAATGTACTGTGTTAATACTATAATATCTATGCTTAAATATGAAATAGTGTAGTTCCTTGAAAAAATTACAGCTTCTTTTGCATTTCACTAGGCACGCTGGAACGACATGAAACAGGTGAAACAGCAAAAGCAATTCTTACTTCCATTGAAGATTCAGAATACTTACTGGCAGATGGTCTACTTCCTGTATCTCCAGAGTCAAAAAGAAGTAAAAGTGCTGGATACAAACCCTCTAGCTCTTACAAGCATGGCATGGTCTCTTACAATCTTACTCATACAGAAAAATCTTCAGATAAGGTAAGAACGAAGAGTAGAGTGTTTTTCAAGAGTAATGACTTATGATCCAAATTCTTTACCCTTTCACCTTCACTGATGTGTAGCCCCGTGTAAGTGGCATGGAGGCTTGGTTTTAAGTTTATAAATCCTTGTTCCGACTAGCTCAGTTTTTATACCTTCAACCCCATTTCATAGAACAAAGGGGAAGAGGGGGGGAGTGCCTTATGCAAAGACACATCTCAGAAGGATTTTCTCAGAGACTTGGCACCCATAGTTAGACCCTATTTCCTTACGCCTCTGACTTATGACAGCAACTATAAGCAGTACCATCAGAGCAATTGAACCCACCAGTTCGGATGTATGTGTCTTTAGAAAAAGCACGTAATGGCACAATGCTACTTGCCTTTCCATTATTGCTTTTCTATGAAACTGCAGATTCCTATTGTCATTCAATGCTAGTTTTTACTGGGTGTTTGTTTTCTGTTAATTCATCACAGAACAGACTGTGAATGCCTTACATTTATATTAGTGCGATTAAATTTGGCACCTTACTGGTTAAAAAGAGAATGGTGATGTTTCTTGTGAGATACTGGGCTGCAAATAGGTATGACATTGTTCAGGGGAGATTTGGCCAGACACTGTACATAGCTTTATCTAATAATTTTTTTTTTTACAGAAGTTGTTAAACTAAGTAATTGTAACTGATGGAAAAGATGGGCTCTTTCTTTTTGTTTTGAAAAAATAATAAAAGGAAATACCATACTGAAACTAGTGGTAATGTGCTGTTAAAGCTGAGAAAATGAGTACAGAGACACCATACAATGAGAACTAAGGTTGAAAATGCAATAGTCACTCTATTCGCTTGTGGCCTAGATATACCTATATTTTTATTAGTTGTTTGTAGATATTTTTAAAAGCCTGTATTTGCTAAAGGTAAACCCAGTTATTAAAACTGTCTCAAATTTAATACAATCTCAAATTCAATGTGGTAGGTATTACCTTATTCAGGTTGGAAGATAATGGTGCATACATTTTTCTGAAAATCCTGTTTGTACATCAGGAGTGAATATATTCACTAAGCTCTTGATATGAAGGTATCTAGGGCCTCAATGCTGTTTATTCATTTTTGCCACTTTCTAATTAACGGGTTTGGGGAATTCCGTTCTCTGCAATAAACAGAGGAAGTCATGTGTGCTATTCCTCAACCCTGAATATAGATAAAAAAATATCTTTCCACAAGGATAGGAAGACGAAAAATACTTTCCCTCAACTCACATGTGGAAACAGCCTTCAGAATGGTCTCTGGCCTTTTTCCGGCTTCATTATTTATGGTAAATGAAATACTGGATATTCCAAAATTCTGTCTGATAAAGTACAGCTTAATCCAAGTCTGCATTCTTGAATTTTCTTTTCTGGTCTTTTTCTTTATTGTGCCTACAAATTTATATATAAACTTTGAGTTTATAATGATTTTTGTTTAACTCTTAATATTTATCTTTGACCTTTTACTAACCTTAGTCTGATTTCTAAAGTTCTTTTTGATCCCATTTTCTGAAAAGTCTTATTAGAGCGTAATCCTGCTGAGCATGTTGTGGGGCAGATGGTGCACTAGTTGGCCATTGACACAGAATCTGATCTCACTGTTAGTTTATTAAAAGGAATAGTTTCTTCTTGCCTTTTTAAAGTGGAACAACAGGAAAAAGTTATAGTAGTTGTGCTTGGAGTATAGTTTTGGTCATACCTATTAAATTGAAAATTGCATGGATTTAACAAAGTGGCTGGAAAGAAAATGTGCTGCTCATATTGGAAAATAGTTTTGGTAAGTTTTAAAGTGTGGAGTTTTAACATGCTTTGGGGATTATCATGATCTTAAATTGGAAGTAATATCACAATAGGTAGCAGTAGAGTTGTAATAATAATTCATAGCACTTGATCAGACATACATCTCGGCTGCTCTGATTTCTCAATAAAATATTCCATTTTCTTGCTTAAACTTTGCTCATTATTTATCTTGTCCTAATGAAAACTTTTCGAGAGAAAATATTATTGATGTCTCTTAGACTTCTGCATGATTATCAAAATACCTTTTTTCATTTTACCACCTTTTTGTTATTATAGTAATGTTATTTTAGTCTAATTTCCTAACAAATGAAGTTCTGTACTTGAGAAACCACTTTTCATTCATCAAAAATCTGTCATCTATTACATCCATCCTCCATCCTAATTAGAGGAGGTTCTGTAGATTGGTGTGGGAGATGCTGGAGGCTAAATGTATAGGGTGTAGCTGAACCTGGGAAGAATATAACAATGGAGATCCCCTTAAAGCTATTCCAGAAGCGCAGTGAAGGCTACACAAAAGGAGTGTGGAGGTCTGCAGCTTTTTTTAACAGTGTTTTTGTTATTGATGGAATGAAGGCTTGTTATGAAGTCCGCTGTTTTTCTTAGTTCTAATGCAGGAAATTTTTTTCAGGTTTTTCAAAAACTGCTCTATTGATTCTTTTGGGTCGTTGTATTTTAGCATCTTGAAATAGTCTCCTGAAGTTCAGATCCCATGAAATTAGTGAGAGTTCTGTGGATATTAGTGTGTTCAATTTTTCATACCATATTAATAAGCATATAATGACCACACCAATGAAACTATCATGAAACTTTGAGATTATCAAAAGATTTTAGTATGCACACGTACAATGAGTGTTTTGTTATCAATTTGCTTCTTTGGAAAATTGTGCATTAGAAATTTAACAGCACATTAAATTGTTAATAACATTTCTAGTTAAAAAAAAAACCAGAACAACGTGGTCAATTTTAACCTCTTTGTTAAGAAATCAATTTCAGAAGATTTACATAACAGAAAAAATGAGGGGTAGCTATTAAGTCCTGTTGGCATTACGCTTATGAGTGATCCTTATTTTGTACAATGAGATGATCCATGTGAAGATCGCAAGTAAGAGTCATCGTTTTTTCTTAATATTTATTACTACATTGTTTTATCATTAATATTGTATTTAAGGCAAAATAACATTTGTAAAGTAATGGTCTCTTTACTCTATCCTAAGAAGGAAGAAAAATATCCTCACATAGCAGTCCAGGTTCAAAGGCTTTCTTTCAAAACATTTGTCATCATGTAAATCACAGATACAAAAGCAGAATGCTTTGATTTCATGGTGTTTTGACCATTTTAATTCTTTTATTGTGCTGCACGTGCCAGTGGGAGTACCAATAACAGATGAGTGTGACAAATGCAGTTAACACAAGATCCATATTAATGTTGTCAAATCCCCTTGATATATTTAAACAGATTTTAATTATTTTCAATGTCAAAAGAGCCAAAATATATAGCTTAATAGTTCTTCAAGAAAGCTTTACTTAATATGTGAATGTAAAACCTCTCATAAAAATGAAACTTTTATATTGGCCTTAGTCACTGACATAGGGTATTCATCAAGTCAGCAATTTGTGTGGCAAAGTGCCATTTGAATAGTGTATTGTTAGAATACTTATGGTCCACTTGACAAGGGCTCTTGCTGTAAATAGTGCAATTTGACTCCAGCTGTTAAAGAGTGGCTTTGACAGCAGCCAAATAGAATGGAGATGCTTTACTGCACCGCAGAAAAATCAATATTAGGTTCTTGTTCGTAGTAACCTGTTTTTTCTTTTTTTGCAGATTTATACAAGACTATCTAGACTTCATTTGTGGAAGTTTAAATATCATTTTTAAAGTGGGTCTGTTTTATTTTCAGATTAATGTTGGTGATGAATGATGCTTATGTTTAGTGGAAAAAAAAGTATTTTGTGGATATACATAAACAATGTGGTAATGCGGCATAATTTCAGCTCTCAGCTTATATGGATGAATATTAGGATGTGGATGCATAAGTTACGTAACTACTGACAAAAAACCGATCTTTTCTTACTCTGTGTTTTTTTCCTTTTTGTAGTGCTACTGTAGTGTCCCTGTCAATTTTCTAAGCATCGGGGTTTTTTAAAGCAGATTTCTTTGTTGTTCTCCCTGTAACAATCCCCACAGATGTTGACAATCTGTAGTGCCATTGTAGATTTTCCTGAAGCATAGTCTTGCTGGTGCTGAACAGTTTTCCAGCAATATTCAGTGACACAAGGTTGCTATGATACCTGGCCAGTAGCAATAGGTATTGAATCACTGGTCTTAATTACAGTCGACTACACACTAGATTGTGTGCTTATGGTGTTTATATGGAACTAGCTCTCATTATGCCTTTAAGTCATAGTTATATTTGAAAATTGCAGCTGTGTGAAAAGCTGGTTTAAAAAAATTAAAATGCTTCAGTGCGTCATATGAAGATTTCATTGATGCACATAAAAAGCTGGGTATGTCTAGGAGTTGCTTTCCTGATGTTCCAGGAACCTTTCATGTTTGAAAGTTTCCTAGCCTTTCAGATTAAATAATTTGGATATAAATTTGTGTTTATCATGCACTGATATTTCTAGTGATTTCAGTAATGTAATTAGAGCTGCTTCTGAGTACAAATGTTGGAGGAAGAGCAGCTTCTAAAATTTGTGCAATAATTGGTAAACCTTGGACTGCTGAATTATACTACTGAAGAGCTAGACCAGAAAAGAGAAATTTTTACTGTGTGTCTAAGACAAAGAAGAGAGATGGGGGGGAGTATTTATTTACGTATGAACTTTCATAGGAATGTTGGGTATATTTATTGCCTGATATTAACTTGACTCTGAACTAATGGCAAAAATTACTTATTCTTACCATTCTTCGAGCATTAACGTATGGTGCAGAAAGTAGAGTCAAAATACCTAAATAAGGATTGACACAGGATCTGTAAAAATTCATTTTGATATATGCAGTTATTAGAAATAATTATGACCAGAGTAGTTAAGTACCAGTTACTGTAACACTTGTAAATGCGTTTTGAACACTTTAAATTGACATACCTAGTATTAGTTGTTCTAAAGAACTTATTACTCTCTCATCTAATAGCATATATATTCTGCTCTAAACCAAATATGCAAAGGCAAGATGCTTCTGAAACAGGTGTGTTTTTAGTAGGAAAGCCAAAGTTTGTCTTTTTATAGTTGCTTAAAACAAGAAATAAGAATGTAGAGAAATCATAAATAAAAGAAATATCTACTTTGTTATGTTGCTGCACAGACTAAGTAAAAGACAAATGAAGACTGTAGGACAATAGCAGTTAATTGTTTTAATATAGTAAAGGATGCAATTTTAAAATAAAATTGTTATTGGAAGCCTGAAAAATCACTACTAGCTAAGTCTTACTGATGGAGAAATTGATAGAAAAATGGAAATAAGTTACAAGCACAAATACCAAATAATACTTGCCAAATATGAAATCAGGAGTGGTACCATAAACAATAGTACATTAGACATGGATTCCTTTTATTTCTTTCCTTTTGTAATATTTAGAGTATTATTAGGAGGAATTACAGATCTTGATCATTTGTATGAAATGGATTAAGAACAAAGCAAAACAGAAAGTAGTAGAACACTTCTTAAAATTGGTAACCTTTGTTGTTGCTGCCAGTGTATTTCTATTTTTTTACTGGGACTGGTGTTCAGAAGCTATATTTAGTAGTATATTAATTAAGTGTAACAGGAAAATGAGTAAAGAAATGAAGTTGTGTGTGTATATATATATTTTTTCCCCCGTTACTCAGATGCAAAGCGTTTCAGTACTACATTTCCTGTGAAATTTCACAATTAAATATTTTATCAAGGTAGCAACATGACTCTGAAGTTATTACTTCACTGTAGTTATGAGATTAAATTGGTACCAGTTAAAACGCATCGTGATCCTGAGAGCTATTGATAGCTTGGACCATGTCTCAACTTTGCTGAAAGTTACTGCAGTTTTCTGAATTGGTCCACCAAGTCCAGAATTTGTTGATTTCAGTGTTTTCTCTATTGATTCCCTCAAAGCAAAATGAAAGCAAAAAGCTGCCATTGTGATATTGTAGCACATCTTACGCTTGCAGATGTGGATGGTAAGTAACACAGGCTGACAGAAATCTGGCAATAAGCCTTACCTATTTAATTCAACACTTTGAACACTGTTTCTATATACTTCAACAAAGTTTTTTTTCTCTGTTACTATACTGAAGGTGACTGACTTAAAACTTTTGTATTCCCTGCCTAGACAACTAGTTGGACCCTGTGCTAAAGCTAAAGAAAGTGCTACAGTGTCCTACTAGAAATAATTCTAAGGTCAATATCAATAGTCCTTGTGAAATATTTCACATTGAAGGACCATTTATTGAAGCTAACCTAGCTGTTGTTGTCTTCCTCTTCTTCATCTTCTCCCATATATCAGCTGTCTTGCTGCAATTGCCTTCTCTGTCCCTTGGAAACTGCAGCAAAGTTTGTAGTTTGGTTTTTTGTTTGGTTGGGTTTTGGGTTTTTTTTTTGTTTTGTTTTTTTGTTTTTTTTAGAAACATATCTTTATGGATAGAAACATACAGTTTCTATCCTACTGAAGCGCGGTTCATGGTATCTTATTCTCCACTTGTGATTGTTCCTCTTAGTTCTGGGTGTGGAGTCATTTACAGTTTGAATTTTACTATCTTACATTTTACCTTTACTACTTTCTAGTCCCTAAGATGTGATTTCTTCTGTAGATCAGCCTAATTGATTTTCCTGGTGCTCTACCTAATTCTAAAATAAATTACATCATCTTTGTTGTAACCTTTATATTTTCATGTTGTCCAATGATGTTGTTGAGAATTCTTCACCATCCAGGACAGGAGGAAGGTGGAATCTTTACACTTGTGATGATAATCTTTTCTATTCTAAACATTGAGTTCCTGGCCTCTTATAGTTTAATTAGTATTATTTTAGTGAAGTAAAGTATCAATTGGGATTCAGATCTGTGAGACTTTCCTAGGTTTCTGCCTCATACACCCATTAAAAAAAAAAAGAGCAGTGACTTTTTCAGAAATACTTTGACACCTTAAATGCAATTATAGAACTAGGACTTGCAACACCAGACCTTACTCTGCAAAAGAAAGACTTGCTATCTGCTAGCTTCCTTCTGAACTAATTGAATCTCTTGTCTCAGTTAAAGAGCAGAAATAAAATACTAAGCTAAACTGTCATTCAATCTAAAACAAAGCAACAGCAGTGGTTACATTTCCATCCTCTTGATGTGTTTTTCTGCATATTAATACTTAAACCTTAATTTGTTCTAGTGGTCAGATTTGGTTCCTCCAAGACTTACGAGAAAGGGTGAATCAGCCAACCAGATATGTCTGAGAACGTTCTCTTGCAAATATTGTCCTCATGGAAGCCTCTGCAGTTCTACTGCCTTCAGTTAAGATTGAACAGCTCTCAGGGAAAGAACAGTATGATATCTATGGGTACAGAGACTTACCTGCTGTCCTGATACATCCTAGAATGATACAGGATCTGAAGAAAGTCTAGCTTGCCTATTCCTGAGTTGTCAAGAATGTCATTTTCTAGGACAGACAGGATTTTAATATTTAAGAATTTAATACCACAATTATTTTTTGTTGTTGTTCTTTAGTGAAAAGTCACTTGCTTAGGGTTTTACCTAGTACTTTTTACATAGATAAATTTTATGGGTGGGACTCTTACAATCCAATATAGGAAATGCACTATCAGAGCAGCCCAGGGCAAATATGTTATTTCAGTTGGAGTCAGCAGCCATCCATAGGTTGGTAACTTAATTTTTCTATAAATCAATCCTTCTTAGGACAAAGCAATATTCTCGTGCTTTTATCCTCCTTCTAAGGTCATGTTGGCAGTATCTCTGTGTTCAACATTATTCTTACAGATATTTGGATGTTCATTCATCCAGTAAATTGTTCAGTATAATAATTGCTATATCCGTGAGTCAGTAGTATGTGTTTTGTGGATTGTTGTAGCATAGTTTGTCCAGTTGAGCATCCAGGAAACACTGGAGATGTTCCATCTTATGGCTTTTCTTCCCAAGTGCAGAGTAAGGCTGAAAATATTTTGGCTACCACTTGTTGCTGAGCCTGATATATTTCTAAAGATATGGTTAGGGAATTTACTTCTACATTCAAGATAAGGTAATATGGTAAGATATAGACAGTATTTGAATATTGAATATATAAATTAATGAGACTTCATTTAAAAATACCTTACCCTTACCTTCCAACTTCTCATGGTACAGAGACTGTCCATGTCAAAGATGGATCTTATTTTGAGATGAGTGGTTCTCACATTCGTTTTTATATTCTTTCTATAATAAAAAAGTTAGAAGAGACTTTGTCAGAGGGATTATGTTTAGAATTGCCTGTCTGAGAGTGTGTGCCCAGACAGGTAGTTGATATGAATTCCAGAGCAAAGCAAAAGTTGTCTGTATAAAGTTGTCTATATATCATATATTTTTCTTCAAATATTTTCCTGAAAAACAAAATATAGACTTGTTTCCTGCTGTTGAAACCTGATGTGAAGAATAGTCAGTATATTTGCTTTACTTACCAGTTATTCTTTGATATTGCGTTATGATTTGTCTCCAGGATCACTTTTATATGTACACTTGCATTAAATCCAATGAAAAAATTTAGGTTCAGTATTTGTGACGGAGAGGTAGACAGTGTGGACATGAAAACACAATACAAGAAATGTTTAATTTTCATACTAGGTCTCTACATTGAGCAATAGATGTGTTAGCTATTCTCCCTGAACAATTAAAAACTTGTGCCCAGTAGATCCATCTGGCCAACAATCTGCCTGACAGTGGTCTTCCATACGTGATAAAAAGGGGGGTTTATCCAGTTGCTTAGTCTATTCATCACACAGTTTGAGCTTGAAGACTCCTTGGCTTAATTACTTGTGCCACAGGCTCACCAGGAGTGATGCAACAATTACTGTTCAAAGTGCTGCAAAGATAGTAACATTCTCCAATGGGATTAAAAAAAAAGAAAAAAGAAAAAAACAGAAGAAAGATTATAGTGTTGGAAGGAAAGAGGTTGACTCTGCATATGTTGCAGTTAATCTGACAGACAAATATTGATGATGTAAGCTCAAAAAATATTGTAGCATTTTCTGTGTGGGAGGTGGATTCTTAGGAGGATCCAGGCATCCTCAGTAATATGACCAGAGTTGTTGTAATGAATAATATAATAGAAGTAATATCAGGTAAGTTCAAAGCAGTTTATTTAAACTACTTCATATGGGAAAATTCATCATGAACTGACACCTTTGTTTGGGACTGCATTGTCCAAGTGATGAAGCCTCAGGTCAAGCATAGATTGCAAGTGAAAGCAAACTGGAGCACCACTGTTGACTTCAGGCTTTTTATACTTTGTTTTTTATATGCGAGTACTGAGATTTAAAAAGGGTAAATAAATAAGAAGAAAGTTCTGAGTGCCCCTCTCAAGAGCATCGTCTCTCCTATGACTGAGTGAAGTGTCTGACAGTAAGAAATATTAGCGACCTTGGTATGGTAACACCTTTACTCTGTATGATCCTTACCCTATGCATAAGGCCAGCATTGCTCTGGAGAGGGTAGGCCTGACCTGCCTGCCCGCTTTGGGAGCCTATGGATACTTTTAGTGACAGAAACTTCACGTGCTTCCTAAATTCAAAGCTCCAGGAGGTAGGCAGGGTTAGACGTGGGAGTGTGCATGTGTGGATTGCTGATAGGCGCTATATTGGATTACAAGGTGCATATGGCCTTTACGCAGAGATGAAAGTGTAGCTGATAATTTGCATCCTTTCTTCCTGTACAGATTCTTCTAGAGATGGTGTGTGTTTAAAGAGGTATCTCATATACCTGCTGTTTGTAACTATTTTTAACTAAATGAATGTTTGCATGTATCCTGGATTGTTTATCCTCTCAGCTGAGCAAGAAAATAAGACAGCTGTGTATTTGCAAATGACAGTAGGTTCATTGTTAGTAAGACTGTTATGAATTGTTGGTTGAATTGGGATGGTATCAGAATGAAGGACTAACAAAAGTTTTGGGGAAGTATTCCTATGAAACATCCATGACATCCTGCAGAAAGATGCAGATCAGAATTTTACCTCTTGGGAATTTATTCTTCTGAAAACCAAGTCAGGCTTAAAAAAAAAATAAAATAGTATCCCATGGTTTTATCCAAGTTAAGACATTTTCAACACTAAATCTAGTTAAGCCTGTGTAACATGTTACGTAAGATCATGAACTTAACAAGGCAGGTTTGCTGATGTGATTTAGCTCAAAAGACCATTCAATGTTATTGTTGAACAATAGATTATTTTTCAGTTACAAATACATAAATATGATTGCAAAACCACTTTTATATCTAATTATTACCAGTTCTTCAAGCATCACCTAGGGAATTTGAAGCTTTCTCATACGTATCATGTGACTAAAACTTTGGTGCAGTAATTTAAAGAATAAGGCCTTTTAAGAAACTTAAGGTAGGGAAATTTGAAACGAAGGTCCAAGCCTTCTCTGAATGCTCAGTAGCATCCAACTGTTTTAGCATTGTTCCACTGAATGATCTGTTTGATCGCGTGCTATATGCTGCTCTAAGTGACTGTCATGGTAAAAAGCTATATTAAATTTTCTTCTTGCTTGTCATTTAATGATTAAAGTAATTAAGTTAGGCTTTCTAAATTCAGAAGTGACTTTGTACTAACTAGATGTGTAAGTTATAGCAAGTTTTTAGTTTTATCTGTACAAGATACAACAACAAAAAAATACAATTTCTTAGTAGAGATGTGCTCATGGTATAGGTTTAAGATGTGCTATATGAAATCTGAGATTTTCGTAGAAATTGCTAACAATATTTTATGCTCATAAACCAGTTTGAACCCCCAAACACAATTTCATTTATCTTTATATTCTGAGCTTTATAGAGTCTGCAAAAGTGTCCATCTGTTCAGCTGAGATTGCTTCAAATAGTGAGTGGTCAGAGAGACTTAGCTGATAAAGGTCAAAGGAGCCTCTTGACCCTGTGATACTTGCCAAAGCAATTGGAGCATAGGGACTGATATACAGTTAGATATAGCTTGCTAACGTGATCTCCACTTTAATTGGTAATGATAGCAGGAATACACAGTAAAGTCATTGCTGAAAGAAAACAAAAAGTATCCAATATAGTAATTTATTACCAGTCAGTGGGTTTCACGCACTAGGTTGTTTTACCCCTGCAGTGGTCAGAGAAAGCAAAAAGGTACTCTAACACTTTACTGAAAATGGATGCCCTGCTGCTATCAGAGATGCATGGTGGTCAAATGATTGCCTGTGCCATTAGCTTGGTAATGTTTTCTCTATTGTAAACTCAGCTCCCCATGTTCTTCCTGTGCATCAGCTGCAGATTGAAGGCTTTCTCGTTTGTCTTCTATTTGTGCTGCCAATCATCAAGCTGCTGTCCACCCAGCACATTTCAAGGAGGCAATTTTTTTTACTACTATCGACTACCATCTCTAGCAACTGAGGGCTCAAAGGATTTAGAAATGAATTTAATGCTTTAATTTACACTGTGCCAGCCATTTTGTGCATTGTTTATGTATTTGTTTTCTGAGACTATTCCATGAGACAATTACAGATTTCCTATTTTGCAAAATTATGCGTGAGACAGGACCTGCAAACATGTCCACAAAATAATTCTTTCCCTTACGTGTATTATATGTAATGCTACTATTTTCTTTAAAAATGTTAGAGAAAAATGTCTGTGCAGGTAAAGACACTTACTAAGCTATTCTGTATTTAAAAATAATTTTAAAAAAGAAAAAACAAACCCAAAACAAACAAAACCAAACAGACTTATTGCTTCCTAACATCAAGGATAAAGCATCATGGAGAATAGAATAGAGTTATTGGCAATATAAATTCATGTTTAAGACCTGTAGGTGTGGTAGCCATGCTTCAGCGAAAACAGTTCTTCCAGCTCCATGAAGAGCAAATGTAAGGCAGGGTAGGAGTAGCTAAATACTTTTTACAACGAGCTGTGTGGCATGCTTATTTTTTGTTAGCCTAGAGCCAGACCAATGATGAGATGTGGTTCTTGGAAAAGTTAGGAGCTCTGAACTTCTACTGGCATCCCAGTGACTGTCATGATCAAGACACAGAAAATTCTTAGCCCTTAATGCATTTTGGTTGGCAAATTCTGCTGTTCCACCCTCCTTTTTCATTTCTGTAACTGAGGTTCTTCACATCTTAGTTTTTAAAAAAACATATAGTCTTACTTATTGTCAATGTTATTGATTGCCACAGAGGTAATGAACAGTAAGTGGTTCAAACATGTAAATGCTCTTTAAAGTTTCTGTTGTCTTTGTAGTGTAATTAAAGGTCAGATCACAGCAAAGGCAGATGACAAAAAAAGTGGTGATTTCATTGAAATAAGCATATTGGTATTATATTCTCAAACTTCATTGTGATATTTCAGAAATTATCATATCAAGAAACTTCTTAGACTATAAGATGCAGTGGTTTTAATGATTCCATATTGGATTTTGCTTAAAAATACTTGTTTGAAAGGGTGAAGTGCGTGTACTTTGTTCACAGGATGTCTTCATTGAATACACATGAGCAGATAGTAGGATGGTGGCATTTTCCTGATTAAATTAGCAGATTTTTTTACAGTAAGTATATTTAATAATGAACTAAGAGGAAGTCTTCTTATCTGACAGACTTTTATCATGTACTTAACGTGCTGTTGTATTGGGCCTGTATTAAGAGCCTGTAGTCTGATGACTGTCAAAATAGTATAAATCTAAAAAAAAACCAAAAAACCCCCTCAGACAAATAAGAGGTAGAAAATCCCCCACCCCAAAAAAAAATCAGAAGCAGTGCAGCTTCTGTTAATGAAACAATCTTCCAGTCTCCTTTGACAATAGTTCAATATAGCTTATCCCTCCCCCTCAGTCTAACTGAATTTTCACCTAAAAATAAGTTGTTCAACTTCTGTGTAATATTTTCTTGAGCTTTTGCAGGCGGCAAGTAGTGGGTAAAGGAGGGAACTGATCTTTTTTCTGACTCGTTAAATGTTAATGGATCAAAATATATTCTTTCACAAGAGAAAGCTCAAAGGAACACAGTTAAACCCTTTGAATGCTACATAATTTAAAAAAAAAAAAAACAACAAAACTGGTTAGAATCAGCAGAATAACTCACATTTATGCTTTATACAGCATGATTCATTCTGCAGGCACTGGGAACTTTGGGGGCAATTTTCTGTTACTTTTATCCTGTTATGTTTGGAATAAAGTGAGAGCACAATGGATAAAGAAGGCCAAAAGTCTGTAAGAAAAAGTCATGTTTAATACTTCAGGACTCGTTTTACATAGAAGACTTGTTTCACCCATACTGTGAAAACTGAGCAATTTCTTTTCGGTGGTATCAAACTGACATCTAAGTATATTTTGAGTCTGGTTTGCCTTCTAAAAATCTACCGTGTGATTTTGCCACTTTATTTCCTTTATGTAAAATGAATGTCAAGACCATTCTTGTCAAATCTGTTTTTAGCACAAAACTCACAATACAATGTGTCTGGTAGAGAAAGCTGGTGTGTGGAGAAAGTACATATATATATGAGCAGTTGAAACAGTATGGGAATCCCTGCCAGCTAATGGAAGTGTGTATTTTAAGTGGAATAGTGTTCCTAGAACAAGTTGGATCCCAGTGGAAAAGGGCCTTTAGAGATGGGAAGGCAACAAGGTAAAGTAACACTTGAATTGTACTTCCCATGAAACTTTTATGTGGTATGTCTGTCTTAAACCTGTGAAAGGTAATGGTATATATTGATGTGTTTGGAGGCCACGGTAAGGATAGCCCCGGCCTCCCTCTTCCCATAGACAAGGGTGACTTTTTCTTTGGGTGCTAAGGTGGTTTGGTAAAGATATGTAAAAGGAGATGAAAAGAGGTCGAAGAATGGGCTTGTAAGTTGTGGAGCAGTAATGGATTCCATGCCAGAAGAAATCAATTAAAGTGAGCCTGCAAAGTTTGCCTCCTGGGTCAAACATCTTCAGCGGCAAGCTAGGGAGCTATTACAGAGGTGATAGTTGCCATGCATGGGATATAGCTTGCCATTTCAAAGCCTCCCTGAATTCTACTCTTTCCTGGATGTAGAAAGCTTGTTCTGCTGCGGTTCAGTCTGAGATGATGCACAAGAGGTTCATGAGTCTCAGAATATAATTTTGGTCTGTAGCCAGACTTCTTGCTGCTTTAAAGCTTACAGGTGAAGGCCTCAGGGAACCTTATCAAGCAATGCAGATCTTTCCAAGCGGTAAAAATGTTCCAAGTTTCAGTTGTTAAGCAGCAATGTTATCAGCACACGAATAGCTTTATTTTGAACAAAAGAGGTCTAGCCTCATTACTAAACTATTCAGTAGTAGTGATTTGTTAATTAAAAAAAAAAATATTTAAAAACAGTAGGCTATCTTACTTTAGTATTTGGAAATGTTTAAATTAAGATCTAATAGTTAATTACAGAGGCTTCATGAGATACCAGTTTTTGTTAGGGACTAGCCAATATTTTAACTAAAATGGCTGATGGTATGATTAGATTAATTTTGAGATAATGTATACGTATACAAAATAAAAAGTGCTTCCTGCTTCTCAAGTTTCCAACAAAAGTAAATGGTAAGCTTTATCATGACAATAAAACCCTGGTTTTAGCCCTGAGCATGACAATCTTTACACTTAAGTAATGAGAAAAGTCACGTTTTTATAAAATTTTCTTTCTTGACTAACATACACTTCTGTTATGGTTTAGGCCTGTTCTGTTTTACCTCAAACCAGGACAACCTCCTTTGGGGTAAGTCCTCGTTAGACTTACTGCTAGTGATGTCTAAAAAAGAGGCAGCACATTCTGCTAATTTTCACAACTGAACTACAGCAGGGACTTCAACGCTTATAGTTATTTTAGATTCACACACGTGGACAATGACAGAGACAAAGATCAGCTTTCCAAATCTGGACAATTACTGAAGCTGTGAAAAGTCATACAGTTTGCCCTCTCTATAATAGCTTCCAGAAGATTTTTAAAATAAATAATTAAAAAAAAATCTTCCCAGTTTTTCAGCTAAATAATAAAAGTAACTGGAACATTGGTGGTCAGGGGAGACCTGTAAATAGGGAATTGGAAAGAGGGCCATGTCAAAAATAAAATGTAAAACTAGCAGTGGTAAACTAGAAAAGATATCTCTGCATTGTCTTTCAAAATTATGATTATCAAAATCTGTAGGTTGTGTTTGGTACATCATAGTATGATGGTCATTTAACTTGCAGAATTGAAGGAAGCCTCTGTATTACTGAATTAATTGTTTTTTTGACATGATCATTTGAAGTTCTCTGGAAGAGCAGTAAGGCTTGAATGGCTTGATACTTGGATATATACAGTACTATCTGCTTAAGCAGTTTGGGTTTGAAAGATGATCCCATGATAACTGAGTCTGAGTTGAGCAAGAATTGTCTGAAAAGAAGGAAAAAGGGATAATTTTTTTTTTCATTACCGAAGCCTGTGTGTTGGCAACAGGGAGGCATCAAAGTTGGACTGTGTGGTTCAGGGACAAGTCATGCTTTGTTATTGCAATTGTTATTAACCTGTTTTTTGACACTAAGTTACTAAATTCTTCGTATGTACATTTAAAAAAAAAAAAGAATGATAATGGTGATATTTATCTGGATGAAATATGATTTATTTTTGTGAAATACTTCCGGAACTTTAGGAAAGGCACAGTATAGAATGTAAATATCTTTTAATCAGTTTTTCAATATCTATCATCAAATGCTATTCCCAGCTCTCTAGTTCATATTTAGTTTTATGGGTTTCCTTCCATTTTCTGTCATCTTCTGTTACAAAGAATATCTTGTCCATATTTCCTAAATAGTGTTTTATGTCTAAAGCTTTAGATGTCCACCTTCTTTCATTGGAATGAAATGGCTATGGCAGAGAGCTAAGATAACTTTTGGTAGATGCTTTTAGGATCAATGTCAATAAGTTTTCATATTGCCAATAAACATTTATTGTGACTTCACAGACAGTAGCATCACCAGATGCCTCAACAGATTGACATTATCACAGTATTTTCCTATGTTTGGATTTTGATTTTCCTAAAGGTTTCTAAATGTTGATCAACCAAATATAATTGTATAGAACAGAAAATTAAAATGGTAGGCCAAATAATAATAGTTTCTATTAATGTCACAGCTAGCTTGTGAATTCCAGTGTTAGCATTCCATGGGGTTCTCCCTATGTATTAGGAAACAGCATAATTAAAGATTAAAATAATCCTAGTGCTTAACTACAAAGTATTATTTTTTTTAAAAAGGAAAAAGGAAAGGGATAAAAAGAAAACCTGAACAAGCAGTTATAATCTCTTACTTATGACTCCCTATGGAGATCTTTAAATAACATTATGTATTTAGCGTGTATCCTCATCTGGTGGGCGCATCATTCTATAAATAACAAAACCAAGTTATATTATTACCCGAAACTAAATAGTCAAAAAACTTAGATTATAGGGAGTCAAATTTTTTCCTTGTGTTATTTGTAACTACAATATTAACAGTTTAAAAATAGATACTCATATAAAATCAGTTTGTAATGTAAAAGGAGTTAGGTAAGGAGAGGTCTTGAGAAAGATGAGTTAATTAACATTGCATTCAAGTTAAAGCCAGCTGTTGCCCTCTTTACTAACCCTTAATGATTTCTAAGATTCGGCTGTTTTCAATAGAAACAGTTCTTTGCATTAGTGGAATATGACAAGAAATTAAAACATAGTTTTGTAGAAAAGTCTGTATCACTTGTGACATGGAACCTGGCATGATGTTTGCAAAAGTATCACTGGGCTGAAAAGTTGTTTCTTGAGGCTGTATTTCTGCTCGTATGTGCTTGCTTATAAAGGTGAAATAGCTAGACTGAACACGGTGCTGAAAGCATAGTCTTGTGCAGGACAATAAAAAACATACAAGTCATAAGCGCTTAAGGAAGAGGGTGAAAGCATCAACAGGGAATTTATACTCCCTCATGTCTGCTGTTCCCCTGAAGGTAAAAGATACCTCTTCAATAGATACAGCAGGATTCTGATATATAAGATGTTGTGTCACAATCTCATAACTGAACTTTACCATTGGATGATCCTCCCAGTACCTTCATGGAATGCTGCTTGGTAGTGCAAGTATGATGATTCCTGTGAAAGAAAGTAGTTGTTCTACAAACTCATCTGGAGTCTCTCTCTCAGACAAATTTAGAATTTTGTCTTTATAATGGAAATTTATTGGAGTATTCTTAAAGATTCAGCTCTGTCATTTAGTTCAGTTTCTGATATGTTTTTAGTTGCATGCAGAAGCAATGGGATTTCTGTTCCAAATTACAACTGGATATTTGTCATGATTTTTTCCTCAGAAAATGAATTCTGAAATACCAGCAGTTTCATAAAAAGTATCAGTGACATGAAAGTCTGTAGAGCAGGAGGTTTGATGAGATGACCTACAGACATTCCTTCCAGCAGACATTTCTGTGAATTCTATGATTCTCTGTAATACTGCATTTCCTATGAAAAAATATATTTTGAAAAATTTATAATACCCAGGGTCAATATTTGCAAAACACTTCAAATTTTTGTTTAAAAGGAATTATTGTTTCAGACTTTATTTTATGTTTTAAAATGCACCTAAAAACTAAAATTGAGGAGCAAAATAGGTTTTATTGAAACACTGAGATCATCCTTTTAAAATCTGAATATTTGTCATTAACTGTCACTGGTAGCATTATTATTGCAGACTCTTCATTGTGTGGTACATAGATTCAGTCCTTTTATAATAAAAAAAGAGTAAGGAGGCAGCAAAAGAGGCTTATGTTCTACTGTGCCCCTTTCTGCTTTCCAAAGACTGCAGAAGCTCTGTCATAAAAATTCTGTCATGCTGGGAAGGCATAGGCACAGAAATTTGCATAGGGAAAAGGGCAGCAGGAATATGAAATATTTTTCTTCAGAATTTGCAGATGCAGAAGGCAGGGAATCCACTTCTTTATGTGGATCTTGATTGGAATATGGAATCCGAGGTAACTTGCTGTTTCCTCTCCTTAAAGACTCAGAAATTAGCTTGTGCGGAAGACCAAGGCAGAGCATCTCTCCTGAAGTATTCATGGGAAACTGGGAGTGGGGGAAAAGCAAGTATGGAATGTTTTCTGTGTATAGAAATATCCCAAGGGCTACAGGACAGATTTTGGAATTTTCCTCTCTTGACTTTTCATCCATAGGATCTTATTCCTGCCTGCATGTATTCTCCATTCATGTGGTTTTATATGAATCTTTTTCTTCATTCTTGTGTTTACTCTTACTCCTTTCTTCTTTCCACAGGCTCTACTTAGAGAGTATCTAATCTATAGAGTTTATGTCCTAATAGAGAAGACTTTCTTATCTTAGTTCATCTTCTGAAATGCTGGAGGGGAACGACCAAAGCTGTAATCTTTAAAACTTTCCTAAAAACCTTTCAGCTAGAATTGAGACCTAGCAGAAATAACCAGCCTAGAGTTTTGGCAAAGATGTATGATGAAGATGTTAGGGAGCCTGTATTAAAGTATTTACATGCATATGTTTCTGTATATCTTAAGCTATTTAGAAGAAAATCCTTTTTCCTTAGTAAGAAGTGAATAAATATATTGAAGTTGAACTTAATGACGTTAATAGATTTGGTCTATTCCATATGCAATTCTATGCTGGTATCTTGAAAATTACAAAATACTAAGGACTTGTGTTTGGACACTTAATATTTTTCTTTCAGTTAACTGACACCAGCCACACCCAACAGCCCTTTACTATTTTACCAGTGAAGACAAAATGGAACAATGCAAACTTTCATGTTCTCTTATTTGATCTGGAAAAACTTGAGGAACTTCTGCTGTCATCTCAACTCAATGGATTAAAGTCATCGAATTCATTTCACACCTATGACACTCTAGAAAGAGCCAACAGTACTACTGGGAAAAGGCCATTGACATTAAAAAGAAATAAAACTGCTGGCTCCGCATCTCCAGTGGACACACAAGTAGGTACTGTTTATTCAAACCAGGTTTGTAGGGGTAACGCAGCTAGGCCTTTGGAAGAAAGTGGTGGCACAAAGAGACAGAAGAAAATGAGTTCAAGAAAGATTAGAATGCAGCCATTGGGAAACATTGATGTGAACGTCAACACTGATACAGCTAAACTGCTTTTGTCATGTCTCTTACCATGGGGTGTAGACAAAGAAATAGACAATCTTTGTGTTAGACACTTAGATATCTTGAGGCTTCAGTGTCCTGTTTCTTTTGGACTTGTGTCAGATGAAAACCACCTATCACTAATGTTGCCAGGATGGAAATGTACTGATTGTGGTGTGCTAGAAGAACATACAGTAATCAACTTATTTTCAAAGAGAGTGCTTGATTTATCAAACAAGTACCTTGCTGCAACTGAAGGACAACCTGGAAAGAAGGATGGACCTGAGAATAATGTTTATGGAACAAAGGGATTGGAAACAGTATTCTTCTTATTTAGCAGAATAGCTTTAATCAACAGGATAATTAACATACCTTCAGAAGTTACAGGTGAAATTGAAAGGTAAGAACCTTTTCATTATGTCTTTTCTTCCTTTATAGTGGTTGAAAAGTGAAAAATATGAAACAAGCACTTTTCTTAAATACGGACTTTTTATATTCTTTCTCTAGAGTTTTTTTTTAAAGGAGAATCAGGATAAAGTTAAGTATATTTTTCTATGTAGCAGATGAGAAAAGTAATGCAAGAAATTTTTTCAACAGAACAAGAACTTGAATCACCTAGCTTCACACCCTGTTTTTCCAGAGATCACTCTCTTCCTCGCAGTTCAAACTAAGTAGAATAATGAGGTTTCTTCAGGCACATTTTGAGACATACATTAGCACATTTGTGCTGTTTTAACTTTCACTCTCTGTAAGCTATATACTTCCTTTACCATGAAACCCTTGGCTTTGCAGATAAATAAAACATGAGAGACGAGAACAGTCTGCCCTAGTTACACTGTCTAAAATACACCCCCCTCAGTAATAACAGGAGCTACTGGGAATGAATGCCTCATCAGCCCTTATGTTGTAAGAACCATCCCAAATAACATTTATGTTACTCAAAACAAATTTATTGACTAAATGCTTTTTCAGCATTAAAGGAAAAATAGCATGCTCAACATTACTTGACCAAGCCAAATAGAGCATACTAATCGGGCAATGTATATTGTCCACACGCTTTTGTTGTTCAGCAAACCTAGGTTGGTCTGTATTTAGCATTTTAGGGACAATTAGCTTCAGTGTTGGTGATGCTATGGCCCAGAGGCAAGAAGAGGGGACAAAAATTATTGATCCTGATGCTGCAAATATCTGTGTATCTTCCAAAAAGCTCTAGGCATTCAGAAATATCTCAAGAGATATGCACCATCCCACAGGACAAACACACATTTCTCACTTTTACTGCTAATCACATTGCCACTGCTAATCACATTGCATACTGGTCCATATTCAACACAAGCTCTTATATGAAAGGTTGTTTCTAGGATTCCAGCTTGAACATGAATTCTTTTCTGTGCAAGAAATACACAATTTTTTTTGGTGAAAACTGTACTACATATATTTTAAAGTTTTCTCCAGGAAATGTAAAGCCATAAAAGCTAGTGTCTCTTGTAGAAATAGGGTAACTTTTGTACAAAACAAAGGGAAAAAAAAAATTGCCATAAATTTTGATTGCAAAAAAGTTCTGAATTTTATTCAAAGACTCTGAAATCTGTTATTTGGGATTTTCACATGGTTTGATTTGGATTACGACTCTTTCCAGAGCTGAATAGTATACCTATTTATAGCTGTCTTGTAGCCAAGTTTTAGTTTGCCATTTGTGATGCTCTGACGTGGGCTGTTGCCTTCCAGTGGCCTCATCTGGATAAAAGCACTTGAATTGTATCCGTTCAATTCTGTTCTTGGATTATTTTCGGGGAGGGTGCGGTGATGTTGGTTTTCATGTGTTGGAGTTTTTTGTTTTTTGTTTTTTTCCTGAGCCCCATATTTTTCTCTTGAGTTCCTAAGCAGCAATTACAAGTGCTATGGATCTATACAGGGACAACACATAATTCTTTTTCCTGGCTGTACTTGCACACTCTTGCCTACTTCTGAGGCTGTACCTTCTTTCTTCTTTGTTCTTCATCTCTTACATGTTCAGAAAATAAATGGACAAGTAGCCACAATTTTTGTGTGTTATTGAAGAATTAAAGAGTTCTTTCTTAGGGAACTTGATCAGAACTACATTGTATTTGCTGCGTTTTTTATCGACACAGACCTCAGAGGTTTTAGTCCCCTGAATATTTTCCTCTCTACTGCTGGTGACGGGAAATTTTTTTTTCTCATTTTGGTTCTGTCCCATAATAGCACAGAGTTTATCCTTTCCCCTACCTTCCAAGAACTGTTTCAGGACTTTAGACATGTCAGTCGTAATTCACTTTTTATTTTTTTCCCCCCAAGAAATAAAGATAAGAACAGTTGAGATAAGTATTTTGTACTGTTTCCTGACTCTGTAAAACTGCAGATGATGTCCCACTGCAGTCAAGAACCATCATTTTCACATAGAATCAACGTCGTGTGGGTAGAACCAACGAGACTATGTTACTGTGTCAGCATTAGTCGAAGAAGTGGATTAGAGTCACAGGAAAGAATTCCATGCTTCAGACACTTCTTTTTTTAAAAAAAAAAAAAAAAAAAAAAAAAAAAAAAAAAAAAAAAAACCAAAAAAAAAANTAAAAAAAAAAAACAAAACAAACAAACAAAAAACCCCAAAACAA
This sequence comes from Burhinus bistriatus, assembly GCA_013397275.1. Lineage (NCBI taxonomy): Eukaryota > Metazoa > Chordata > Aves > Charadriiformes > Burhinidae > Burhinus > Burhinus bistriatus. The sequence continues at coordinate 118,116 of VYXH01007649.1, read as the reverse complement.
ACAAAAAACCCAACTGATTCCATACATGATGTACTTCCATTTGATAATGTTATCTTTGTGCCTAAGTATTAAAGACATAGTTTTGCTATCTGAATGTATCTATACTTCCTGTATTGCCTCAAAGCCAGTTATGTATATGCAAAGTTATCTCCCTCTCTCCACCTAGGGAAAAAGCCCCTTTCCTGTGAAGTTCCCTTTTTCCTCTTCCCTCCTCTCCCCTCCCCAGTTAGAAGTATAGCATGAATAGGACTTGGCCTATTTGCCATGTTCTTAGGATTCAGCCTTTGTTTTACCTCTTCCTCTTGCAAATAATTGGGGTCTGAATGAACTATCATGATCTCTGTTAATTCATTCATTAAATCTTTTTATACGATTTGTCCTTATTCATCATTTACTCTGTATTCAGGGTTGGAATGAGTTTTCTTTGTTATGATAAGCTGTTAAAACAATGTACTTTTGCCTAATTAAAATTTTGAAAGAAACCAAGCAAATGCTATTTTGTCCGGTTTGCCTTCTAAGAGTACACCATGTAGCCACACCTCCTTGGGCAGTTGGTTTAGCTAAAACTACAGCATGCTCAAGGGAGAATACTACATATTGAATTCTAATTTGCCGCGACATTTGCAGAAGGAGTTAGTAGGACAGCTTTCACAGCTTGTAAAGGGTCCTGGTCTCCTAAGTATTACTGCTGTACAAACAACTGTTACTAATTCAGTTACTAGTATGAGAGAGAATGCATTCTGATCTCCTTTCCATAGCTTATCTGTTAGCAGAGCCATGAATGTTTCTTCATCCTGTGAAAGTTTACTTTCTATTAGCACACTGGTACAAACTACAAAGCTTTTAAACTTTTAAATTAGAAACAGGAGAAAAAATATCTGAACAAGATTATCCAATGACTACTCATTTGCTTAATGTGTATTCAGTTGATATTCATAGTTCTGCCTGCTTTTATGCTGGAGAATGGACTTGTATATTTATTCCTTGCAATGCAGCAAGGAATAACTACTGGTTTAGTAATAATTTTGGAATTCCAGCTTTCTTCTGTTAATGCTGGCCTACTTTGCATATAGCGATGAAATAGTCATTGGGCTGTGAGGTGAATTATTTTAGTGTCAGTCAGCTGTTGTCTTGATCTGGGGAATGCAATAATAAATATTAAATCCCTGTTCTTTGGCATATCCAATGATTTTGTTGTTACAGGAGAGTGAAAGGAATTTTAACGTAATTTGAACATTTCACCAAAAAAATGTTTGTAATCCCAAAAAGAATAAAGTATGAAAAACATGACTTTAGAAAAACCTAAGTCTATAAGCTGTTGTTCATAAATGTTTTTGTATATATGTTGGTTTTTTGCACCTTGACGCTGCCTGTGAAAATAAAGGAATCTGCAGTAAAATGTGTCGGATTATAAAAGTGGGGCAGAAACAGGAAGAAGCTAGTAAGAAAAGATCTTCAAAGAATTGGTTTTCTCTTGGCTTTTGAGATTTGTATCTGTAACGTAAAGCTCTTAGGCTGAAAGCTTTCAGAGTTGTTTAGTGTTGCAAGGCTTTTGACATATTATGACTTAACTTTTGATTGTAGTGAATTTGAAAGGTGAAATACGTTATTTTTAATGACACCTAAATATAGGTCACTGTAGCAATGTATTTAAAAGAAATAGTTTAAAATAGTGCAAGGGTTTGGAGAGGTTTTTCACTTCCTTTCCCTTCCATCCATATCCTTTTTCTTCAAGGGTTAGGTTGCTGAGTTAGTCACAGTACTGAAGAGCAGTAGAGATACACACTGGTCTCCTAAATTGTTGCCATCTACTGAAATCCCAAGTATTGCAATAGTATTCTAAATTATTTAGCACTGGAAAAAAAATGGAAGCCTATAAAATAAAGTTGCTAGTTTCCCTTGAACTTTTTTCCTATATAATAGAAAAAACAGCACAAGGCCTTTGTAAAAATATTTTTATTCAATTCTTCACACATGAATTTGTTCCTTTAAGATAACGTGAAAGTTAACTATAGTAATTTTTGAGCCAAATGTAAAGTTTCCTACATATGGATGATACCTTTCAGTTTTTGTGTATATATGTGAATGTTTCAATACCAAGTTGTGGGCAAAAGAATGCAAGTGACTTTTGTGGAGAAACTAAATTGTGATTGATAGTAATTGTTAGCAGAGTACCTAACTTAAGACATAAGATTTTACTAAGTATGTTCAGGTTTTGTTTAATAGTTTCATATTATTTTAGTCCACAGAACTCAGAATCTGTACATGACAAATGGCGAAATATAGAAGCAGTAACACCTTCGTTCCCCAGTTTTTATGGAGAGTTATCAAGCAGTAAGTATATGGAGGAGTGGTAATATTAGTTTTTAAGCATGCTTTTTGTTGCTAAAATACATCATTTAACTTCAATAATGAAAAAATGTATTTATATTTTTCAACTTCGAACAGGTCCAGTTTGCAAATACAAAAGTTGGATTATTCTGTTTTCTTCTGTGAATATCACAAAAGCACGTAAACAAAATGCAAACTGTTAAGTAATACTGGAATCGACAATATCTTTTCTGTGATGGCAAAACATTCAGCTGAGTTTCTAAAGACATTTTTTAGCAATCTGAAAAACAGAAATGTAATAAGACAAACACAGTGGTCTCCCCCCTCCCCCATCTCCCTCCTCACCATTACGTGCTCGCCCAATAATATATACAGCCCTTCCAGCAAACTGTTGCCTTAGTAATACAAGAGTCATCTTGGCTGTTCAATAATGCCCTTAGACTTTTGGCTTAGGGCAGAATAAAGTAATCTCTTCATGATAATGTCTCACAGGCAGTTGTTCACCAATGTTGGCTTTGCAAGCCACTCTAAATTTATTTTTACTGTATGCAACTAACCAAAAAATGTTTAAATAAAAGCCTAATCAGAATACAGATATTCGTCAATATACATTACCCAAACAAATAGTGTTCCTCTTACCGACTGAGTCCTGTCTAGGCTCATAACACAAATTTCTTTCAAGTCAAATCTTGACCCTCTGCTATGTAAATAAGCCTTAATATCCACATCTAAAATCAGCTTTCAGTGTACCTTTCCTTCTCTGACTTTTACATGCACCATAACTGTAGAACTTGTGATGACAGCAGAAATGCCTTTTGGAAGAAAGAGTTGGAACACAAGATCAAGTGACGATAGAAAATAAGTAGATGAAAGACATGGAAATGGTATAGAGTTGACTAAAATGTTCATGAACATAAAATAGTTTTACTGAGTGACCTAAAACTTCTAAGGTAATCTAACTCATATCCCATATCTCCTAGTTCCCACAATTGTTTGGATTTGTAAATTAAAATCTTACGAGACTTGCAGATCTCTCAGACATTTTAGGAATGACCAGTTCTTTAGCATCAAGAATATACAGGACAGCAGAACGAACAGTGTTAAATCTTGATTCTGCTGATGTTTCTGGACTTTCTGTATACATTAACGCGTGTGCACAGACATGGGAATGAAACCAAATTAAAACAGGAGTCTTCAATGCTTTTTTGCATACATGGACGTGAAACTGAAGTGCCACAACAGAGGACAAGGCTAGATTATAGGTACCGTATTGGATGTACTATTCTTGATCAGTGGGGACACTTGGCGAAAGACTGTTCTCTGTTTAGACCAGAGCAGCCTCAGGTTAGCTCTTGAGTCAGTAAGAACTATGAAAGCTATTAATTCAAATCATCATTGCTTGAGTCTTTCTCTTTGGAGAGCTGGCTCTATCCCACAGGATTTCCCCACTGGGGGAACTCAACTGCAAACTCAGTAGGTTTCTACTAAAGAAACTAGTTTTAAAGTGCAGGGGAAGATTTTGAATAATAGTGTTGAGCTTTGACACAGCAAAGTTTCCAAAATGGCAGAAAAAAGGAAAACAGCAAAATTCATCCTGATACACAAAGAAATCACAGTTCAATCTAGGACCTGAGAAGAGGAGGTTTACCTTTGTGTGATCAGTTCTACCTCTCATTTTGTCATCCCTTTTTATGTTTTTGTATTAGCCCTTACATTTTGTATTATGGTGAGTGTCATGTCAGCTATCAGAGATAGAGGATAAAGTATTTGCTCTTACCTCATCTTTCTGTAAAATGATACTAAATGCTCTAGTTTTCTTTTTTTCTCTTTCCTTTTTCATTCTTTGTTTGATCATACCTGTGTATATGTTTGTACATATGTTTATATATTAGATATTGACATAGTTACATCATCATTTACTGAATAGCATGCTGCTCTCATTCAGACTACATTAGTGTACCCTATTCATTTTGCAATATGCAGGTACTTACATGATTTTTTTCAAACTTCAGTCTTTGCTGCAGGAATCCAGCATTTAAGAGAATGACTATGCAATGTGTGATCAGGATACTCATGAACTTTGGCCTTACTGAGACACTTACAGTTGCTACTTACAATTTAATTTCCTCTTCTCAAGACATTACATGGTACTGGCAATCAGAGATTCTTGTGTGGATTCAAAGGATCCTACAATTTACCCAACTTACATGTCTGGCAACAAACATTGTAGTAAAGTACTGACATGTCACATTTGTCTATTGAAGTCAAAATGAGGAAGAACTGGCACAGCTGCCAGTTCAAACTGTTCTTTGCTTTGAAAATCTGAAAAATCAGGATGGATAGTAATAAAACTCACATGGAAATCCATAAGTGTAACAGTTTTTTTGACTACAAGCATAACTGGTGAGCCACTGGCTATGTGACATCTTGACCACACAGCAGTATTGTTGCCCTGTAGCAGAAAAGTAAATCAGGCAGAACTGTAGGGATACAAAATGTTATTGAATGTATTTTTGCATAGACTGTACTCTACTGTTTTCAAGGTAAAGAAACACATGTTCAAGTAGTTTTAGAATTTACATAGTAAAATCCATAGTTAAATAGTCCAAATGGGAAAGTATTCTGAATATCTTTAGAAAATTGTGATAAAAACATACTCTGTTGGATATCAGACCTCTGTTTTTTTTAAAAAAAAAACTAATCTGATTTAGAATAAGAATAAATGTTTAATCAATATATTGTCTGAACATTTTGTGTCTGTTGCATCAGATGAAAGCATATTCTAAGAAATTATGCTTTTTCAGATCTTTTCAGGTATGTTGCTGAAGTGAAAAGTTAAAAATGTTAAATATCTTTCTACTTGTGTAGTTCTGTGTATATTGTTGGTTCGTAAACTGTGTGTGTGTTTTTTCAGGTAAAAGTAGATATCATTCCCCGGACTTTAGGAGTGTTTCATTGCTGAAACTCGTTTGTTGTTGGAGTGACCAATCTATAAAGGTAGGAACTAGTTGTTGCAATGTAACATTGGCTGTAATTCAGTATTCGGAATCTGTAACGTGACATAAGTTATAAATTTATGGTGAAATTACATCAATTGTGCCATTCAGATCTATGGAAAGCAGATTATTATTATTTCACTATGAAGTATGCTACTCATGAAACTATTTTGCCTTAAAGTACATGTTTAAATATGGGAAAGTAACTGTCTGCTAGTCTTTAATCTAGGTGATCTTGTTCACAGCATGTGTTTAAAAAAAAAAGTTACCTGTTCTCTAACAACCAGATGTAACTTACATTACAAATGCCATTTTATGCTCCTGGAAAATAAAGGCCAAAATAAGGGCAGTGACATATACCAATGTATCATTATAGAAGAAACAGAAAATGCCTTCTTAAAAGGATAAATAATTAATCTCAAGTCCTTACTTATTAGAACACTCTTCAAGAATGACTTAGAAAAGTTATGGGTTCTCAGGTCAGATGAAGCTCATGCCTATTGTTAGTGAAGAACCTGATGTCTTGAGAGATAAATTACTCTTTCTTGAGAGTTGACAGGTCACCGAAATAGTCTGAACAGTGAAATCTTAGAGACTATTTTTCATTTTGGAAATATGCATTTAAATAAAGTTGTGTGGTTGCTTGAGAGAGTTAATTTTCAGGAGTATGAAACTCAAGACAGTATATTATGAATACGAAGTCTTTTACTCCAGAAAAGGAAAATACCTCTTGCAAGTTTATTTTATGATGTTACTTTTAAAATTGAACGCAACTCCATGCTGCATTTCAAGTGCAAAGAATGTTTTGCAGAGCTGAAGTGTGCAGGGGTACTGCAGTGATAGTCCCCTGTTCTATTAGACAGACAGTAATGGTTTCTGCAAATATTCACATTCAATTCAATTCAGCATTTTATCTTGAGCTTATCAGTTGTTTATTATAGCTCCACTGTCTACACGTCTTGCATATTATTTCAGCATTCTTCTTCCCTCACAAACTGTCCTCCTTTCTCTTGTAATAAGACCTTTTCCTTTTTTGAATCCTTTTAATAAAAAAATCAGATACAGGACCTCAGTTTCAATAGCTGTAATTGTCACGTGAAATCCATATAATCTCTTGCTGACCTCATCAGCCACTGAAACTCTTTATAGAGTGGTATAGCCATGAAACTTGTATTTATAGCATAGCTGATTATGTGAGATCTATGTATTTATATTTTCCAATGAATTTAGCGACTGATCAGTTTATACAATTATAATGGTCTTATCTACCACAGGAGGTTAGTGAGCAGGAAGATAAGGTGTGAAATAAGCTGCCTGACTTTTTTTTTTCATTTGAAAAGACTTTAAATTTAGGACTGAGATTTTCAAGTACTGCGAATACCATGCTATTAATGCTTCTGAAATGTTAGCATTATTTAGATGCAGCTTTATGGTTTCAGTAACCTTTGTTAACCTGCTTTGTAGTGCAGGTTTTGGGTTGTTTGCAGCCAAACTGCCGTAAACATTTTAACATTCAAAATAATTTTGATGTTGGCAATAGGTGTGGATATTCAGCAACCAATGATTTAAATGAAATCATAGTTTTTGTTGATATTAGGGTGGCTTCGTTAAACCTTTCTTTATACAAACAGAGATTTATGGCCAATTTATTAATCCTGAGGAGCCTGATTAAGCAGTCATGTACATTTACTCAAAACATCACTAGTTACCCTGCTTTTAAAAACTGGGATTTTTGCTATATTCAGTGGAGGATACTGACTCTCAGATGTGACCCAAAGGACTTTCCATTTATTGATTCCTCATCTACTTACAGTACTGTAACGTATTCCGTGCAAAAAAGGAAACTGAAAAAACCTGCTGGAAATGATTGATCAGGGACTTGTTGAAGGGCTGAGGGAGGTATTTTTTGTCTTAAATTTTAAAAATGCTTGTGTATTAAAAATATTTTTCTAAGATTTCTTTCCCCAGATGATTTTAAAGGAAAGGTCGTTGTCATGCATTTTGCTGTTCTTTCAGATAAAATACAGTTTGTTGTTACCACACGCCTATCCTGCCCAGAAATTACTTACGGGGTTGCATTTCTCCCCCTTAATTGTCCTTATTCTGTATTTAAAATAGCCTGTTCCTCAGTTATATCTGTGATAGGTATTGGGTTATATTTTAATTTTTTCATTAATAATACTATATTTTTGCAGCTTTATGGAATCTTTTTGGCTGAAAGGGTGAACATTAAAATAAAACTTAAAAATAAAAGAGTTATCAGAATAGTCAAACTGCAGTGCAATCAAAAAATTTTGCCTGTTACTGACTCAAGCAGATGTAAGTGTATTTTTTTCCACCAGGATTTCTTTGATAATTATTATGGTCTTCCTAGCTCCTTAGTCTTCAAGTAATAGATGTTGAAATGCCTTCTCCCTATACCTTTATTCAGGCATTTCAAGAGGAAGAATACAATAGGAAATAATTTGCTTCCTTTTTTCCTGCTCTAAGATCTTTTTAAATCTCATTGGTCAAGTTAGTTCTTGTGAGGTTGACTTCGCTGAAGACTGAAGTCCTTTATCTCTTCACAAAATTATTATAGACCAAGCAAGCTTCCTTTTGCAATATATCTTACTCCCTGAGCTGGACAACCGTTTGTGAAACAGAGTAAATGACCCTGTCTCCAAAGTAGCCCTCCCATTTTGAGGGCTAATCTCAGCAAAGAAATTCAATACTAAACATGGCAATGAGTTTTGCATGAAACTCTAATAGGTCAGTAGTTCCACTAACAATGTTAAGGTGTAAAGTCTTCACATCTATGGTCAAAGATTTTAGTTACATGACAACATGTGGGCAGTCTGTCATACTTGCAGGGTGCCCATCAGTCTATGGGGCTTCAGCAGTTTGTCTTTCTGTTCTGTACTGCAGTATCGGGGCTCTGTGGTGTGACATACCTGTATAGAAATAACTGAGCTTTATCAGATTCATTACAAATGCCTTCACAATCAGTAGGAGCAATACATTTGTTCCTCCTAGTTGTGAGCTACCTGGAGATGAGTCAGCTCTAACCTTGAAACAGTCCTGTTGTATAGTCCCACGTAATAAGACCTTGTTAGAACCTGGATGTATTAATTCAGGAGGATCATCAGAAATACAGATTGTATGGCTTCAGTGTCCAACATCTAGGTCCTGATTTGGAAGTCCTCTATTGCCATCCTGATGTTGCAGTATTCCTTTTCTGTACAAGAACATTTGTATCCTCTGTTATCAGCCAGCTACTGAGCACAGTCTCCCCTTAGAAAAACTGTCGATGCTGTATTTAGATCTCTGACATAATCATCTGCATGAAGAGAATGTAGTTGCTTTATCCTCCCTCTTTCATCAGTGGAAAAAGATAGGCAGTGTGGAGGGACTGCTGAGATTTTTAGGAGGAATGAATCATCTCAGCACTTTCTCATCTATTTCTATTGATTCCTGCAGTCCACCTGTATTTTTTTTCACTTCAGTTACTTCATTTCCATGAATATCTGAAATAAGGTGGGATGTATCTGAGATACGTTACAAAGGACTTTCAAAGAATAAACCACTTCATGTTAAGGCCATTGCAGAGCATAGTGTTCATAAGCTAGTGCCTTCTTTACTGATGCCCAAGTTTGCAGTAATTTCTCTAACAAACTCTGGATTTATTTGTTTTTAAAAATGTTTGACTTCACCTGAAGCCAAATGACTTCAGTATAAGTGTCTAGACAAGTCTCCCGGCAATTGCTATCCAGAATTAGAGGAAAGCAGAATGGATAATACAAGTCTGATGTTTTGATCTGTATTTTTTTGCTCCCTGATGTGACTGTCTTATGGAGACATCTGGGAGGCAGTTTCTGCAAGGCTCAGCCCTGTAGAGGTTATGTCCTGAGCAACAACCAGGAGAGATGTCTGTTGTCTTCTCTCCTTAGACCCACTCATTATAGAGAGAATATTAATCCTTGGAAGTAATTGATAAAGTTGTAGAAAGGAAAGTGTAGAAAGGAAAGCCAGTATAACTTAGTATAGATGTAACAGTACAGCTTGCCTCAACTTTTGTTCACTTGTCTTTTTGAATTGTTCTCTAGTATTGCTGCTGCAGAGTCAATTACCTTTCACTCCTTAATATCTCTATTTATAGTTGGATATATGCTATTTATACTTTCTCAGGCATAGAAGAAGCATAATTTCTGTCATATTTCACAATCCCAACTATAAAGCAGCTAGTACTTACAACAGTGGTTACAATTATGGGGGGAAAAAATGAACACATATTAGTAGCCAACAAGATAGCCAATGTTTTTGTAATACAGAAGGATACTAAAGATAAAGTGGAAACTATCAGAGAAAATGAAAGGTGCTCATGTAGATTTGTTTTGTGTTAGAAACAGACAGAGCTGGAGATTTTTAAACTTGGTGATAATGGTAGATGAGGTATATGAATTCTTGGGGAAGATGCAGTGAGAGGACAAAACTAAACATGTGAAACCACACTGAGCACTGTGGAAAGGCAGATTCAACAAAGCAATAGACAAGTCGCGTGCAGAGACATACAGGTGCCTCTACAATGTCATGTTGTGCCATTTGCTACAGTTTTTTATTTTGTTTTAAGCTGTTAGAGGAAATTACATGTTACAAATGCTGCCTGGCTGGCATGCACAGCAATGGTACAGGTGATGAATATCTGATCAGATTAGTGACAGATTCTTAGCAGATCAGAACACCAGGAAAAACACATACTGTGTGCAATTCTTTTGTGTACCTTTGTAAGTTGTTGGGGTTTTTTTTGTCAAAAATTTTCCCAGGACAATGGCAACGTGTCTGTGTTTCCTTTTCTTTCTTAATTATTGTAGTTATATTGTAAGAGTCTGCTGTAAAGTCAGGGTCTGTAATCCCCAAAGCTCGGGGTTGTATGGATGTGAGGAATTGGAAACTGCCTTTGGTTTCCCCTGTAAAATAAAGAGCTATTACAACAAGATGAAGGTTTGTGCTATGTCAAAACACATAGGGCTGGGTTCACGTACTGTGAACTTTCACACTGTGGACCTGACTATGGTATACTTGTCTACAATAAAGGATTTTGTCACAAAGGACACCTACAGCCTTTGTTCTGTTTAATGATTTGAATTTATAAGGGCAGCTAGAAGTGTGATTGAGGACAGCCCACAAATTCACTGTACTTGATTAGTCAGATGAAACTGTCTCTCTTCCAGGCAGTTTGAGCGAGCCTGAATGTCAACTTAAGTTCATATTAAACTTAAATATTTTTAATAGATTGTTTATGAATATCATATAAACATAAAGCGTTTTATAGGCTGTTCTTAATTCTAACAGATGTTCCTTTTGGATAAGAGGAGTTTGAGGAATAGTATTTCTCTTTGTGTTAGACAAAAAATACAGCATTACCGTGTTTGAGCTAGAGGAATAGAGGATCACCACTAATAACAAAATATTCTTTTACCTTTTCAGAGAGAGACTAGACACCAAAAATTCTAAAATGTCAAAATACAAGGTCCTTATTCAGTCTATGAAGCGCTTTTGCACATATCATAGAAAAAAAAAAAGATATTATTAGCTGTTATCACCATGTGCTTTACTAAGGTTTATTGTCATGATCCCTTGAAATCATAAAGGAGGCAGTAGAAGACTGATTCTAGTTTTGAGATTAAAGAAAATGAATGCTCAATTAGTGGGAAGCAGTCACGATTGAGAACTTGCACCATTTTATTGCTATCCAGTTAACATTTATTTCTCAATATGGGTGTTATCGCTGATTATGATGTGTGCTACACATGATTATCACTGTCTGAAAGATACTGGTAAGTATTGACTTTCTAATGACATTCACTGGAACACTCTTAAAATTTTGTAGTAGTTACTTAAAATTGTCAGATGCTCAGATAAATAATTGAAGTATTGATATCATCCAATAATAATTTGCATTTATGACAGGTTATTGAGGCAATGCAAGCGATGCTGCTGGCAGAATTTCAAAAGACTATGAATACCTTGAGAAAGACGGCAATCTGCAGAGAGCCATTGGCCGTAGTAGACAATGGAAATGGTGAGTTGTGGACACTGCCAAAGACTGAGGAGAAGGACTTGCAATACATTAAAAATGTTTCTTTGCCATGTAGGTGGAAAATTTATTGCTATATTCTTTTAGAAGAGCTTTGTCTAGTAGTCAGAACAAGTTAGGAATGTGTTTGTAATACATTATTTCTGTGTCAGACAAGCCAAATGGCCTATTTCTAACCTTATTAGGCTGAGTTTTCTCATAATTGTCAAGGAGTTAAAGGACTTTCACACTCTCTCGTCATCTCTGAACATTGAAGAAGAAAAGGTAAAGTTTCTTGGATGGTATTATAGTTTTGGTATTGTAAATATATTTGCAAATAAATGAAGCACTGTGTTTAAAATAGAATCAGTAAATCAAATTAAAAAGAAGTTTTATGAATTTATCTCTTCAATGACATCAGAACTTATACAGCACTAAAAATTAATTGCTTAAATTTTATAACTTCATAATGTAATACAGAATATTTTATTTTTCTTTTAGAAATAACCTCCCTGCAAGGAGATATCAAATGCATTTTACAATTAGATAATTTCATTTTACAAGAGGCTTACTCTTTGCAACTTTACAATGGTGCTAATGTTTATGGTAAAAGAGATTGAACCTGAATTTATGTTATGAAGTTATACTCTTTTTTTTTTTTTAGCCCATTAGCTGAGTCTTAAAATTAAGTGACCTAAATTTTACATCCAATCTTATTAGTGAGCCTTCTCTTGGGAAACTAATTTATAATCTCATTGAGTGTGTGTGTCTGTCATGAAAATTTGTAACCAATCTGCTTGTTCCAGGATACTAAAAATGACCAGTGACACTTGTTTCAGGCCACGAAACAAAATGGTGTCTCTATAATTCAGACTTTTGGAATATAGTGAAACTCAAACACTTGGAGTAATTGTCGTATGTGAGTTTATACTTTGCTTACACTGAAGATTGCTTTGAATCATTTTATTTTTATGTGATTTGGGAGAAGATGCATTGTAATTAAAACATCCCCAGCTGTAAAGTTCGTATATGGATTTGAATTTTCAGGGTGTATTTCAATGTCGTGTTTTGACATGGGTTACAACAAAAATGGGACTAACTGGAAGTTGAAAATGCAGGTATCTGCAAACTCCAGATGTGTTTAGGTCTTTGGGTTTGTTTCAAAACCTTCTATACTAAATGAAAAAAACGTTTATGTAGGGATTGTTGGAATGATTACAGGAGTCTAGTAGTCAGTTTTTTAATTCTAATTAAGTATTAAGGCTCACACAAGTTATGAATTTATGGGGAGCTACTTCAGCTTTCCACTGTCTGAAAGGGGGATTTGATTGTATGTCTAGTAAAAGGTTTTTACCATCATTTTGTTCTTAACCCTACTATTTGGAGGTTATTCACCAAAAATCTAGAAAATTGCTTTGCTGGAATGTGCGAAGTATTCATATGCATTTATACTGGCTAGGACTTTTTTTTTATACTTCATGATCTGAACTACATAAATATATCAACTACATAGATATATCCTGTATAGCAGAGTGGATTTTTTGACAGATCATTGCACAGCAATTTAATGTATTCTGGAATAGACAGAAAACGTATAGGAAGACTGGGAAAGAAACGTTACAGTGTGAGTATTTAGTAACATTAGCTTTCTTTTTGTTCTCATTTCCATTCATGTTTTAGTTCGTTGCATTATTTGTCACAGTATGTAAATAGCACAAATATTCTTGGGTTTGTTTATATGGTTTTCTAATAGGCACTGCAAAACTTGGTGGGTTTATTGAAACTGAACAAATTTTTTTGTGATTTCTAATATGTTAAAGGGTAAAACTATTTGTGGCATGTAATGATATGCAGAAATTATTAAAAACCCATCCAGGACTAAGTCCACAACCAGTGTAATTACTAAGACAAGTAATTATGTCTGGGTTTAGTCATTTATCTGATAGGTATGTCATCTTATATCTTATTAAATACTCTGTATTTATGGGTTGTACAGTAGCTGTCATCTTGTGCAACATCAAGGTAAAGGTTAAATACTGTTTCAGGTTTTTAAGTCATAATTCAAGACTGGGATCATGCACTCTGAACCAAAGTAAAAGTATCTGAATCTTGGCTGCCATCATCATTGTATTGTATTGCATTTTTGTTTAATTGGAATTAATAGATTTGATCTGGAGATGTTTAACCTTGTTTAACTCAACAAATTTCCATTGAAGTCAATGTAATTTTTCTTTTAAAAGACAAACCAAGCTTTCAGGATTTGACCCTCAGTTTTTATTACCTTTTAAAGTTTATAGTATATTATATAGTTGGTTTTTTTCAGAAAGCTCCTGACTCCTTAGGAAGCTCCTGCATCCTTACTTCATGGTTAAGGGTGATAGCATTTAGACAACAGCTTCACTTACTGAACAATTTAAAATGCCATATTTTTCTCTGTGGTTGCATACAGACAGAATTGTTTGTTAATTGAATTTTAAAAAAACAAACCCCAAATCGAAACATAATATATTTTTCCAGAAATGAGGAATTAAAAAAGCATACCAGAGAAAGGGTTAACCATTTTCTGTCCTAGCACACTCTGCCATTGTTGCTAAAAGGAAATATAAATGCAAACAGTTGCAATTTCTTTATGTTAATGTCAGAGATAATAATTTTGGACCTGTTCCAGACATATTGATAGCAATCTTACCATTGATTTCTGCAAGCTTTGCTACAGTTCTTCAAAGAAGCTGAGGTTTTCCCAATTTTTTTTGACGTTCATCATAATTCTAAAAAGTATGTTGCACTTCATCCCTTCTTGCCTTTTCCTGAACACTAATAATCTCAGGTAATTGTACCATTTAACAGGTTGTCACTGTGGTATTGTTTTCCACTGCCATGTGAGTCAGTGGCAGTGATTTTAAAATCTTAAGAATCTATCCATTTTTGTTTGCATAAACTAAGAGAAACTAAGTTTGCTGGCATTCTTTATTAATTTTTCATTTGTAGTATTTGATCTAATGCCATATATACCTAGTCCATACCCAGCCTATGCAGAACTTCTTTGATCGGAGGAAAAATAGTGTTAATACCACTGTTGTCATTCAATAGCTCAGTGATTGGATACAAAGAAATTGGATAGTCCTTCCTGTAGCTGATTTTGAACCCTTATCTTCAACAGTAATTCATTGCTTAGTGAGTCATCTACAGAAATTGTTTCACTTTTCATGTAAATATCAAAATATTTGCAAGGGTAAGAGTTAGAAATTAGGTTTCCCTCACCTCCAGGTGTGTCTTGTTTGTAGGACTCTGATCTTTTAGCTACTGTAGTACTGAAAACTGAAGTAGTTTCCTATGTGCCATCCCCGGATGCCTATTTCTTCTAATACATAGGGAGCCAAAACTATCTTATCTGAAACAGCATTATAGTATACAAATTCTTCTGGAACTGCGTGTCTCAATTTTTTTTTGTAAAATGTGAAGAACTGGATTTATTTCCCTTTTAAGAAAATTGTGAGGATAAATGTGTTTTAAGATGTTTATGGTCAGATATTAAATTGAGGAGCTGATGTATGTGATATTCCATGAATGCCAAAAACTGGGAAAGTGAAAGGGAAAGCATAAAGTACAGGCTTTATTCTTAAATACAGAATATTATTTTACTGCCTCTTAGATTTGTGAAAAATTTAAATGTGTCATGGTTTAACCTCAGCTGGCAGCTAGGACCACGCAGCTGCTCACTCAACTCTTCCCCCTCCGACCCCCACAAGGGTAGGGAGAAAAGGAGGGGAGAGGAAAAAACCTCATGGGTTGAGAAAAAGACAGTTTAATAGAACAAAAAGGAAAATAACAATAAGGTAAAAGAATATATAAGGTGAAGCAATACAACACAAATCACTCTCACCACCTGGTGAATTGGTTGCCCAGCCTGTCCTGAGCAGGGACACGCGTTCCTGCCCTGGCCAACCCCCATTTATATACTGAGCATGATGTCTGTGGTATGGAACATTCCGTTGGCTAGCTTGCTCTGTCTATGCTCCCTCTCATCTTCTGTGGGAAGCTAAAAAAAGTCCTTGACTAACATAAACGTCACCTGGAAACAACTAAAACAATATGCATTATCGACATTTCTTTCATACCAAATCTGAAACACAGCAACTACTAGGAAGAAAATTAACTCTATCCTAGCTGAAACCAGGACAATGTGAAAAATCACACCACTAAGACTAGCTTGCAATAAATTCTGGTTTGCACTTAAAAATTCCTAGTTTAAGAAACTGCTAATGATTCAAGCTTTTAAGTATATTTGAAAGCTATTAGCTATAACTTCATCTTTTGTATGTGGCTTTGGAGCTCTTTAAACTATTCAATTAAATAAATTGGTTCTTGCAGGAAAAAAGCTTCTGCTGATAAATACCAGAGTGAAATTAATGGTGGCAATTGAATTCCATAGGTTAGTGTAAAGAATTGTCAAAGACTTATCTAGAATATAACAATATGTTTTGTTAAAATGAGGAATCCATTCAGTAATGGTAAATCAATGAAAGGCGGGATATAACAGCTTCTGTTCACCAGGAAAGTGTAGTGACCGGCAGCAGAGGGTTTCAAACACTTCTGTTGTCTGGCTTTCAGAAATCTGTCCAGTTGCAGACAACTTTGTCAGCTCTTAGGAAGCCATTCTGTGACAGTGTCTCTGTATAGCAAATGAATCTTCTTGCCTGCCTGCAAAGTCTTAAGGTTTTGTCAAGGAAGTGCAGGTAAAGAGAAGGGTTGTTCTGTCTCTGATGTTTTCTTACATATTGTCATCATGTTACAACCTATTGCCTTTTCATATTAGTCAGAATATACATTCTGACTCTGTATTTAAACAAACAAAAAAACCCCAAAAGACAATCCCAACTCTGAGCGTTTGGTCTGTTTGGACCATTGATATCACAAAGATTATACAGGATTTCAACGAAAACTTGTCATTGGTTGGCTGGTTGCTGGGGAAATAACTTTTAGGGGTGTAAAATGCATTGATACTCGCATTTACTGTAACCACACTAATGTAATTTGTATTGTTTGTGTTCTGGTGAAATATTATATGCCCAGAAAACTTGAACATCTGAGGAATCAATTTCTGGCTTAACGTTTTACATTCAGATAAACGTGCATCTGTCTTCATTATTATATTTCCCTTACTGTGTTAGTTTCAAGTTTGGATTTGGGCTTGTGACACATGTAATGTATTCAGTCTTTGAAACTGCTTGCCTTGTTGTGGCTGGGTTCCACATTCAACGTGAATCAAGTAATCAAGCAAAACTGGGAAGAGGTGTCCAGACAAAATGTGCTAGAGTCTTAGAAATGCACATAACCAGAAAAATGAAAGCTATCGATGCAGCTCTTGGGAAATCTCTCTTCTCTTGTGGATTGACTACTTGTACAATCAGGGGTTAAGTCGGAGGAGGGAGGGGAGGAATTAATGGGACTGTTTCTGATAAACAAAAGAAGAAAAGGCTAAAGAGGAGAGGAGAATGGGATACAAAGTAACTAGAGGTAAAAAAGTCTAGGAAAAAGCAGGAGAAAAAATTACAATTGAAGCATGGCAATGTGAACATGTACAAAAGCTTACCAGTTTTCTGATGGAAACCACAACCAGGGAAATAGTTGCTGATTAAAAAAAATTCAAGAATAGAATTTAATCCCGTTTCTGGTATGATAAAGGCTATTGAGATTAGTTGGAACTAGGAAATGAGGATATTTTGATGGTGTGCATGATTTTGAATTGAAAGAGATTGAGAAAAGAGATCACTAAATGCACAAGCAGTTAAGAATCCACACATATCAGCAGTTAAGAATCCACATATCTCCTTTTTTAGCACATTCAAATCACGAGAGGAAAAAGACAATTCAGTTGTCTGGAAGAAAACCAAAGATAATAAGAAGCATCTTTCATTATGACAGATATCCTAAAGGAAAGCAAGTAAAGGGTTTGTGTTAGTTTTTATAACCTGTTTGTTAAACTCACAAATTTTACTGGTTTGTTTTGTTTTTGTAATATGCAGCTATTTGAAGGAACTTAAGGTGATTTACCCTATGCAGGCTGTTTAAAAAAATGTATTGCTTTAGCGGAACCAGTAGTACTTCCTGCTGCTTTCTCAGACTAGTTCAATTTTTCAAGGGTATTGAGATTAAGTATCTTCAGTTTGGCATATGAAGATCTAGAGTATGTCTCCAGAACTTATGTTTCCACTGGCCAAAAAGTAAGTGCAAGAGGACTAATAGATTGCACTTGCTAGTAATGAAATTACATTTGCATGAACCCTGTTGTGGATAGTGATGCACTTCGCTTGTAAGAGAGAGGCAGTAATATATTTATTGATATAAAACAGTGATTTAACAAAGTTTGATAGTAAATGTGATAGTGGTTTAACAAGATTTGATGGCAAGGCACACTTGGTTTTTTACTGCATAGAGGACAGGGTCTGACAAAACTGTCAGGGAGACCCTCCTGTTGAGTCGGGGTTCAGAGAGGACCCCCCCTTGCTTTCTAAACTCCTTCTTGGAGAGAATCCTAGGTGTGGCTGGATCCAGTCCTAGTTCTAGACTTGGTCAGTGGTTTATGTCTAAAGGATTACGTGTGAGCAATCACTCTAAGATACAATCTTAGTGAAGCTTCAAATTTTAGCATGCTGTTATTAACTTCCTGAGCATCTGTTGTGGCAAGGAATCTCTCAGTCTCAAGAAGTAACCTTGAGTGTGTCCCTACCCAACAGGAGATCCTAGTGTGCAGCCTGCTGTTGTTCAGGAGAGCTCAAAGGGCTCTTGCACTGTTCAGTATATATGGAGGTAAGATGATTGACTTATAGTTGTATTGACATATCGACCATAGTGCCAGTATTGTGGTTAGGTGGGCACATTGCTCAAGTTAGCCCTTGGCTATTGTTATGCGTCTCCTCGAAACCACCTTGAGCCAGATGCAGCCATCACGACTAGATACATGCATTATGACCTACATGAGTGGTTATTGCTTGGGCAGGATCACAGGAGATAAAGGTCAGGTTGGGGGTAGGGGAGGCCACACCATCACCAACCCACCCTAAATTCTTTTCAGGAACAACATTTCTACATTATATCAAGATTCTGTTTACAAAATGTAGTGAGACCTGATCCAGTTAGGTCAAAGTAGAGTCCTGTTCATATAAGTTGAAATCTGAATCGGACCACCGTTGTTCATGAGGTAAGCATAGGTTTTGGTAAAAATAAGGGAGAATGTTAACATGAAGAAATCTTTACGCTTAAGGAATTCTTTTCATACATGGATCCTCCAAAATGTATAAACTGAAATGTCCTTCTGAGCCTCACAGTATCTGTGATTAAAACATCTAGTATTTCAAATGAAATTGATCAAAACTGTCCCTCTTCCTATGTAGTCTCTCTGTGCTTTGAAGTATTTCCAAACTTTAGTTTTAGAGCAACATCTGAACCAAACACTATGATCGTATTTTCTTGCAGCTGTTACTTTTCAACTGGTTTGACTTTTGGTTTCAGATATCTTCCTGTCTGGCATCTCTCACATTTTTCCAGTTTAACCCTTGTCTCTCTGTTGCATGTTACATCTTCCACCTGGATTCTTCCAGGCTGCTTTATTTTCCTTTATATTCCCATCTTCCACTTCCTTTTTTTCCCCGAGAGAAAAAAAGAATGTTAAAAATTATCTGCAAAATGAAATTGCCTTTCTCTGTCCACTCTGTTATTAGTGCAAACATTTCAGCCAATAAGAACAGAAAGTTTTTTAGATGGAACTGAAGCTTTGTGCTCTTGGACAAGTTCATGCACACAACAAAATTCATTAAACTATTAGACTTACTTCAGACTGTTATAAAAAATTCTCTGGCAGTCCAATTTTGTGTGTGTGTGCATTAGCAATAAGCACTGTAAGAAATGATTGTATAATCAACATTTCATCACTATTAATGAGAATTGGAGTCATCTATAATCTCATTTCAGTCCATGAAACAGCAAACCAATTAATCTAGCATTTGTTTGATGAATGGATTTTGAGTATAAGCTGGTGACAGCAGTAGCTTTCTTGTGTACTGAATATGCATTAAAAATGAGTGTATTGTATCCTAGTTTCATATTACAAATATTTCCAGTAAAAGAATACAAATCAATGTTATATTTTAGCATCTAACCTGTGGTTTAACTATACCACTGTATCATGTCCTATATATCCAATTAAAACTGTATTTTGATCCAGTAGTCTTTAATATTAGTGGTCAAGCACTAAAGGAAGTAAGCTTAAAGACTCATTCTAGAACTACAGCTTATTTCATTCCATGCGTCATATATTTTACCAGAGAACTCCTTAATGTAGCAGAAATCAGATTTGGTGTGTATTTTTACACAAAATCAAATTGTACAGGCGCCATGTCAGACTCCTCCAAAACATTAGGAAGGATAGGATTCACTGGTCAAGGAGGCATTAAGGATGACATGTATTCCTAATTCAAATGCACAATATAGTTTGGACAATTTTGTTTTCTATGTGGTTTTTTCAGTATTTACTAAATGAGAAGAATCTCTAAGATACCCTCTATTTAGATCTTTAAAAATAAATGCTCTCTTTTTTGGGGCTGTTAATACAGAAATATAAAATTATTATTGGTTCATTTTTATTCTCTACTGTTTATTTAGAAGTTCACTTGGTACAGGCAAAGTACAACACAAGTCTTTCAAAGATTTGAAAGCTCGTTCTGAGTTGGGCTTCAAAATAACGACTGAAGGAACCGCAAGTACTCCATGTTTAAAGCAGCGTCCCCATATTTTTTGGAGCAAGCTTAGTCTTCTCTATCTTTTACTATTTTTGTTTTTAAAAGCCACTCTTTGTTACATCTTGCTTCCTTATTCTGAATGTCTCCTTGCCTATATTGTTCTTTGTCAAACGTAGTGTTCAGACTTGCTAATAGCATATAATTTGTAATCTTTATAGTTTAGTTGGAACCCTGCTCTTTTTATGACTAATTTAGTATACAGAGCCATGGGTCAAATAAGCCTCCTGATGTTCCCTTAGAGCTGGAAGAGTTGAAAACATGCCATGGAAATTAAGTGCGTAAGTTACAATGCAGTGTTTTAATTTTTTGTGTCGTACTTTCTTTTCATTGTTGTGTCTGTATAACATGAGTCTTAATTTCATCCGAAAAGGCAGAGAGAACAAAACCCATTGTTTTTTCACCCTGGTTAGGTTACGTTTTGAAGCTTGTCCTTTTACTATTTTAACTTAGCAATACTCAGAATCTCTAACTGCTCAGATTCTCTCCTGTCCATTGTGCACACTGTTAAGTAACTCGCAGGCCTTAAAGGTGTTTCCCTGCTTCACTCTTTGTCCTTCTTCTACTCGCCCAGCTTCTCTAAAAGCTTGTGAATAAAACAGCAAAAAAAGAATACTTTAGTTCTAAGTTCCTCTAGAATGTGTTGTGCTAATAATTCTTGCAAAGCTGGAGATTTTCTATGATGAGAAGCAGACGGAGGGCAGGGAAAAAGTACTTCTATGTGTAGTCCATTATTAGTACTGAAAAGTAGCCCTGTGCTAATAGCCGTAGAACAGTATAACACAATATCAGAATACCTTGTTTATATTTATGATAACACTCAATCTAGAATTTTTCTGGGCTGTATTGATGTTCTGTAATCTCCAGTCTCCTGATACTATTTTTACTAATTTCTTCCTAAAGAATTTCTTTGTTCGATGTCCGTGTACAACGTTATGGGTACGTGAAGGTCAGGAAAGACTTAAATAGGTCCTACCCTAGAAGGATTGGAGAGCTGGATACCTTTCTGAGAAAGGAGTGGTTCAGAAAAGGATGGATAAAGGGGTTGATCACTAGGTAGAAAAGAATTTTCTTCTCCATATTATGGAATTACTGCTGCCCTGCTTGAAAAAGGTTTGCAAGAGTTCGGCAGTATCTTTTTCTTTGGGCTGTGTTGCCTGGCTTTCGCTTATTGTGAGGAATAAAACCTTGCTGAGAGGTTTAGATTGCAGTTAGCTATGGCTTGTATTGTCTTGGGCTGTTGGGAAGCTAGACCAATCTGGAGTGTGCAAGTAACAATTTTTGCCATGCTTTGGTTAGTCTTCTCTTACATGATGGGAATAGCATTTAAAGTTTGTTTTTTTTTTTTAGGATATGTGAAGCAAGTGACTGAATCTTTTAGGAGATACAGAATTGGTTCCTGAACCTAGTCTATAACTGTATTTGAAATGTTCCTGTCCTTGAATTTCAGAATATCTGACTTCCCTAACTTATATGAAAGGAATTTATAAAAACAAGTCAACTCAAATATTGAACTAAACAGTAGTACAATAATTATCCAGCAGTAAGGCAAGTTAAATGCTTTTTTGTATGGTATTTATTTGTATTTTATATTGTTTGTTTAAACAATAAACAATGTTTGTTTCTCTCTTGCAGAAAGAGAGAGATTACTTCAGACTACTGCTAATAGTTTTCAGTGAGATGGAAATTTTCCATTATGCATTTTGTGAAAAACACACTGAAAGGTAGAACTACTTTATTTATACAAGTCTTTGTTATTAATATCAAAGTTGAGTCTAGCTAACACTCGCCCAGCAGAGCAACAGAACTGCACAGTGCTTGTCTATAATAATAAGAGAGCAAGTCACCTGGCTCAGCAAACAAAAAATGGAAATAACTCAAAAGAAGCCTTTCTTGCCTATCAAGCTCATCAAGAAAATATTGAACCAGTTGGAGGTACATATACGTTTTACATAGTGATGGATATATATCAACAGAAGTGTTAAATTTCAGGATGGAAATGTGTGAAGGTGCAGAAGTGCACACAGAGATGAACACATTTTTAGAAGTCTTAGTACATCCGTTTGCATTTCATGTCTCTGATGTAATCCAGAATCTATTTTGCTTTCTATATAAAGATGAGCTCACTGTTGTTTCAAAGCAGATAAACATTATTAATAGAAATAGTATTTCATATTTGGATGGTACATAGCACTAATCAGCACAAGATGACTTCCAAATTCTGAAATTTAATAAGTGTAATTGTTCGTTATTTTCTCCTGTCATGCCTGGTTCATCTTTAGTGTTTCAGCATATGCTTTATTTTAAGGCCCAAAGTTAGGTTCACCAAGTATCCTGTCTTCCTTCAGCATTATTTTAGTACTCCATCTGTACTTACTAATAAAGACAGCAATTCAAATGTTAATGAATACAGAAACCTTTCCAGTACATCTGAGGAAATTTTTTCTCAAATTCAGAATGTATCAGCAGAAGATTATTTCCCTGCCCCCCGCCCAGTTCTTGGAAAAATTCAACTTGTATCACACTTAAGATACCTATCACTAATTCCCTAAAGACTAGGTGCCTGTATTGTTCTCATATGATGGATGTTAGTCACATCACCTGCTGCACTACTAGAAGATGCTCAGATAGCCTAGTGAAGAGGGTGAAGCAGGAACCTGAATCCAGGAGGTATCTTCTGTAGAATAATTAATAGTGGGTCCGTGTATTCTTTTCTTCTCTACCACCCTTGTATCAGGATAGGCTTTGGATTTCATTTTTCCTTTCCTTTTTCCTTAAGCTCCAGAAGTAAATTTAAAAAAATCAAAATAGGAAACCAAAATATATCTGACATAAGTAAAGCATGCCTGCTCAGTTTTACGTACTGATAATGTTGTTATTCCTAAATTTTCTGTTTCTTTTGGAAGTGGAGCGCTGTCAAGGTTTTGCATCTCACTAGGCTGGAGAGTTTTGATGCTGATAATGAACATCTGTTTTGACTGCAAAATCTATCTTTTTTATTGTTATGTAAATTGAGCAGACACTGGTTTTAATTTGTGTTTTCAGGAAAGAGTAGCATTTTGATATAAATTAGGAAGATCTTTCAAATAGGTGTGTCCCAGATAATCTTAGCAGATTAAGGCCATCCTCAACCCACAGGAAAGAATTCATTATTTAATTAGTATGTGCCTCTTGGAAGGTTCAAAAGGAGCCCCTTTCACTAAATACCATTGTTATCCATGTCAAGGTATGATATATGGTATATTATATGAATTACACTGCTGACAATAAACTATGTTAAGGAATAGTAAAAAAAAAAACCATAAATATAAACCTGTGCTTTTCTGTAATGAAATTTAATGGTTTAGTAGCGTGTTTAGGAATGTTTTCAAATAGGACCAGTATGTGGGTAAGGACTTATGTTAGTGCCAAGCACTGTAGAAATAAAACTAAAGCATCAGTAGGTCTAATCTAACAGGTATAGCAACCAGATCTACCTCACGTGTACAGGGACAGCAAGGCATGTCACAAAAAAGAACAGACTGACGGACAGGGCAGAGACAACCATTGTTTCCAATCTTGTCGTGATAGTTGTATGTAGTGGCCATATTTGCAAAACAGTTTCTCTAATGTTTCCTGGCTTGTAAGGCAGTAATTTCGCTCAGCCTGGAGTAAGCTGTTCTATGTGAAGGGCCTTGAATGGCCAGCGCAGATGTATGCTGGTTTTTAGTTATGCTCTAATATAGCTCATAGATATTATAAGGCAGTGTTCTTTTTTCCTCTTTGTGCCTCTCAAAATGTACCTTTCACCATTTGTGTTCCACTATCTAAAGAGGATTTAAGGAGTAGGGCTAGTCTGGAATAATAACACACATCCCCCCCACCCCCTTCCCAAACCCCACCAAAGTTGATACTGCAGTTTGAACCTTAACTGTGTGATATGGATGCATTTTTCCTAAATTGATGAATGAATAACATGACGAGCATAATCTGCTTTATGGAGAAGCAAGAATGATAATTTTGGGATCAGTGGTCAGATATATTACAGTATGTTTTCTATCTTAAAAACAGATAATATTATATTATATTTATAGATACATTAGATAGGAATATAATAATAGAAAATTCTGAGTATTTTTCCAGCTTTTTTGTGATATTTGCAATTATATATGAGATTTTAGAGTAGAATGTGAGGGAGAGCTGTCTCTCTTATAAAAGATACTGTTGTAGTTCTCAGTGCTTTTAGGAGTCAACCAGTAAAAGCCTTGTAACAAAACAAAAACCTTTAAGAACATTGTTTATTGAATTCTGTTGGCTAAAACTGCCAAAAATAAATTAATAGCTGTTACCACTGCCGTGCTTTTTTTGTTCACAAGAAAAATATCTTGACATATTTTTTCATTTTGTGATTGGTGCACATTTCAAGGGTATAAATTAATCTTCAAAGGATCCTAGGGAATATCTTTCCTGGACACTTCACTTATACATCAAGTTGGCCATGTTAGCAATCTAATCACAAACCTGTAATTCAGTGGACAACAATTTCTTATTGTGAACAGTGTAGCAGCTTTTACTATCATTTAGGTCAGCCTAAGATTGCTGATGCACCATATGTTTCAGGCCATGGATGATGGATGGTATCCTCTGGTGCCCATCCCTAAGTGATTGGAAAGATTGAAGACACACAGTTCACTTAAGCTTGCTTACTATTACATCAAGTAATCAGCGTGATAGGCAAACCTGTGCTCTTTATGTCACACTGCCCAACTTTCTGCAGGGACATTGTGTCAAAAAAACAATCTAAGAACATTTCCAGATGACAGGCCAGTTACTAGAACAACCATTTAACAACTGGATTCATCTAAAAAGCTTAATAACATGGAAAAGTCAATACAGGTTTTACAACACCATGTCTGGTTCATATAAATAAAGGTGGTTTTGTTTTTAAATGTTTTTATTTCAAGATTGAACTTATGCAACAGAAGGATGTAATAATGCAATCCTTCTCATAGGTTAGCCTTCAGGATGTCAAAACATAGTGTTCCCAATGTTAATCAGAGAGAAATGCTACTTTGAAATAATTTGAAATGCTTTAGGAGTTTGTTTAAAATTTTGTCGTTAGAAACACACAACATCAGTTTAAAGTTTAAGACAGAAATCTTTTTATTTCCCAATGCCTGTCTCTACTGATAGCAGTCAATGTTCTTTTCATTTTCCCGAACTCCATTGAGCCAGTATCTAACCTAGGCAATTGAGACCATCCTCCTTTTTATCCGGCTCTACTGTGGTGAGGAGTCTTTTATATGATACAGGAGGAAAATCCTAGATGATACTAATCTCATTTTGTATAAAACCCCTGCAAGGCTTGCAGCATGCATGCCATCAGTCAGAATAAATCCAACTAAATATCAAGTGAGGTGTTCAAAATGTTATAATTTAAAACTGCTACTGGTGTATGTTACTGTATAAATGAGTATTTTCTTGTTTTAAAATAACTGAGTTGAAAGCTGAGTGCATAGGCCAAATATATTTTTCTATATACCCACATCAACCATGAAAAAGGAGCTGGGCAGTTCTGAGAACTCAAATTCTGTAAAATGCTCATATAGCCCTGTCATTAATGAACATATTTTTGTGTATGCATTTTCTAATTAAAAAGCATAGCTACTGTAGGCACTTTGATGGAATAGTTCATAGAATTACAGAATGTTTTCCTGAAGTAACAGACACTGTTTATTTTCAGCACTAACTTCTGGCAGCTATTCTGCTGTTATCTTTTAATTTTGTCTCAGCTTCTTTGCCTTACTTGATCAGTTACTGGTTTCACAGTTGTTATATTGACCTAGTTAGGTGACTGGGGTCTAACGCCAAAATAAATACATTTTTCATATTTGAAGTCTGCAAGTTAGTGAGAATTGCTAGTAAAAATAGTTTTAAAAGCATTTGAAAACTACCCACTCCAAAGTCAGAATTTCAAGACAGGCTTTCTCTTGTCAGTCCTTTGATCGCTGAGACACTGAATTCCATAACCAGAGACAATTTAGGCAGCAGCCTCTAAAGTAAATATTAAATTAAGGTAATGGAAAGAAAAAGCTATTCTGAGGAAGAGAGGAGCAGTGATTAACACTGACTTCACAACCAAGGCAGTCAAAGAGGTGGGGAGGAAATGAGTTGATATTAGTAAGGCTCATCACTTAACTGCAGAGCAGAAACTGTTAGAAAGCTGAATAAGAATAATTCTTTTAGACATTGCCTGAATACATGAACCTGTCCATGTTAGAACTGTGCTTTTTGCAGTTGCTGACACTTTGCTTAGAGACACCTCCTGGGGAGAGATAAGTTTACTGGGCTGTACCGTAACTTGCTCTGATATGAGGGTGCTCCCGCTTAAACCCTTGCACTTACACCAGAGCACTAGAGCTGAGAGACTAACACAAATTGAAGTATACAAATGAATGCAAAGATGAATGAAAGCATTTCAAATATAAAAAGCACTAGACTAGGGTAGTTCAGTTGCAAGGGACCTACAATGATCATCTAGTCCAGGCCACTGCTTTGGCCTTGTCAATGAAAGAAAGACCTATAATTAAGGAAAATTAAGTGTCTGAAAACACATTTTTCTTCAAAGGAGAGTCAATGAGAGTGAATGAGAGCAGCTTCTGGAAAGTTGCTTCAGCAACCCCATGAGCCAGGTGTGCAATAGGAACTTTAACTAAAATAAGGCACAATCAGAGTCAAACTTATGTATATTCTGAGAAGTTCTTTGAATTTTTTGCTTTTCTAAAATCAGAAGTGTCAGTCAATGTGAAAATGTCTGGAGCGTAAACGGTCGTAGTCCCCACATCTTTTCTTGTCTTCTTTCCGACTATTCTGACTTGGATAGCAGTGAAAACATACTGGCCATCTTCATTTGAAAGTATCCTGTAGAAGTTAAAACCAGCACCTAAAACTGCATTGAGGTGTCCAAGAGTGAAGTTTGTGCAGAGAGAAGGTCAGAATCCCTATAAACAGGGTTTAGGTATTTAAGCAGTGACAAAAATCTCATTAGGTTCCTATACTTGTGTTAATATCAGAGAATAACGTGGGGCTCAAGCCCACGCATTTATCTTAAATGTTGTGGTGTATGTTTGCTCCATATTGTGACTATTATGTGAGAATAGAAACAAGGATGGGCTGGAGTGGGAGAACCCATGCCCTGCACGTAAGAAGTCTGGAAGCGACTGGGTCACAGCATTTGGCTCTAAGTTGAGACTTTCAAATGAAAAAGGCAGTACAGCCTCAGCCAGCGTGAATCACAGGCAGCTAAAGACCTTTAAAAAAATCTGAACAAAATTTTCTCCATTCCTAATGTAAAGAGAAGTCACTGCTCTCACCTGAATTTAATAGTGCCCCACAAGTCAGGATTGCTTAAATGACTGAAAACGCTTTCTATTGGTCAGGCAGTGTTGGCTCTTTTGCTTAAAAGGAATGTTTCCTAGGTATCGCAAGCATGGAGATAAGCATTCAATTTCTGCTAAAAGCAAACACAGTGTAATAATCCTCAGGTTTTGCGAATATGTATTCTATGAAATCAGTAGCATCATGTCAGTGAAGAATGGAACCACACCCAAGTCATTAGGAAGAGAGAGATTACATTTTGAGAAAAGCAAATAACCTCATTTCTGAGGGAAGCAGCACAGCAGGTAGATTTTTGGTTGTTACGCACAACAGGGTTTTTTATGTACCTTTCAAATGAGGCACTTCTCCCTGAACAATCAGCCCTATCATTGCAATAAGAAGCCTGTGATAAAACAGATTATATTTTTTTTCAGTCACTG
This sequence comes from Burhinus bistriatus, assembly GCA_013397275.1. Taxonomy (NCBI): domain Eukaryota; kingdom Metazoa; phylum Chordata; class Aves; order Charadriiformes; family Burhinidae; genus Burhinus; species Burhinus bistriatus. The sequence continues at coordinate 90,143 of VYXH01007649.1, read as the reverse complement.
CAGTTAAACAGAAAGGAGGCAAAACTTTTAACTACGGCAATCTGCTGTCCCTTTTAAAATCCTGTAAAGATGGCAGACACTTATGTTAAACACAGTGGATTGTTGGTAAAGTTAACCGTGTGCATCCAGAAGTGGCAGAATATGGACTAAGGTGCAACCTCAATCTGTGCTGTAATAAAGTAGCTGTTCATCTGTGGTCAGAGATCGTCATGAAAGACCTTGAGTTCCTTCACTTTATTTTGCAGAAAGGCCATCAGACAGCTTTGCATCATCTAACTCTATCAATCAAGGACCTCAACCACTGCTTTCTGCTGAAAGCTTTCCTGTTTGGCTCTGTTTTTCACAGACAGCTCAATAACTTGTCTGTGGAGCTGTGATAAATGTACCGTGTGCTTCTAAACTGTCTCTTTAACACTGAACGGAATTTCAATTTGTAATGCTTGTGACTAATTGTTTTCATCAGAAACATTTTATTTATTTTCAATTATTATTCCATAGTCCCTGGTTATCCCTTTTTTTCATTTATTCTCTGGCAGTGGTCACATTTGAAGGCTGCCCTGTGTACAATGGACTGCTAGAAAACTATGGTTTTACTTGGTGAATAAGCTGCATAGTATAAAGAATAAAATTAAAGTGAACCTGTATGAACAAGAAATATAAATGTCTAATACTTTTTTTAAAGCAAAATACATATTAAACCTGGTTTTAAATATAAATTTTCTTGCCTCTGATATGTGAGCCAGTCCTAAGTGTTTTTTTCAGTATATATAAAACTAGGGCTGGTATCACAGAACCTCATACTATTTGGGCACAATTGTCTGTTTTTGCTGAGGAGGCCCAAAATAGAGCTATTACAGCAAATGAATAACTTCTCACTCTGAAAGAAGGTGGTTCTTTTAGATCAGGTTGTAGGTCAATGGCAGGGCAGGGTGAGGAAACTCATATTGCAGCTGTCTGCAAATGAGCTTCACTCCTGATACAATATAAAAATGACTTCAAGGTTGGTAAAGGTTAAAAATTGGATATGGGACAAATATGTAAAATATGGGGAGGCAGAAGAGTTTTCATAGTTGCACACAAACTCCACAGGCAATTCCGTAACTCATCCATTTTTAGCACTTAGTCTTACAAAATCCAAAAGAAGAGACTGACGTTAAGTGATGTTTAATGATTGGGAAAGTATGATGATTTTTGACAAAAAAACATATAACTTGTGTTGTGGTAAAAGTCCTAATAAGGAATGCGTGTAAAAGCCTTGTGTTTTGAATTGTTAGACATCTTGGAGCTTATGAGCAGAGAAAACTATTCCTTAAAATAAATTAAAAAAAGATTGCAGTACGTTTATCACTGTGATAAAATGCAAGTTCTGGTTAGAAAATTCTCAACTGATCAGTTCATGTGACTTGCAAAACTGTAGTGTGCATTCAGCATCAAATTTAAACAATCTTTTCAGGGGGGAAATAGTATATGAAATGACTTTCTAATAGAAAATTAAAGCTGCAGGTGGCAGAATCTGTTCTGGGATATATGAATGTGGCTCCTTTCAAGCATAATTGTGCTAAAAACTGGCAACTAGGACTTCAATTTGGCCCAAAGTTAGATAAAACGTACCAAAATGAAGAACTAGTTTTCTACTTTTCTCTGTAGTGGTTTTAGTAGAAGAAGAGCGAGCATAAGTCATGTTTAATTGCTTTTGGGAATATGCTATTCCAGGGTAAGAAGAGTAAATATTGTACACTCTGGAAAGTATGTTGATTTTTAGTGGACAGTACTAATTTACACATTCCTCACTTAGAGCACAGAGGTAATACTAAAAATGGATCCTTTGGTGGGTGTAGTAAAAAAATACATATACTGGGACAATTCTCATTGTACGTGTCACTGCATAAATGTGCAGAATGAAAAATGGAATGGAATGGCATTGTTGTACTGCATGAAAAGCAGGACAAGTGGTGGAAAACAGCAGCCCACCATGCATTAGCTGTCACTACAGTAGCACAGGAACAGAGTGTACATCAGACCACAGCTAGGAATTTGTTTAACAAATTTAGTGTGTAGGACCTATCTGGGATGATCTTCTAGAAGAGAACTATCTCCTGTTCCTGCAGTGCCAGTTGGGTACAGTAACCTTTCTGACTTCTCCTTCCCATACCTATACCCTTGGAAGCCCATAGTGAGATTCACTCTGTAGTACGCGTTTCTTGCTCCTGCTGAGCAAAGCCAAATAGAATTTCTGCTTATAGGCGATCCCACTAGGCAAATCTCTTGAGGTCCTCTTCTGTCTCTGATTAAAGCATTTTCAGGTGTTGGTTAAGAGGGGTATCTTAAAACTGTGAATCTGATTCCAGACTGCACTGTTCTGCTTCATACTGTTTCACCAGTAAACAATTAACAGAAGCCCTGCTGATTTATGTAACGGAAGATTTACTCTGCTAGGCAGAAGCTTCTCCTGGTGCACAGCTTTGTAGGGTCTTGTTGGGGGAAAATGGGTATGAAGCTATTGTGAACAACTTTGCTGACTTCCAAAATGACTTGTACTTTTGTAGGTATAAAATAAAGCAGCCATAAAATAATGTGGTGGGTTTTTTTTTCCTCTTATGATATTTTCCAAAGAACCCAGATATATTCCTTTTTGAAGAGAGATGTGCCTTAGAATACTAAGGCACTGTTCAGGAGGGGGGAGCAGGGAAGGGGTTAAATTAGGAGCACAACTATATTAGACACTGGTTGCCCACTATAGAGCTCATGTTGATTGTAAAGCAGTGAATATAATGTTTTTAAGGAAATCTAGCAGACTTATAAAAATATACATATTATCTAGTGGCAGGAGAAGAAACCAAAGCAAGGCTAAGTACATTCTACTCGTGCACTGGATGCAGTAAGAAATTCTTTGCCTTGTGGAGGCTACTGCTGTCTTAAATACATGAAGCAAAGCTACAGGCAGATTTTTGAGCAACTTTTATAATCTAATCTATTTGTAATCAAATTTTATTTCAATTGCATGCAGGCTGGGAGCACAGGAGCTGGTTACTGTTACTGGTTCCCTAAATGAATGCACTAAGATTTAGAAGCTGGATTCACTAAGAATGAGTTTAATTGGTATCTACACACAGTACTCAAGTCCCAAAATTGTATTCTGGGCACACACTTGACTCAGTGAAAAATTGGGATAGATTATGTAGAGACAGTGTGTAATTCCCCTTGCAAAGTCCTCACAAGTGCAGAGGGAGGACATGTGGTCAAGACAATCCCTTGCGCTAGCTACCATAGCTATTGGCTGCTACAAGGTCTTTAGAGGCAGTGATAAATTTGAGGGTAGTCATCTGACTTGCCTTAATCAGCACCGATTAAAAAGATCTCAATTGCTCCTGGCAGCCCCTGGATCCGAAGGATACAGATGCTCTCTCCCTAGTGGTATGCCAGTCACCACTGTGGAGGTAAATTCCATCTATAAATGTCAGGGGTAACATTTCAGTCAAAAGTTGTACAGGTGTATAGAAGAACTGATACACTGTGAAGGTATAAGAATGTAAATAACGCTGCAAATATTACAGTTATTATGTATGTTGATTGTGGCGCCTTTTGGGGAGGTCGCGTTGTTTTCTCTTGACTCTCTCTGAAAAGATAAGGCATAAATAGAGGAGAGTTTAAAGACAGGCAAGAAAAATTAACAGGCTTCTGTATAAGTGTAATTTTAAAAGCTGGTTAGTTTAAAGAGGAGGTAAATAGGAAAGAATGTTGTAGAAATATACAGAATTCCAAATTGCTTGGCAAAAGTAAATCAACTACTCATTCTTCTTTATCCTTCCTCATTATTCCAGAACATGCAGACAGGCAGTTAAACTGAAAGGTTGAAGCTTTAAAGAGCTTAAAAGAGAATGTTTCTTCCTGATACCTAATGCCTCAGATTCCCCTTCAGTGAAACAGGGCAGCATTTTTTTCCCTCCATCTCCACCCAATATTGAAAGCTTCCAAGTTCTTAAACACCAGTTGCTATGCAGTTAAAATTAGCTTATGCAAAGTGAAACAGAATTGAATAGAGCACAATAACTTTTCTGTAGTTTTTAATGTAGCCTCTAGACTTCAGTGTCTAAAGGACACCCTCCGTGAAAGTGATTATGGTGACTTTAAGAAGACATAGAAAAGCCCCTATAGCTTTTGTAGTTCCTGTAACTAATTGTATTCGTGGTGCAGTATTTAGACATCAGGAAAACCCAAGCAGTTATCTTTCCTTACAAATCAGATCTCAAAAAACCTGCAACAATGGTATTTAGAAATTTGGCCTTATATTGCTAATTCACGCAGAACATTGAGCAAACATGTAGATATATTCCTGCAAATTCATATAAGCAGCTTTAGCATACCTGAGGAATCAGATGGCAGTTTGTGGAGCTCAGACCCAGCACCCAGGATGAAGTCAAAATTCAGGGTTTCCAAGGTCTGGAACAGAGTAGTGGCCCTGGGCCATTTACACTGTGAAGTCTAACAGTGGGTGAGAGAACAAATTCTAGTGTAGTGCCCTCTCTTCTACATGAACCACTTGCTTTGTATCTGTTTCTGAGTGGAACGGTTGATGAAGTGATCAGGAGAAAATTGTTCTTGGCCTTGCATGCTCTAGGCTTATCTTTTACTCACTGAGGAAGGAATACATTAGCTTGAATTTAAATACAATAAATTTAAACTTATCTTAAAAGTAATTTTTGCTGACTCATATTAAATGAGGTACCAAACAAATGCACTATCAAGGTATATCTCTTCAAAGTACATCCACTGAATGGGAACCATATAAACACGAAGAGAAAAGACCTTAAGCGAAATATTAGTCAGGTATTATATTTTGTGGTTAAAGGCCATCTAGAAGCAGTAAAATAATCCCTGCAGTGAGGATTACAAAGTATGTCATATTACACCTCACTGTAAATATCACTTTAATTTTTTATGGCACAGATTATTTGTAAGTTTATTTTATATACTGCATAGCACTTAAATGTCACTGGATCTAAAACCCTTATCCAGGAAGCTCATTAGTTGAGCTGTCTGCGTCTGTATATCTGCCATCAGCATCTGGTGAGAGGGCTGCTGCTGACCCTGCCAGACTTGGGTCATGAGGTCAGCAGGTCTCATTTATTATTCAAAATTGCTTTCTGACCTTTTATCAGCTAGGTCAAAGAATGCCACGTTCTCCTTGGTCAAATTTTATAGTGAAATCAGTATCATGCACAGATAATATAATTACCAATTCATGTGAATCTCATCCCTCTCTCCAAAAATGTACTCACTTTGAGGTTGATGAAGTTCGAAGAGTTGCCTGTACAAATGCTTCAATGCATGCTTCAAGACCATGTGTCATCCTTGTGAAATAACACACGTAGCTTTGCATCTAATTCATGCTTCAAATTGGGCATCTAGTTCCCACTGTTGTGGTACTGAGACAGCTAAAGGTAGAGCTCCATAGTTAACAGATGACCTCTTGTTTTTACCACTCCTATTGCTTTGAATAGATTCCTTTTCACTATTTATATATTCAATATATTTTCAGTAGTAACTATATCTCCCCCTTCAGCTGCATATGTGTATCAGCTGAATATAGGAGAACTGTAAAGCAAGAAAAGCCAATAAATACAAAGACGGTTTTCTTGGAGATTATAACAAGTTCTGGAAGGAAAAAACACTGAGAGTCCAAAATATTTTTAAACTATTTTCTGATTAAAGTTGCAGTCTAGATCTAGGAATTCACTGGCCAGCATGATTTCAGTCCCAAACAGAATCAAGAAGGACTCTGGCAAAATTAACAAAGAACTGATGATTTGAAATTTTTGTGAATTTGTGGGGAATAAATAGGAAGCATAAATGACATGACAACAAGAAAAATATTTTTTGAATTTAGAACACTAAACTTTGAAGAGAAAATTAGCCATCAGATCTTAACAAGCCATACTACAGTATGGAAAATTGGAAACCATAAATGGCAGATTGATTCTTAAAGGGAGCTGTGCAGTTCAGCATTATTCCTCTGGAATGATTTCATCCTTTTTAAAAGAAGGAGCCAAAGGTCACACTGGTCTTGCCCTTGAAGCAGACAATATGAGATGTCAGCTTGTGCTTTCTGACACTGCATATGATGAATAACCTTGACACAGTAATAAACAAATAACCTATATTAACGTTTATAAGCACAGTGAAGTATTAATGCAATATATACTTCAACAATATATTGTGAATATACAGCTTTCATAGAAATGGATTTCCTCTAGTAATACTTCAGTAAATTTATGGATTGTTAAATATTGCTGTAAAATACATATTCTTTAAGTTACAGAATATATAGATATCTGAAATATGGCCAACCATATATACATAAACTAAGAGAAGTACTTCAAAGAAGCAGGCACTGAATTAAAATTATGCAAAAAAACCCTGAACATCTGTATTCATAGAGATACACAAATTGTTGCAAATAGTTTATTTTTCATGTTTCAAATACCTGCAGTCAATTGTCTTTGTAAGTGCAGCTCTGTCATAAATCAGTATTCAGTAAGGTTATCAGCTATTCTCTTTTGGCACTTCTAGTAGCAGAGAAGAATTGTGTACTGGTAAGGTGTCAAGGTATATGTAATGTTTGGTTGCAGTGAGGTGTTTTCTTATAAGTATGGGAAGCTGGGAGTCCAATTGTTGTGGGGAGGGTTATAAAATGGTGTAGTAGCCTTTTTAACAAATTCCTTAGCTTTGAGAACAATCTTGTACTCTTTATAGCTGTCTTGATGGTACATTAAGGTTTTTTGTGGTCGGAGTTTCTTTAACTGAAAAATAAACAAAGCTATTGGATTTTAATGAAATGCAGGCTAACATTACAGGGTAGCAGTTGGCCCTGTGTGGGGTTTGAAGTACAGCGTTTCTCTTGTTCATAAGTAATATCTGTATCTTGCATGTATTCTGTAATTTTATACATAATTTTTGTTTGTTTTTAACTATACACTATGCTCCCAAACACATAATCTGTTTCTAGTAGAGACAAGCTGTGTTGAGATTTCTCAGAATTCTTTCTGAATCTTTTAGAGACATCTCCGTATACTGTTACATGTGAGTTAACCCCAGGTCCTACTCCAGCCTTTATTATTACACAAACTCTATTATAATCATGGTACAGTAAGTATTCTATGTGACAGTTTGAGAAACACTTTCTATCTTAACACTTGCAAAACACCCTAGCACATATCCAAATGCACTTTACAAAGTGAAAAAAGGCATTTGTTATTCCTCTTCCTGCATATTATGAATGTTACGCGTCCATGAAAGATACTTTGCTGGGAGGTGTGTGTACAGAAGAGATCAAGGATATGTATCATAGTATCATAAAAACGTTTCAAAGGTTCTAAAATTTAGATTGGAGAATATGGAGAATGGCATGCCATTGCCATAGATGAAAGAAATCAATACTGCTAGTTAGAAGTCAAAAGCTATTGTACAATAATACTGCAGAGATTAAATGAGAAGAAAAACGTATAGAAAACAGTACTAAGATTACTGAAAAAAGTTTTATCTTCCTCTTTTAACAAACATTTATCTGCTCAGAGATTAACATGTCTTTATATGTATCATCATTATTTCTATTGTTAAGTAGGGTTAAGTGCTAGAACTAAATGAACAAAGAGAAAGGACAATCCCTCTTTTGTCTTTACATTGAGTGTTAAGTGAAACTTCTTAGGAAGTGAAAAGTAAAGGAAAGAAAATGAACGTACATCCAAAATAGCATGCAGTCCCAAAGAAACTAATAAAAAAGAAAATAAATCTGTGGGTGGCATTGTAAGAATAAAAAATAAGACAACAAGGAAAGTGACCCTGGCTATTCATTTGCCCTTGGTAGCTATCTTCATGAACTAAAACAAACCAAGTGGTTGGTTCTTCTAAACCACGTTTTCCCTTTCCTTTAGCTCTGAATGACTGAGTGATTCCCTTGGAGTGGGACCTGAAGCGGCAGCTGTGAATGCAACTATAAAAGCGTCAGATAGATACAGATAACGTGTTTTATAATAATACAAAATGGTAACACTGCTGTGATCCCAATTTTGTAAACCTGAATTTAACTCTTCACATTGATAGAATTAGTTTAATCTGTTCTTTAGACTTTCAGTTTTTCCTAGGAACAAAGAGTGTCTCTAAGTGAATTAACAAACTGCCGTACACAAACAGCAAATCCTTTTGCATACTCTTGGAGTCCAATAGGGCACATGCAGTGTCGATATTCTTTCATATACTGCCACAAGAATTCTTGCAATTCTGTAGCAATGTAAAAACATAAAGTGGAGCTCACTTGGCAGAGATAGGCTATTCCCCTCTGGAAGAAGCATCGGGCTACGGGAGCAGTTTATAGCTAGAAGCTCACCTGCATTTATCATTTGGCTGTGATAAAGGATGTGCAAAGACTAGGGTGCCTGTAAGCTTCAGTGGGCTTTGTGCATTTAATAATCATTGAAATCAGGTATAATGCGGTGCTACAGCTGTGTAGTCTCAAATCATTGGACTAAGAAGGCTGAGGCTTTATTTTGGAGCTGAGAGTTTATTTGGATTACTTTGGAAAAGATTAGACAGATTCCAGAGTGCCCGTTGTATTCTGGTGAAAGTGAACTTCTGCTCTTTTGAACATAGTTATGGAAAGTCAACTTACTTTTGCAATATCTGTTCTAATCTTTTTTACATATCCGTTAGAATTTCTACACTGCTTGCTTCATCTCAACCATGTTGGCCAAACTCAGGTTGTGGTAAGTCAAGAGCAGCTCTATTGCTTTTCATAAAAGTGCACCTAGTTAACAGAGAGATGAACTCAGTGCCCTGAGGAGGGAGTGAGCATTCTGTGATTTATTTTACAAGAATGCTGTGTTCTTTGTTAATTATGCTACAGCCATTGCACTGTGCTTTTGAAACTACAGTCAAGGTCCTGCTGCACATTTGTACCTTTTTTGTGCGAGAGCCATTTCGGCATTTCCACTTCACTCACCTTACAAGCCGGAGTGCAACCTTTAGTGATCTCCTGAACTGGCAGTTTTGTTTCCTGAAACACTAAATTTGTTTTTATCCTTCCATATGTAGAAGGATATATATGGCTGTCCCTAGATTCACCTCTGATTGTGCAGACAAGCTGGGAGTTGAAAGCATATAGGAACAGAAACAAATCAAGCAGTAAAAGAGAAGAATACCAGCAGTACAATTTGAAGTACCTGCAGCAGACAGGTAGGACACTTCCATATGGAATTTCTTGTTGAGGACTGGATCATTTTCAAATAGTCAGTGTATGCCTACCTTTTCTATATGTGAATTGGAATATAGATGTGCATAAGAAAACAACGCCCTGGAACAGGTAGATTTCAGAATACCTAAAGATATTCCAGATACTTTTGACTAAGTATATTGCAAAAAGCAATAGAAACCTTTGCTTTCAGAATTAACAAGAAACTAATGATCAGACATCAACAAAAAAATCAAATTCTAACCAGTGACTTGGCCACCATGATAATACAGCCAGTGAATGTAATGTTTCACCAGCCTTCATAATTTTATGGCAAATCTTATGGTACCTTGTGTGTTTCTTTTCTGAAAGTCCCAATTCTTATAGCAAAGTGGTAATATGAAAGCATTAACTTTTACTAAAAGCAAAAGAAACCCAGAGAAAATGATATCTTCCTGAGGAATAAAAGCTCAACACCCAAAAAGGCTAACACGTAAAAAAAAGAAAAAGAAAAAAAAAAACCCACCTAAATAAAACTTCTTTTTTTTTAAACTGATACCTGTGAAGACTTGAGTCTTATGCTGAAAGTGGGCAGTACCAAAACTGATTGAACTTTTAAGTTTGGCAGCAGTAAGCAGCATGCTTCTGTTACATTTGACCAACCTTATTTAAGCAAAGTGCAATGAATTTGACATTTTAAAACATCCTGCCACTTCTCCATCTAGATTGTTTCTGCCTCACACTCTCATCTGGCACTTGAATGCACCAAAGAGATCATGGAAGAGCTCACACTTGTGTTACTCCTTGGCTCTTCGTCCCCCCGTGGTGCTTAACTTTGGTAAGAACATGGTCTTGTACCATGTTTCACTTGTCAACAGCGTATCATCTGCATTTTTTGGAACCATGCTTTTTAGTTCCTTGCACATGTGGTTTCACACAGCCTCTGAACCACAGAGACACTTGTCAGTCAACTCCTTAGATGCCCATCTTCTTGGAAGTGCCTGTGGTGTCTGTCTTACCTGTTTATTACCCATCTCAAAGTGGAGGGTCCAGGCTCTTTTGTCCACTTACAGATACGTCTTGCTGATGGCCTGAAGAGTAAAGTTGAGCGTAGGTGAATGGAGTGAAGCAGTATTAGACAGGGATCATCTTTTACCCACTAAGTACTTCACAGCTCCTTGCTTATCTACTCATTTGAGGGAGTGCCACATTTGTTTTCTGGAGATACATCCAGTGGTGCTTAAAGGGGAGAGTCTGTTTCCCAAACCTGTGTCTGTTTTGTGGTAAGTGAAACAGATGGTCCACATTCATTACCAGTCTAGTTATCTATCATCCATCAGTTCAACAATGTACCTTTCTGATACTTATACATATCAACAAATATTGCTTATTAATTCACAGAATAGCAAAGTCCCAATTTTGTTCTCAATTGCATCAGGAAAGTAGCTGCCTTAAAATTAATCTAGATTTATGATTCTGTGATACAGCCCAGAATCATTGTCCATATATACAATACAGATTTCCAGCTACACAAAAGAGGGACAGCAACTTCTAGCAGCTGGTGTTTGGGGAAAAAATACAAAATTGCATAAGATTTTCAGATGTTAGTTTGCTGCCCTACACACCAGTTCACTACAAGTCTTAACCATGTAACTGGAAAACATTAATTAAATCCTGTGCAGCCAAGAATCATGCATAATGTAACACAGCTACTGCAAACAGTTCGCTCCTGATCATTTAAATTTCCTTCTTGCACTTACAGACATGAGGAGCCTGTATTTGAAGTAGTCCCTGATGAGATTTTGCTCTTACATCCTTGGAGAATGTCCTTGTGCATATTTATAGGACAAAGTAGAAGGATTACATATGTGGATTTTTGCTTTTATGGTATTAACTGTAATACTTTAAAAAAATACATACCTTGGCACGATATGATCCATATGCACACCTCAAAAATCTTTTGACTGTATGGAAAACAAGCAGCGTAATGCTGTGAGCCTTTAAGTAATAATACTATGATTGGGTCATGTGCATGAGATAGCCACTTTTAAATTGAACATGCAATTCCACCTGAAAAATAGGATTTCCGTATCTTCTATTAATTTTTATGAAGATGATTTTAGTAAGCAGCCTACTGTGTAGGGCAGTGTTATTTCTATAGTGCTGTCATGTTAGTGGTGAGGATAGACAGGTTACTACATCAGCACTGCTAATGTTCAAAAAGGCAATTTGCTTAAAGGACGGGGATGGAAGAAGGAGGAAGTGGACTTCAGAAATTAAAAACTGCACAGCAGTTTCACTGCGAACCATCTACTAGTCATACAGTACTATCCAATTAATCCATTACTCTTAGAAGAAGAATCCCTTTATATCCAGGTACAATCCTTGCCAAATATCTGGACACAATCATAGGCTTTTAGGATTACAAGTAACATAATAAAGGATAATGATCAAAAATTAAGCACACCAATACAGAATGGTTGGGTTAACTGGGCCTGCCATGTGCACTATAAAGCAGCAGTCTGTTAGGTTTAAAGTGAGATTAAGGAGTTGTGTAACCTGCAATTATGCTGTTTTTCATTAAAAAAATAAGATGATTGGGCTCAGTAGGGCCCTTCCTTATATTTACCTCTGTTTAATTGGATTGGGAACTGCTTAAACATCTTTGAGTTGGAGCTTATAAGAAGATGATCCCAGCTGTTTTTCGAAGCTTAAGACAGCACGCAGACAACATGATCATGTCAAGACTCATACTAAAGCCTTAATCCTACTTTTTCATCAACTAGCACTACAGCTGAGTCTTTAACCTCCTAAGTACTAAATGTGCTTTGGATCTCTCACAATACATTTGCTGTCAAATGTTATTGTCTAATAATATTAATTTTTGCTTCCTTTCTGAGAAGGACTTTAAAGAGTAGTCTCTGTCTATCTGAATTTGGAGAGCTATAGAGTGAGCCTGTATTTTCAGTCCTTTTAAAACTACAATTTATAAGCTTGCATCTATTGAAGTCTCTTGTTCTCTATGGAGGCGAGGAATTGCATTGACCTGTACCTCACCTTATTATAATGTAAAACCCAGTATATCGGTAACTTTTTCATTGTACGTGTATTACTAGATTGAATATAGTTTTCAATAGGAAAGAAATGGCAACAACTTTAGTTTTGTTCAGGTCTTTTTCCTAGGAACTGTTAGCGTAACCAAAAGAAATTTTCCAGATCTCTAGCCTCAAGACTTGCTAACTGGAGCATTATTTAGTTTGATAATCCTGGAGTTGCATAAAGATTAAATGCTGTAATGAGTTTTTCCTGCATCTGTTAATAGTAGCCATGCAATACAATAATCTCCTCTCCTCAGCTCTTTTTCTTTTTTCTTTTTTCCTTTTTTCTTTTTTCTTTTTTCTTTTTTCTTTTTTCTTTTTTCTTTTTTTTCTTTTTTCTTTTTTTTTTTTTTTTTTTTTTTTTTTTTTTTTTTTCTCTTTTCTTTTTTTTTTTCTCTGTCGGGTAGTGCTCCGATTTGTTCTAGTGACACAGGGCTGCCAGCAGGAAAGCAAGCGTAGTTAATGCTCAGCTGCTCAAACCAGTCAAGCAAGCTAGCAAGTCCCAGCTGTGCTACTTGATGTTTTTTGATTGCACCTAGTCCTCAATCTGTGAACTGTTTTCTGGACTTAGATTCATCAAGCTCTGCCGCTTTAAAAACTCATGCAGGCAGGCATCCTAGGATATGCCATTATAAGCTGCTGCCAGGGGATCTTCTAGGAGATAAATGGAATCTGTGTGAAGTAAATTAGTGTGAACCAGTCAATCTGTGTGTCAGCCTTGAGCCACATCCATGGGTAACTAGCTTGCTGACTGAAAAGTCCACTGTCTTGCCAATCAGAGGTCTCAGCCACCAGGAAGCGGTCCTATACAACATTAGTTTCTTGGAATAATGCCTGTTTGACCAGCTAGTGAAACTCTTCCGTATACGGTACTGTACTGCCCAAGTTTACTTATTGCTTACAATTGAACTGAAAATCTTTTAAAGTCAGATAACATTTTAACAGTAGGGAGTATCACAGAAATGTCTCGGAAATAAGTACTTCCACTTTCATACAGCAGCCATTCAGCAGAGTCATGCTGGGTGACAGTTGGCTTTACCTCCCTATCAGTAATACATCTTCAAGGCCATAATGCAAAATAATAACAATAATCTGGCCAGAAGAGGTTAGTAAAGAGGCTCTGTGTATATTTTTTCCCATGGATTAAGCTATTTGGACGGCTTTGATCGAGAGAAGGGAAGGGTATGCATGCTATAATATTCACATTATGCACAGGGGTATGTCAGTGTCGTAACTGTGCTGCACACTTTTGTTTCATTTTGGTTTTAAAAACAAATTGAGGCAATCTACAGCTGCAATTCCTCTGTAGAAATGAACTGAACCCGAATCCTCTGAAAATTCCCTGATTAATGATTTTAGACTTGAATACCACATCAATTACTGTTATGAAAATAATAATGTCAATGCTGTCAATAATGCAATTTTAAAAATAGGAAGTATTTCGTTATTTGTTGTTTTTGTAGAAGTTACTGATACATTGATAGGCAGTCATACCTGCAGCACATTCTCTCCCACACCGTTGATCTAATGCACAGAAACCAGGGGGAACTTTGCTATACATTTTTAGAAAACTGGACAGGTGAGGAGATGTTATATACTTTAATTAAAAAAAGAAACTAATTATCTAGTAACTACCAGAACTGAAATTTGGTCTTCTTTACTGTAAAAATTGTTTTTCTATTCTCTCCCAGTTACTGCTTGGAAAAAAAACAATGAGAGAAGGATAAAGAATGTTGATCAAATGTGATCAAATAGTTCAGTCTTACACCATGTTTGGTCAAAAATGCACTACCACGCATTTAGGGAAATTGGAAAAAAGAAATTTGGGCTTTCTAGCCAGAGAGGAGATTGAGAAGAAAAAGCAGTGTATCACTGTATAGAAGAATTAATTAAAGACAGTTTGGGGTTACATTTTCCTTTTTTAAATCCTCCTAAGTTTTACAGAAGCTGAACAGTAAATATTGTGTGGGATTTTATGGGAAAGTATTTTATTTCTTGCAGCAGAACCCACTGAGACAAATTTAACTAGTTAGGTGTTTTATTATATATACCACACAGAATACACGGACGGATTCTGGTATAAATCACAACTAAGATCAAGACAACTGCTTTAAAATTGAGTGAATGTTTCATTGCACTAATGAAACAAAAATGGGATGTCCTTTGAGAGCATAATTTGTTACATGCCATTATATTTTAGTTGAGAGAAGTAGGGAAGTCCCTCTGGGTGAATAAAACTTCAAGGTATATTGGGAAAAGAATCACTGAAAATTTCCATTTTCCTATCTGGAGTAATGCTGTCCTCATAGATATGGGGAGGGAGGATAAATGGAGTTCCAGGAGGTTTTTTTAATTTAAAATATGTAAAAACTTTAAAAGAAATTTCACACTTACAGAAGGAAAAATGTTCTTTAGTTGCAATTCACTTAGCGACTGGAATGAGCTTGGTTTGCATGTGACTTCACAGAGTGCAAGAGCAAGCTCAGGCTTCCCCAGGTGTGCGGGTTACTGTTTCTGCAAAGTGAGCTCTGCAATGTAATATCAGGTCCTACTTCTGCATTCAGCATAATGGAGTTAAGTTACTCTAGCTTCTGGTTTGACTTCTTCCACACTGACTTATTTCAAGGACAGTTCCAACTTCCATATTCTGCAGCATTCACTTTAGAATAATACTACGTTTCTCCAGGTTAATTTCTTAATCTCTCTTTTTAAAATTAAAATATAATGAAAACTGAGCAAGTGTGATATTTCATCATCAGAAGATAACAACCAGCCATTCTCAATTAAATACAACTACATACATCGGTGCAGGTTTTTTTTTAAATGACACTAAAAATTATGAAATGACCAGCAACCGATGTCGTCTGTCAGTGAGATGAATTACTGGTTTATATGGCCTGAGAAATGGTCTGGAAAAAAAATTAGGGTTCAGTTCAATAAGGATGAGAGCAAGGATCTAGACTGAGGTAGGATTAATCTTTTGCGAAGAGACAGGATAGGGAAGAAATAGCAAGGTAACAGTTTCTCAGAAAAGAATCTGGATCACAAGCTGAGCATGAGTGTTCATGCTGTGGCAACAAAGGCAAACACCATACCAGGCTCTGTACACAGGAGTATCACCTGTAAAACGTGAGAAGTCATCCTGGTGCTGTACTCAGCGCTGGTGCCATCAAGGGCACGTCCTCAGCCTGCCTGACTCCCTGCCTGCCGGCACACTGCTCAGCGGGGAGTGCTGGCACCTTAATGGCAGGATGGGTGCTCCACGCCGGCTGGTGTACCTTCCTTATCTGCTTTTTCTACTTCTAGATGATTGTGGTGTGTGCCACTAATATTTCACTTGCCATTTCATGACTGTTTTCTGCATTTCTTATAATATTCATGACACAGTTGTATCCTTTTAGGTTGGCATCAAAATACATGGAAAGAGCCAAGTAGGATAGTAATCCTCAACCTGGAAAAGAGACGGTTGAAAGAGGATAAAACAAAGGACTGTTCAATCACAAGCGTCATGGAGAGAGTGTGCAGGGCTTGTACACACGCCTGTTCTCGTACAAGAATAAGTTGCACATTAAGCTAAAAGGAATGTGCAAACAAACAAAAGGAGATGCCTACCTACATGGTAAAACAATGAAGCTTGCTGTGTTAAGGCAAGTTAGGGTGCAGGGTGTTAAGGATGTGAAAATTCTACACATTTAAGGGAAGACGGGAGAAGTTTGTGAAACAGAAATCTACTGTGAGTTATCACATTATAAAAAAAAAAAAAAGTTTTGGAATTGGCCCCGAGTTTCGAATTGGAGTTTAGTAGAAATTTCTGGTGAAGTATTACTGTATGGTTATTGGACTCTTACACTGATGATGTTTGGTCTCAGCAAGTACAGCTGTTCTTATGTTTTTTATGACATCTGTGAAATGTGCTTTTTAAAATAGTACTCAAAGCTTTCTGTGCCCAGCTCTCCATCAAGCTTCTTAGGTGTAATACAGTAAGTGCCTGTAGATCCCATACATCCTGGCAGTGGCATTGCAGCATGATTGTTTTATCTATTTATGAAACTAAAAATATACCAGCATTTTATTTTCCTTTACAGCTTTTTTCATGCAGTTTTATTTAGATTCAGGTTGCTTTGTGTTCTGTATTGGACCTTAATTATATTTATCGCCTATAGCCTATCTTGCCTAATATTTTTGATTGAAAAATAGTTTTTGTTACCCTCTCCGCTTGTTTTGAATAACAAGTAAGTTCTTGTTTTCCCTGCAGACAGACTGTCTTTAAGTTACTAATCCACCTTATCAATAACAAAGACATCTTATCAGAAAACACTAACTGGTTTATTCACCTGTGTTATGCAAACTTCTTTCTCTGGTGAGTCTGCTCTCTGAAAATTGGTATGTAGAGCAGATTATTTAGAGTTTAGTGTGTGATATTTCCAGAGTGGAACAAGGCTTTTCAGAGTTTAGGCAGAACATCTAGAAATAAAGGATAGTGATGAGCTGTTGCTGTAATTAGTGTATATTCACAAAGAACAGCTTATCATTTAAGAGTTCATTCACACAAAGGCTGTTCTTTCATAGACTGATCATGGATCAGTCTGCGACTTCTTTTTGGAAATCATTTATTTCTATTTTGTGGAATTTGAAATATTTTGAAACTATATACATAAATGTTTCATTGAATACTATGATCTTATGACATTCTTTGGGTATTCTAAATTCCATACCTATTTTTTTAATGTCTTTTTCTGTTTCAATAATGTAAGAGAATGGGTATCAATTTCAGTAAACAACTCTTAAGAGCTTATTAAGATGTACCAGAAAAAATTACCACAATTCTCAAGATTGATCCTGTACAATGAAGATTTATGTCATTTTTATATGCTAAGTCCAAGGTCATTTGCCTCAATGAAATCTGTCCTTTTACCATACTTCCATGCTAACAAAGGTAATTTCTACTGTCCGTGTAATAACTGAAATTACATTGCACTGAATAGAAAGAAAATATCATTGGCGTTACTATATCAGAAATTATTGTTTCTTAACTTTTTCTCTGACTTGTAGACTTGGGGCTCATTTATACTCCAGACATTTACATCACTTTGGCTACACAAATTAGCTTTCAAATGGAAGCAAAAGTAATTTTAAGGTCCATTTAAATCCAAAGTAGGACAAAGTATCCTCAGAACGAATAAAGATCACACTGTTTATGTTTAAATAACTTAAATTCCATCAGCATCCTAGGTATAAGTAATTCAGAACAGTATTTCCCCTATTGACATCTGAACATAAAATCCTGTTCCTTTAAGGAAAGTATGTGTGTGTGTGTGTGTGTGTGTTAAGATTTTTTAAATATTTTTTTCATTATTATGTAATGCTGTTTTTTACTTTCACTTTTTATTTGGGCCAGAGTGTTCTTTCCTTATTTTTAACTTTTCAATTCCCTTTGTTCTTTTATGATATTTTTGAGGAACCTTCCTCTCCAAATTGAGCATATAACATGTGATGTTTTAAAAAAAGAAAGAGCTGAAGGTCTCTGCCTACGTCCCTTTCTGTCTCGCTGCGCACACTCATTATGTAACTTTGTAAACTCGGGTATCGTGACGTCTGTTTGCCTGAGCTTTGTCCAGGGAGGTATGTCTACTTCGGAGGAGGTGACAAGGCTAAGATACACAGTCCTCACTTGCACCAGTGACCTGATCTGAGCCAGTCCCTCCTGTCTCCTGGTTTTCTGAAAAAACTTTCAGAAAAAAAACCCCAAACTTTAACTTTCCTCCCTTCACTCTTTCCTGCTGAACCTTGTTCTCAGACAGCTCCTTTTACACAAGTTGTCGAGAGGTCTGCTTCTGTGTGAAAATCCCGTTCCATCCCTGCTTTCCACTCCCTTTAACCTGTTCCTAATGACTCCTTGCTACTATTAGTGTGAGTGTTCCATCGTTGGTTTTTGTCATTTGTCAGCCATATCAGCTCTGCCTGTGACCTTGCTTTCTCATTTTTGTCTTTCTTGACTTTCAGTGACTCCATCCTCTTCTGAATCTCTCCGAATCTCTGTAGTATCTACTCAAGCATATCAACTGGAGATCCTCCTGCTTTGTCCAAGGATCTTGCCAGCCTGTCTTGGTTTCTTTCTTGTTCACTTCACACCTTCCTTCTGATGCATCTCATCTGTGTGTATGGACCTGCTTCTAGCTGTCTTTTATTCATTATGTTCTGAGTTACTTTTCAGCTGAATCTGGTACCTTCCCTAAAAACACTGCTCAGCTCTGCTTTGTTGTAAAATCAAGAAAGTTAGTTTAAATGATACGATTTATGCTGACATGGTCTGCGACAGAGGGAGAGCACTTGAACAGGTTTGTCCTAGTCCTGTTGAAGAGCAATTACAGCGCAGACTTCCAGCAAGGGAAGTACCTGCCATCTCCTAACTGGGACTGGTGCTTGGGTCTGTGAACGCGTCTCCCCTCCTTGGTTCACTATGAGAGTTCTTTACTGGATGAAAATACACTGTTTTGAAAGGCTGATCCTGAATTTTTGGTCACTGCTATGTTTTTGAGAGAGGACAGCTCTTGTGGTTTTCCTCTTTCTCTGCAGAGGCATAGCTGTACTTTCTGTTTTCTCCTTTTTATCACAGTATACTCTGTTGGAAATTTTCCTAGTGCTCTACTTCAGAGTAGTTCTGACTTTTAAATTCACGCAGCTGTAATGACTCAATCTGTCACTCAGCACAGTGGAGCTGACTGCTTAATGGGAAGACTGTTTGAGAAAGAATGTTCTAATAAATTTGGCAGAAAACAATTTTTTTGAAAATATAATATGCACGCTTGTATTTTCTAATTTTTCTTTTTTGAAGTGGGAATCCTGGCCTTCAGTTAGTGTAGTTGAAAATTATTTAAATGTTGTAAAAACCAGAGAAAAGCCCAGATATCTTTCAAGACACTTCTTCCTGCACACGTCATAGCGTTTTCATGTGTGAAGAACATTTGTTATTTATTGTAAGTTGTTCTTCAGTGTCAAGTCACCTCATGCAGATTATCGTATCAACAATTCTATGGCAGAGACAAGAACTGAAACTCCTCTTCATGTGGATAAGCTGAGCATTGATACAAGGCTTTTTGTAAGCTTAGAAATTGAAACAGTGTTCCTGCTCTAGCTGGACAGGGTTTCATATACTGGTTAGTTGTCATCCAAGGCAGATTTTTTAAGCAAAATTTACTGGCTGTTTTTTTCAGGTGAAATGTGTGGTGTCACTATCATAGATTTTATTATTTACTATGTTTTAATATTGCATTTTCAAGTATCTAGTTCCACAATTGTATTGAAGCCCTGATTGCTTCAAACGGACTCTGGGTAGATGCAGGAGTTGAGAATGATGGAACCTTTTGGTGACCTGGGATCAATAGCTGCAAACCGATGGAAAGCGCAGAGCACTGAAGTGGAATATGTGTCTTTTGAGCTCTTCCTGTCTGAATAATGCCCTGAGGCCTTGTTGATTCACTCCTAAGTTTGGAAAATTTAAATGGGTGTTTAAATGAAGTAATCTTTCAGGAAATATTCTTTTGGTAAAAAAATAAAAACTTAATCAAAAGTTATAAGGGAACAAATTTCTTGTTTTGAAAACAGGACAAAGCTACACTGAAATTGTGTATAGCCATTGGTATCTCCATCCACATGGAAGCGTGGACCCTTGCTTAGTTTTCTAGATATTAGAAAAAATTAAGTATTTTCTAGTCACCACTATTTTCCTAAGAATTGGGATCAGCTAAGAGTTTTAATGGGACTGAAAAATTGAGATCTAGTCTTTACTGTGCTATTCTATAATATATTGTTTAATAATTGTACTTCAAGCTATATTTGTGGCTCCATAGGGAGATATGGAGCAGAAGAGAGGGAAATGGACATTGACAAGGGAAATACCTCTCTTCTGTTCAGGAAAACTTATGTGGGATTTGTTCAAAAGCCAAGTGAATTAAAAAGTCATATACAGACAAGCAATTTTTTCCATGAAAATGTTTTCCTGCTCTGAAAGGAAAATGTTTTTAGCAATTAAGTGAAAGAAGAAATCAAATTCGGTAATCTCTAAACTGCAGCTCAGTCTGATTTTTACTGCACTTTGGAATTATCACTAATTTTATTACACATTCTAGCTTGTTATATACAACATATTTTCATCTTGAAACAAACACCATTTCTCTCCCTGGTGAATGACTCCAGTAATTACAAAACCACCTAATTGATCTTTTATATTGTTTACTGGCTTCTTTGGTGAAACAGACAAGCACTTTTTATGGCTTCTAAATTATTTTATTATTTTGGGATTCTATAAGAAAAAACTGTATTTTTACTTCAAAGGGATCACATTTAAGCTGATGCCTCAAACTTCTCCCTGAATGAATTCTTGTCTATAGATTTTTCAACTGTGCTATGGTTGCGTATAAGTACTTTGAGTTTCTGTTTTATTTCAGTCTAATATTTGTGTTTACGAATTATGTCCTCAGCATTGAAGGCTCTGCAGAAAATCAGGAAGTGTTTGTTTCTGAATACCTTACATTTCTCCCTCCTGTTTTTATTCTTTATTGCTCCAGTCAGTGCGCTGAAGCATGACAAGAGCTCAAACTCGGCAAACTTCCAAGATGTGGAGGATACGCCTGACAGATGCGTCTTGGAAGAGTCTGAGAGTCCAGGTGAGAGACATTTAAAGACAGTCACCAAGTATCAAGTGATAAATCTGACGCAGCTTTTGCATCTGTAAAAAAAGCACATTGTAATGCTGTTTCCTTTTTAGCAGCTGCAATGTCAAATTAATGGTCACCTCCAGGGGTCACAGTGTGGAGCTGTTGTCCTTTCCTCTTTCATCAAGAATTCAGGTCTTAGAAAGGATAAAGGCTTTATGACCAAAAGGAAAGCTGACACTACTAGTTCATTATAATTAGTTTTGGACTACACTGCTTACTTAATATATGTACAGTGTCTGACCCTTTGAAGGTAGCATGAGATTATGAAAAATTAGAAAGACTGTATATACTGCAGTTAAATGTAGCAGCGGAGATTCAAACACTGTATCTGTGGAGGAGAGCAAATTGGTAGCGTTAAATAGCTTGATTCTTTTCTTTAAACCAGCTCACAATCATTATTTCATTTTAATGGCTCTTAACATTGATTCAGCTAAATACAGGAACATCCATAAAGTGCATTCTTTTTGGTGACTAAAAGATTTATCTTCATGTAGTTTCATTATCTTTCTCGTTATGGAACATCTACGAAATTTATTAAATGAATCCCAAAGGGAAACAGTTAAATATAAAGTGTATTGAGTCACAGCTGATTAAAAACATTCTGTGCGACTAAATACTAAGATCTTTTAAGCAAACTATGAGCTTGACCCACATACACCATAATACGTAACCTGCATGTAGTCCTCATTAGTGAAAGAGTTAAACATCTTTCTTCACTTGATATTTTCTTTCCCAGCTTTATCTGGTTTCTGTGTACCCTCTTGCATCTTTGTGTGCTGATCCGTGTATCATATTTTTGATTCATCGTCTCTGTGGCCTGTCAGCTTAGTTAAGAGATTTCCAAATCTTGCAGCCTGTGCTGACAGGGGGCAGCTGCCAACAGTCCCCTGATCCTTCCCCAAGGAACACTGCTGAGATTTAATTTTCAGTCAAAGGGTGCAGTCTGAAATCCATGTCAGGTCCCCTAAGTCATCTCAGAACCCAGATAGGACCCATGTCTGGGGATTATATTTCAGCACACTCCAGTCCTCCAAGATTCCTTGGGAGTTCAACTGCTGTCATATACCTGATTTGAACTACATTCCCTTTTCATCTTTTCCACAGAAATGAACACCAATATATGTTAGAATAACTGAAACCAATGAATTGTAAATTCTTACTCATTTTAAGGCCACATAGGCTTGGACTCAATGCTGTACAGCAGAAACCAGCATGAGATTTAGAAAGAAATAGATAATCTAATCTGGAAGGAGCCAAGTTTAATTCCTTACTGCACCTACAATCTGTGGTGCATGGCACCTCCTTCAGAAACTGTCTATAGTCCCTTCAGCAATGATTATTGCAATGTGGATTGTCCAAGTTCCGATCAGTTCTGAAGTGAGAAAGAATTAAAACAAGGTGGCACTGGAGTGTTCAGGTGAGAATTAATGTACTTTAAAGATAACATTAATTTTAACCTTAGATTAATTCTGTGTGGCAAAGTGTACACATTTGGACGGGAACTTGAATATCCAATTCTGCACTCTGCATATCTGTATGAAGTAATGGAAAGAATAAAAGCCTGTCAGGAGGTGGCTATTGACTGGCAAAAATACATGTTGATAAAGCATCTAAACTTAAAAAACTGAGTTCCATTCGGTCCATCTGACATCATTAAACTAGTAATAAACAATGAATTACTCTGGCTTTTGTTTCTGTCCATTCCTGCATTTTAAGACATCTTGTCTTATAGGTCTGAAAACCTCAGGAGATTTCACTACTGGTCTCACTGCTTTCCACTGAGAATTTGTGGCTTGGTTGTCATGGAGACATCGTATTTCTCTAAGAATTGCTCATATTGATCCGTGGACAGGCGTAAATGGCCAGGCGAATGTGAGGAGTAAAGGGGGTTGGGCAGTACTATAAAATGACCAGAGGTTATGGGTCGGAAATAAGCTCATAGCAAACACTTAGGTAAAGAGAAAGAAACAGTTTCATTTTGTTTCAGGATTTCGTTTTTGCACTTTATGCCATTGTCTTCTTTCACTATAGACTGAAAGAACTTGTTAGTCACTTGTCATGTCAGATCTTTGGTGCTTGTCCTGACACAGCTGTCAGCCTTCTAGCTCTGTGCAGTTCAGGGACACACAACAAAGAGCTAGGAACATGAATTATTTATTGCTCCTTGTGCGGATGAAATTCTGTGATAAGAAATTAAGACACTTCTGACAGAAGTGCTTGTTTGAAAGGAAAGATTTGGTAACACAATACATTTACTTAAAACTTACCACTTACTTCTAGCAGCAAACATTGAAACAATAATATGACATTCACTTGGCTATGATTTTCTCTAGTATTTCTCGGGTGCTTTAACTTGGAATCGTATCTTGGAATTTTGAGAGTGTCTGGGAGGTCAGCATTTGGTTTGGTGAAACCTGTGACTTTGGAATCTCTCTCACACATTCAAAGTCTGGGCAAACTTACAAACTTCCTTTATAAGTTTTTATTAAAAAGTCTATAGATGTGTTTTGCAGAGTCTCTTGCGCTTCACTTGCATACAATATGTTGTCATATGTGCAAAAGTGATATTAAAAATATATTGATTTTATTATCTCTTCTGATGAGGAAAAGGTGAGAATATGACAATATACCTGCAAGGAATTCCAACTATTCCTCAAAAGGGTTCTTTATTACAACTTGTGCCAGAATCGGGAAGGCTACAGAGCAGCCGTTAACAGACATATCTGTGCACTGTGGTTTCTGATGGTGAAAGGTGCAGTCTCTAACCTTGACAGTAGACTGAGAGTTATTTTCAAAGCAATCTTAATTTTCTAAAATCACATGAAGCTTACTCTGCTTATTTTAGTTTAACATTTTCCGTGTGTCTGCACATGTTCTCACTGCTGTGGATGGGGGCTTCCAGCAATTGCAGAAAAAGGCATATACTCAGATGAATAGCAGGAATCCATTTGACTACCGAAGACACCAATCTGAGATTTACCTGTGATTTCTTGTGTTCAATGGGTGATCTGAACTACTCTCAGATACATAATGAAACCCCTCAACCTGCACTTTTCTCTTGGATAATTCACAGCAAACACTTTTCACATGTGATGGACGCAAGTAAATATCAGACTGCAGTTTCTTGTCTAAGTGAAATGGATTTTAGTTGCTCCCTTCATGTGCCTACAAGCTGCCATTATCTGTGATAGTGGCTCTTGTCTATTTTAGCCCACACACAGAGGAGATGCTGGGCTTCTCTCCCAGATGCCTAATAGTAGGTTTATCACTGCCATTTTCCCCACATGCTGAGGACTACTTCAGTTTGACATGCAAAGCCTTGGCTTTTCAAACTTGTCTCTGCTCTGGCCTTGAACACAATAATCAGATCAGAATTGTAACAGCTTCTTGTAGAACTTGACTTTTAATCATATCAACCCCCTGTAAAGAATTCACTATCCCTTAAAGTGCTTCTTTAATATAAATAAATATTCCCAGCAGTGTTTTCTATTTTATCAGACAAATTTTCCACATTTAGAGAAACTGAGAAAAAGGCTGAAATTGCATGAACATGGATGTATAAGTTAAACTTCTCGGTCTGAGCTATTCGCCCAAGTTTTCTTGTCCGAACAATTGCGGAAAATTCACACCTCCAGAGGGCAGATCATCTTGTCCAAAGGGAGTTGCTTGAGATGGGTTTTAAGGGGATTGAAAATGCTCTGAATTCTGTCGTCAAAATCTAAGAGGAATGTAGCAGCATGAGGTGTCTTAGCTTTCATATGTGGTGCAGTCCCACTAAGGAGGGTTCTGCAAGTATAGCTCTTATGAGAAAAAGGAATAGATTTGGGCTGAAGTCACAAGAAACAACACAGGCATAGATGCCCCTTGCCTCTTATTTCCCCCAACAGAGATATTGCAGTAGACTCGGCAATTGACTATTACTTCACTTGGTAATAGAGGGAAATTGAGCCTCCCTAATGGAAGATTGAGTTGGAAGCTGTAGACGGAAATTACAGAGTGTTTTCTATCTTTTGGATGAAAACTGTGTAAATGGTAAGAATCCTAAATGCTTATGGCCTTCAGTAGCCAGACAGTCTCTGCCTGAGTCAACTGGTCCCTTCTGCAGCTCATGATCTCTCCCATCCCTTCATTCTAAAAACATTGCCCATATTCAATTTTTCCCTCTTCATTTTTTGACTTTTCAAGACAGAATGTAATTCTGGGTGTATAACAGGTAATAGTGAAAATCCAAGCAGTTTTCACAGTGTTGCTTAGGTGCTTGTGCTAGACAGTCCTTGGCACAGAGCTCGGAAAGATCTCCGAGTGTCCCTGACATACGGTCTGAGAGAGACAGAAGTGCAGCAAATAGAAATGAGAATGAGGACATATATCAAGAACAACAGATTCTGATTAGCCACAATGTGCTTAAAAAGACAGCACTAAAATTGAGACTTGTTATGAGGCAGCTTATAATTACTCTGTCAAATATTCGCTTACCAGCACCAAGTTCCATCCATTGGAGAGTGTGTTATTTAAATCAGCACTGTGTCACCTATATGCCTGTTGATCAGCACACGGGCAGAATGTAAAAGTAAATATTCAGTGAATTGCCAAGTAAGAAGCACCCTAGAAAAGCATGATTTTCTTTTTCTGTGTTTGCATCATCATGAAAAGTAGGTAGCGGTAAATGAGGACCAATTCAGGAATGGAGTGCTGGAGGTTGTTGATGATGATGCTGCATGAAGCAAGGAGACAATGCGCCGCAGGGGCAGGCCACTGATCGCAGGCACTGATAACCCATACTGCTCCGTGACTGCCTATAAAATGTTAGTGCCTAGGAATTATTCCAGAAAGAATTTCTGGATTTCCAATGTAGGCAGAGATGAATCCATAAGAATTTCACTGCAGTAGCTGTAGTGTCACATCCTGTCACCATTCTGGGTTACTAGTATCATGACTCATAGGTTTTGTTTGGTTTTTTAAAATAGTAAATCAAACTGTAAAACCAGAAGACCACATAATGGACATCAAGAAAATGTGTATCTCTGTGTGTCTATGACACAGATAGACAAAAAGGTGCTAGATAAAATGATAAATACGTAACATATCCATTAGACTGGGAAAGAATAGTGTGTGCTTCTTTCTCGATGTTCATGTACTCATGAAAGGTGTTGTATCTGTTTAAGCAGCGTTTCTAATACAAGTAATATTTAAAATTCAGGTTGTAAATATTACCATACATAAAAAGAAGAAGAAATCACAAAGCTAAAACCTGATGATTCAGAGTGCTTTTCTCTGGAATTCTAATAAGCCATGACAGAACTAAAATATAATGCCTTATTAGTATAACTTCCTATTACTTCTGTTTACAGCTATGGTAGGATTATTTCTGCTGAAAGAAAATATATATAATTTGAAAAGTGTATTTGCAAAAGGAACACGAACAGTTTATTAATTTAAAACAGAAATTATCTTTCTGCTAATCCGCTGGAATGTTTTCCTTTAAAACAACAAAGAAGGAAGAAGGAGAAGGCTGTTCAGTAAAAAAGTTTTGAGGAACACTGTACATTCTCTCGAGCTGTTTTGGGTTCCATATTGCCTCTTGTAGTGCAGCAATTCTAACGTAAACAGTCTTTTGGAGGTACATTTGTAATATTTTTTAACACTAGCATCTTGGTGTTGAAAATTTTCATTACATTACATTACAAAAATTATAGGGTTTATTACTCTATAAAGAGATTGTAAAATAACTTATTTTTTAAAAATAGAATCTTGCCTATTGCCTCAAACTGTAGAATCATTAAGCCAGATAAATACATTTCTTTTCCAGATGACATGAAGCCGCATCCCTGGATATCTAAGGTGTGCTCCTGTAAGGTGTGTTAGAAAACCCTGCTTAGCTGAAAGAATTAGAAGATGCACAAGAACAGCCAAGAAATAGGACATATGTGGTGTGGACGTGAAATGACTTGTATTTATTATTGTATACCTCTAACAATTCATTTTTAGAAGAAATACCTTCCGTAAGATCAGCTTCTTTTTGCTGATTTATTGGCTTCAATTCACACTTCCATCACTAAGAGATTTACATTTATTCAATTAAATTTAGATAGTTTTAACATAGAAAATATCAACTCTTTATTTTTAGATTTTTTCACTAGTTTATGTAATGACCCCAAATCTTACGACTTTGTTTGACCATAAAACATTTGCATGAATTTTAATATTCTTTTACATACATCGAATTTAAATTTTTCTCTCTCCTTGCTTCTGACTTTTCTTACCAGTAGCATTTTAACACTGAGCAAAACCGAATGCATTTGAAATAGAAAATTTGTTTGCATTTAAAGGAAAAATGCACATTTTGAATTAATTTAGAAACAACTAAAATATATAAAATGTTCTATGCACAGGAGAGCATGGGAAATTGATTCTAAATCTGGTCATGTCTAGGATCTAAATTTTCCTTTTCTGTAAATACTGCCATCACCATCATCTGTGGAAATGTAGTACCAATAGGAAGCTGGAGAAGCCCATTGGAGTCCTCTTCTGAAATTATATACTTCATTGAATTTCTATTTGTGCTCATTGGGAAAAGCAGCTGTACATTTTTGTCTTTTTTTAAAAAAAAAATCATTATATTTGGAGAACATTTGCGGCTTATTATGGTCTGATGTTATCCTTCCTAATTGTCACGATAGCCATAAGCTGCCTTAACTAGGAGGGTGAAGATTTCTTCCGTGTAGAAAGAGTCTCTGACAATGAATCTCTTTCTTACTTGTAGGGAAATGTCATGGGTGCAGGAGTGACAAAACCAGGTTTCTGTTGCCATACTATGGCTTGAATTTGGTTAAACATGAAACAGACATGAAACCTTCGTTCTTCTGCTTTTTTAGATCCCTTGAGTTCATATCTATAAGTGCAGTGTATGGCAGCAAGGTCTTCAGAAACATTGAGTGGAAGGGCCGTCTGAGAAGTAGTATTTCAGTTTTTGTTCAACTAAAGAATATGTCATTAAAGTAGGCTGCAATCCAGAGAAGATAAAGATGTTTAATGCTATTTTTCAGTAATTGAAAGATGTCATTTTTCTGTCATGCAGAAAAATGACATCTTTCAACAGAAAAGTCACTGGTTTTTACACATTTGGTATTTTTCAGAAACGACTTTCCCTATTCTTAGAAGGCATTTTCCTATGTAAAATGTATCTTTTGTTTCTATAAGCTTGTATTTGAATTATGGTGACTAAACAATCTGGATGTTGAGTGTTACGGCTTCATTCTTTCACTTACTGTGTCTGGAATAATTTCTTTAACTTTTATACTTGTACAACACAACTGAGTGCAGAACATGTCTTCAGCTCACATATATCCTCTTCTTTTATGGTTAAATCAGGGTTGCAAACATCAAGAAGGTAACAATAAAATTGCAAACTACAGGAACTTAGTAATACTACAGGCACCTTGCAGACAGTAAACCAAACAGCAAATAAAGGATGGGCTGCGCTGTCTCCTTTTCCACACATCCTTGTCAACAGTCGCCTCTGGTTTGCTGCAGTAGTCTTCCATTGGCATTGAAAAGTCCATTTGCCTTCACAGCAAACATCACTGCTTTGCATCAGCAGCTCCTCACTTGGGCCAGCTCTGTTTTTAGTGCCAGGGTAACAAATCTCCTTAAAACTATTGCTGGTAGATATTTTGAAAACTGATGTGTTCAAAGAGGTCTCATAGCTCAAGGAATTGGCATTGTCCATAACACCCAGTACTGCTGTAGTAGCAATCACATTTGTGCAACACAATATTTGATTGCTTGTCTTTAATTCTGCAAAGCAGTGCACATCAGCAGCCTGCCAATACAGACAGCCCTTTGGAATGGTTTGTGCAGTGATGATTGGTGTTTGGCACATGCTTATGCGTGCTTTGTGCTAATTATAATTACAGTATCAGTAAGGTAAGGCAGGAACTTTTTTTATTAGGTACATTTATTTCCCAGTAAAGCAAATATATTTCCCACGTGGTCTGGATGTCTTTCAAACAACCAACTTTACAGTGTATGCTCAAGATGAACTCTCGCTTAGAACAATCTTGTTGCATCTATGTGACAATTTTAGAGCTATATAAAAAAATACATATTAAGCTCCTGCAGTTGTTTCTGAAGAACTGAAGAAACATTTCTATAGTAATGCAGTCTGATGTACCACTCTGTTCATGCTTATGAAGACTGATTTTACAGTGAAGTTGCAAGGTAATTAAGAATATATTTTTCTATTGTATTACACTGAAAGAATCCTGCCAAAAGGAGTAATATGCTAATATTTTAGAGTAGTTCTCTAAATTTTAGATATGGGGTAAAAAATTCATGAATACCTAAACTGCTTAAGGAGAAAGGTTTTTTTGTTTGTTTTTTTTTTTTTTTTTCTTTTTCTTCATCCAGAAGTCACAGGGTCCAGTAAACTGTATGGCTCAAGTTGTGGTTTCATAGGGCAATTTCTCCCCACTCCAGCCATGTGCTTCTATGTCTCCTCACTTCTGTTCGCACTAGTGCCTGTATGGCCAGGCCGTGTCAAGAGAAGCACTGAGCGCGGTGCAAAGAGCAGAGGAGGAACAAGCAAACCAAGGCAGGAAGAAGGCAGAGATACCATGTGAGCGTGGGACAACCCACACATACATCAGCATTATCTCAGCACAAAATTGGAGATTTAGGGTGCTATATGCAGTGGTCTTTCTTGAAAATAGATTTTCAGTTTTCAAATCCTATAGGCATTTTTTACATTATTTGCATAATTCATAATATTGCTAAAAAATTTTAAAAAGGAAGTTACTGGTCCTTTAGTATAAGCCCAAACCAAAACTCATTGACCTCTCTTTGATTTGAGGGATTTTGACTTTTCCAAATGATTCATACTTGCTAAATGGTCACTGACCTAGATTCCTGCCTGGAAGCATCCCTAAACTTGGAACTGTTCATTTATGGCTCTGAATCCAAACATTATATTTTGAAATCTCTTGTGCTACTTACATATTTTAAACTTGATCATTGAAATCAACTGCTTCCATTTTTGGGTTGTATTTTGTTGAGCAATGCTCTTCCCAATGCAGTGAAAGATGTTCTGAAAGCAAATTGGCATGAAACTTGAAATATATATATATATATAAGATTCAGTGTTTCTTTAAAAAAAGAGACACTTTAACAAAACCACTATGTAACAGGGCTACAAGCTCCAGACGACACCAGAAATCTAGCAAGGGAAATTATTTTGCAAGTCTGACTGAGCTGAAGCGTTGAAAATTCAGAAAAGAATGGGACGGGTGCAATAAGCACCATTACCTCTCCAGGTTTTTACTCCTTTTGAAAGAGCGTGTTCTCTGAAGGCAGACTAGGGCAGCCGGCTCCAGCACAAATCTCAGAGTCATTGTGCCAACGCTGAATAGCTAGCAAGCACACAAGAAGACACGGTCCTGCTTCTCGCAATGGATATTTCTGCTGAATTTTGCAGGCCATTATTCTTGCAGGAGAAAAGGATGGAGAGGAATTTCAAGGGCTGGTCTTCCCCTTTTTCCGTCCTCATAGGATAGGCAGTCTGAACTGCTAGGCAAAGCTCTTAGAATTGTTACTGGAGTTTGAGTTGGGTTATAATTTGAATTCATAGATCTCCAAAGTGAAAATTCATCAATCTTATTTTTGAAGAATACTAAACTTGGATGCAACATAAAATTCACACAATAACGCAGGATTGTTTTATTGGGGACCACGGGAAGTTTGTTTCTTGAATGACACCTGCTGGAAAGTCTAAAGTGTGTCCAAGAGCTGTGCTGCAGGACAGAGGCACGTCACGTAAAGACTACCTTCCTTGTCTTCCGATGAATCAGAGTGTCCTGGATATAGTGTGATGGGTAAGTACAAATATAGCTGTCAAGGTGAAGCAGTGCAAGTTGCTGAACCATATTAAATGTTATGAAACTTAACAAACATCTGCAGAGTCTTTTAGAGCGGACTGTGCGTTTGATAAAATTCTTAACACAGTGCAAATTTAATTGCACTTATCATTTTCTTTCATGTATTTCTAGAAGCCTTAGCTTGACAAGACAGAGTTGTGTAGCCTGAATTTACATTGTGTTTTGCAAACATAGGGATAGAAGCTGTTTTTCTTCCTCTGGCAATACTCTCAATAGCTGTGAAAAATAGCATCACTGGAGTAAGTAGTAGATGTTGTTTCATTAAATACATTACTCCCTCTGTTTTTACAGCAACTGGGAGATTTTCTCTTTTTTTTTCCCCAGCATTTGAAAGCTTAATACTCAGCAGAAAAATATTAATATCCAGCAGTAGTAAAATAATAATGTTTTCCTTATTTATTCTCAAATTTTATCTAAATAATGTGTAAACTTCTTGATAATAAGTACCTGGGGAAGTTGTACTCTAAATCATTATGAATTTTCCACACAGAAACTCAGGGTAATAAAAGATTCTGTTCAGTTTCAGAACTTCATTTTCTATAATCACACTGGCAAACAGACTTAGAGCTCTGCCCAGTGAATACAACATACGTATTTTTGTTGTTTGGTTTGGTTTATAGTCTTCCTGCCATGTAGATGGCAGCAGCACTCAAGCCTTGAAATTCACTTCAGCTTTCTCTTGAGTTTATTCTGAAACACCATGTCTGAGAATATTCTTGTCAAGAATGAACTGAAAGCATGATTACTTTAAGATGGATATCAGCTTAGTTATATATACCTTTAAAGAAGCCTGTAACTTCATGATATTGGTGTTTAAAAGGCAATGTGTCATATCTGTCTGTATGAATATAGATGCTACTATTTGGTTTTTTCTACATTACGACATTTTCTTTCTGTGAATTAAACTGCTAGTATTTTTTCTACTGTGCTAGGTTTCAGGACACACAGGGTGTTTCTTAAAGTTCAAAAATGTTAAGATTTACTAGGATAGTCTCCACATTTATTTCCTTGCAGAATGAGAAGCAGCTAGCAGGTGCTTGGGCAGGAAAGCTGTTATTTGTGGGCATCCTTGTCAGTGATACAGAGAGGAAGGACAGAGAAAGGTAGTGGGATACACAGTGTAAGATTTTGTGCTATGGGCTGTACTAGTCATAGTGCTTTATAAAAAAAATCATTAAGTATCCTGGAAAAAAACATTTTGAAGGTCCAAATATCTTAGCTTGGCATAGCATGGAATTGTCTGCACCCTGACATTTACTTTGGCTAAGAAGTAGAGAGAGGTTTTGAAAGACAAGCAACAAAACTGAGACCCAGAATCAAAGCTGTCTGGCAGTCTCAGTCTCTGCAGCATCAACTGAAACCTCAGGGAGGTTTTGTGGGACCATCTCCAGGCCCTGGGAGATAAAAGCAGGTGTTACACACGTGACTCTGCACAGAGGAAAAGTCTAGCACAAAAAAGCATAATGATGGCAGTTCCTTGAACTGGGAAATACTGTTTAAATGCTGGAGGCAAATGATAGTGTTTTAGTAAGCTGTCATATGAAGTAGATCGGCACCAACTCCCTCAATGTTTCTTAACCAGTAGCAGCTGAAGTAACAGGGAGATTAAATATCCAATGGACAGCATTTCTCATTCCGTAGGATCCTGCCTGGGGATGCATTTGGTGGAGGTTTAATCCACGCCGAGCATGTATTCGGCTAAGATAACTGGGAAAGTGGGCAGACTGTGGCACTTAACCATCCTCATCCAACTGCCACAGCTGCAGATTTGGACAGGTCTGTTCAGCCTT
Source organism: Burhinus bistriatus (assembly GCA_013397275.1). Lineage (NCBI taxonomy): Eukaryota > Metazoa > Chordata > Aves > Charadriiformes > Burhinidae > Burhinus > Burhinus bistriatus. Next base: position 57,383 of record VYXH01007649.1, on the reverse strand, counting down.
GTGTAGAACCTGGGAGAGAAACAGGAACCAATATCCCTCTGATGCCCTTGTTACATGGTGTGAAGTAGAAACTCTTGGCCTAATGTATCAGCCAGCCATTTGTAATCAGGCAGACGACCTTCAGAGGACAGAATTCCACACTGGAGGGTCCATTACAGCTCCAAGCTGCACTGAATGGATGATCGGTGACCAGACAGGCTCCTAATGCCTAATGGGATTATTGCCAAAAAGCCTTTACAGATGTTGTGATACATGTCCTGGAGTGATGGCATTCCTCCTGCTTAACTAGTGCTTCAGGTAAAGGACTAAGAAAGGGAAAGTATGAATTTGTGGCTGATAAAATTTGTGACAATGGCAGAAGTAGAATTAATGACGGTGAGAAAAGAGCAGCAACAGGATACACGTCCCATCAAAACACTGGGATAGCCAGCTTTTGTCTCTCCTGCATACCATTGAGTACCGTGCTACAGCTGCTACCTTAGACAGTGCTAATGGGAAAAGCACTTCCCTTCTTAAACATCTTCCAGATAAATACATGCCTAGGGCAAATATATTTTAAGTGCTGATAGGGTATGTTTTGGAGAATTGGTGGTTTTTACTCTCCACTTCATAGCATCCACTAAATCAATCTTAGATTCCATTCCACTGAGCAGATGTTTGTCAGAAAGCTGCTTCAAGGTCTCCCAAATCCACATGGGGTTTTTTTGATATTTTCAAAATGATGCTACTGCTTCAGTAGTAAAAATACCTTTTCACCTTTCCTCTGTCACACTGGTAGTACATTCAATGTGGTTACAGGAAAGTTCTGTGCCTTGCAACCAAAAATGCATTTAAAATCAAACGGAGTTCATATTAGTCCTGATTGTTCATGACCTATAAAGAATACATATTTAAAAAGCTCTTGGAAACTTAAAATAACTCTGCGTGTGTTAGTATTTTGTCTGTGGAATGGAAATACTTGCAAGACCCTACCACGGAGAAGTTTTGTAAGGACACAGTAAGGGCTGTGTGGGTGGTCTCAGCATTTTGTAAGTAAAATACACAACCAAAATTATGTAATAAAAAGCTTGATAGATTTTCGTTATCCCTGCCCAAACTTGTTAGGTTGAATCAACAAAACTACCTAAGCAATATGATATAGAAACTCTGAGAATTACCAAACATAGCTTTCCTTAGAGATATTTTTGCAGAATCACCTTGGAGTAGAACTGTCCTTAAGAACTCGAGATTTGCAGCAATAAGATTTCAAGCTTTTAAAGGAGTTGATGAACAATTTTGATGGATTGGGTACTGAGAAAAACATCAGAGAAGACATCACAAGCGAAGACTCATTCCAGGCGCTGTTTCTTATATTTGTTGCTATAGTTATATGGAGTGACAGCCCAATGAATCACTGGGTGGTCTTTTGGTCTGACAATTTGGATATTGTCCGAGCAATTAACAGGCAGTCAGCCAGTTGCAGTGGCTAGTGATTAAATTAGAGGTTCTTTGGTGGTTTTCGTAAAGAAATCTCTGGGAAGAGTTAGGTGGATCCACCATCTATCATACGATGAACATGTGTCTTTTTATGTTTACATGTTTATTCAACTGAATACTTAAGAATATTGTGTCACTTGAGAAAAGTTGATATTTGAAATACATTTCATGCTTTTGTTTTCTGCTGTGCTAACCATGTGCATGAGGAGGATTTATGATACTGTTGGGGTAAACCTTTACCTTTAAATTTTTTTAAGAGATTTCAGAAATGTCTTTCCTCATGTCTTAAGTCACATTTCTGACTAACCGCATGAGTATTTCACTGGTTTCATTCTAGATTTTTTATTAAAAATTACCTTCTCTGTTATTTAAGTCCTTTAAGCAGATATTATTGGTGTTCACTTTTTGCTTAGCCCATGAAACATGTAGCACCCTGTGTTACTCCACTTTTTTACAACACCTAAATCTATAGATACTCATCTGTGTTTCTGCTGTTTGGCTGTTTCTTTTGTCCCTCTTGTGTGGGCAAATCTATCACACCTTTCCCAGAATTTTGAGGTTTTTCTTCCTCCCATGATAGGCAGTGGTTAAACTTCCACAGAGAGAGAACAATGTAAAAGCAGCTATAAAGAAAAGTAGAAAGAAACTCTATTAGCAAGAGTAAATACACTAGCATGGCCAAATTATGATCACACTGACCTCCAAGCTGCGTGCTGATCTTTTATGGTAATTCTGAACAGAGCTGCTGAAGGTAAATCTAAATGTCAATACTCTAGGAAGACTGGGAATTTCTGGGAATTTACATACGATACATAGAGCCATAGCCACAGTCCTGCAGGTGTTGGGTACAGTACCCACTGCACGGAGCTCACGTGTGGCATTCTTAAAAGGGGCATGGGACTATAAAATGAATCTCAGCAACATTACATTTTCTTAAGCATTTAGCCTCTTTTCCTGGGGGTAATCTTTCTGGATTAGCCAGGAAAGTGCCCTTGCTGCCTGGCAGGGAGGGGAGTAGGTAGTTCAGTACATTTTAATGCTTTTACAGCTTCTGTACTAAAAGACACTGGGAATAAGAGGGAAGCTTGCATGGCTTGCTTAGAGATAGATTCAGCTCCCTTGTGCGCTCCTATTTTCTTATCCAGAATTCAGTCCCAGACCACAGCCTCCAGCAGCTTTTATTCAGCCAAAGCTGCTTCCAAAAGGGCTCAGGGGCATCACTTGGTCAGCAGCAATCAGTGGGTTAATACAGCCTGGCTTCTGTCTCTCTCAGATGTTCAGGAGAAGATAATGAGGCAGGGATAGAGCCTGCAGGTTAATGAGATACCCCAACTGGAAGGCAGAAATCTGAGAGGGCAGACTTGGGAAGCAGAAGGGGGAATGTGAGGGTCTTTATATTCAGGTGTTACTCAGTTGAGAGAATTGTTGGGGCAGGATTGTTTTCCAGTATTATAAAGACCATTTGATTCGTTAGAGCATACCTGATATTACTCATCTACCTGCCAAAAACAGTCTGCCTTTTACACTCCTATTAAAATCAATACTGGACTACATTCAGAATTCTGTTACGCTAAAAAAAAAAAGTGTCCCTTCCCCCTGCAACCCCCAAACAAAACACCAAAATCCAAAGGCACTCATGTTAGGATAAACAGTGGAATCTCTCTAACAAATTCTAAGTAGTGCTTGGGTGAGCATTGTTAGAAACATCCGTCAGGCATTTGAATAAAATCTATTAATGAAATGAATTAGTAGAATATAGACAAATATAGAGTGGTAATACAGTAAAACAAATGGCCCTACTACAGGGAGCTGTTGTACTATGCTGTTTTGAATATCATCATGAAAGCAGCTTACCTTTTTGCTGAATCTTTTCAATAATTCTGGTCTGTAAATGATGCAGCCATGTAAATAACTCTGACAGTTGCACTTTGACCATATAATATGAAAAATAACTAGTTCTCCGTAATTGCATTGTCAAAAAATTCCTCCTTCTTATCAGTATGCGACCTCCTGTTAAAGACAAGCAGAATACAGAACAATCTACGCAGTCTGCAGCGTTCAAGAGACTATTCTGACTGTTATTATCAGCAATGACGATTATCTCTAAATGCTCAATAGTAAATCCAAAGGAATAAATGGAAACGTTTCTCCTAAGTGGTGTATAACAATACTTGACATTTATATAGCACCTTTCATCTGTAAGAATCCCAAAGTGCTTTACAAAGTCTGCTGGGATCGCTTCACCCACCACTGAAACGTAGCTACTCTATGGTGAAGTTCAACTTCTATTCCGCACCAATGCCATTGCACAACAGTGCTTTTGAAAAAAGTGACAACTAAGTGAAATGCATTGAACTGTTCTTGTGAAAGCTATCATAGGGTCCCCGGTGACAGCCAGTGGTTAAAGCTTTGGTTTGGCATCTAGAGACAAAACCAGCAGATACTTCATCCTCCTCTGCCCTCATACATTTCCTTCCCAGCAAACACACTCCTCTTGTCTTTCTGTTCTTCTCAGAGCACTGTGCCCATGGTGAGAACAGCAGCTGCAAATATACTGACAGTGCCCAGGCTTGACTTAGCTTATCTTACCTTTTACCAGCAATGACTATCAGATGAAACACTACTAATGAATGAAGTTCTACTAATGAAATCACACTAGCAAGCCTGGGTGCCTGGAGTTATCCTTAGAAAGTGAGTAATAATGAAAGTAGAATGCTTAAAAGTTTATAGGAAAAAAAGGGCATCACTAATCTACAACTGTGCTTCTCTGACAAGCTTGGTCTGTTTGAGCCCAATTCTGTGAAATTAAGGACTAATCTGTTTTTCCATATGGGGTATTCATATTCTTTTTCATGGTCTTAGTACTATATCTATGTATTTGTATGATGAGGTACGCCTGGGCCGTCACTGTAAGGTGACTGTAGAAACAGATGCTGTATCTGTACTGGTAAATTAGAGTAAGGGAACATTCTCAGGTATGGGAATTCATATATACTGATAAAATGATGGAACAATCTCCCTGTTCTTGATCTACAACTAATACACTCCTGATGACCATACCTGCTAGGAAGTGTTTGAACGTGTCCATGCTCTTCTGGAGGGTAAGAGGGTTTTTCACTCAAGCTTTCTGTCAGGTCTTCCTCTGGCAGTTGGCTTTATTGCCAGAAAACAGTCCTAGGTACACTTAATTTGCTATTACAGACACATATACTAAGGGTACATACAGAGTAATACAGTGTAATTTAAGTGTATTATTTGTGTGTTCCTGGATGTGCTAAAAGTTAGTATAAAAGTGCATTGAATCCTTTTCAAGAGAAACACGTCATATGCCTTATGAGTCATCTTGAAAGTGCTCTACCAATATTAATCAAGTCATGGAGCTGAAAATATGTATTCTTGCTGGAGTTTCCTGTTCCATTTTCATCTCACAGAAGGATGGGAGCAAGCCCAGGCAGGAGAGCTGAATCCTACTGAAATTTGGAGAGCTTAGCTCTTGCTGCTGATACAGATTTGATCCCTCCAACTCAGGTTTATGTCTGTAATGTGTCACTTCAAAAAAATCAAGGTCCCATATGGGTTCATTCCACTGCAGTGTTACCACTTCATCTTGTGTTTCATCTCCTCTATGGTCTTGGCTGTTCTTTGGCAGAGTGTGAGTTCCTTTTCTTTTAAGCCTAGAAAAAGTTTGGACATATGTCACCGCTGAGCTACAAAGTCTGCAGGGAAATTAGCTAAGTAGACAGAACCATTTTACCCTGAGAATATAGTGGTCTCTGCTCTTCCACAGCTACAGACAAGGAAGAGAATCAAAAGTGTTGTTTCAGAAGTTGTTACTGACCTTTCTAAACCAAACTGTCATATTTCTTTAGTAGAACAAACACAGGTAAATTGATTCATATAAGTTCTCATTCTGTACATAAATGTAGACAAAATATAAGTGCTGTATTTGATAGGACACGCTGCGTAACTTGATAAAGGTAGCTTTTATTCCTGATATTGCAATGTAAATAACAGATGAGAAAGTTATGCATGCTTTATTACAGCTTTTACTTGGTAACTATATAGCAATAAAAGGGACAAAACTGAAGTGAATGTAATATACTGTAGCAAGTCACTTGAAATGTAACCCAAGCGTAAGAACCGCTTATAAAGGCATGTTGTTCTTCCGAACTGAAATTTGGAAGACTTGAGTTGATTCAAGTTCAAACTCCTCGTCTGCTCTTGGGCAAGACGTGAATCTCTAAGTCTCTGTTCCCACATAAATTGAGGAATAATTTCCAGCTTCATGGGAGTTTTGTGAGTGCAAGTTCACTAAGGTTTGTGAATCAGTTAGATACTATAGTAGGGGGGAGCTAGGTAAGTATGTAGATTAGATATCAGAGTTAGATGCTATCAACCACTTACTACTGTAAAAGTAAGAGAAACGTTATATGAAGTGCTTAAATGTAATTTTTCTTCTCTCAAGAAGCTTCGTTGTACTTTTAAAATAGAGATGAACTGTACAGTAAACTGCCTAAAGTAACAGCATTAACTCTGAATCAACCATGAGATATTCTGAGTGGTGTCTTAAGAAAGCATGGCATGAATACACTATCAGAGTTTATCTTGCACATAAATCCAAAAAATTCTACTGCTGGAGAGAGAAAATTAAATATGCTTATAATAAATGTTTGGTTTCTGAAACATATAAGTTAGGATGTACAATATCTTCTAAATTAAAGTGTTTAACAGATTTTAAAATGCATTAAAATTTAAGATTGTAAATTTATATTAGAAACATCACGTTTATTTGCTGTGACCTCACTGAAACAGGCTCACTGATTCTAAAGTATTTTAAGTCGTCTTGTATGAGTGTGTGTATATATATGTGTGTGTGTCTATGTGTATTTATTTATATCCACTATTGTATATTCCCTATTGAGTCCTATTTTAAAAGTGAATGTGAAGATTGCAGTTACATTATGAAATGTCAGCGACAGGACTGCAGAAGGAATAGATGTGGCAACGCTTAACTCTTCCCACTGCACGTATGTATTACACAACAATCTTTATGCCTATTAGTCCATGTCCTTTCATAATCAATAATACTGCCTATCAAACTCTTATGTGCTTTTATATACACATATGTTTAGCACTCTTAAAGATATTTTAAAGATAAATGGGTCTAATTTTGGTTCTGACAATCGGACCAGAACAATATAATTGATAGATTTGGCTCCAGATTTGAAATGTTAACCTGTTACGAGGCAAGTCTTAGCAAACGTGCCAACAAACAAAAAACAGGAGAATCTTACCATTTATTTTCCCTGTCTTCAAAAACTTCATCTTTGAAGCAGAAATTCATAATTCTGCATTTTATATTTAATTATCATTTGACTACCACATCTTCAGTAAAAGCCATATCCTCCTTAAATTTTCCAAGTTTTTTCCCCGATAGTTGACAGACATTTGCTAATCACATGTATAATACCCTGAGCAAATTTCAGGCCATATGGGAATAGAATAGCTTCCTGCATATTTTACCCCCTTCCATCCTTATTTTTTCCATGTTATATGACAGACTGGTTTGCATTTGTGCTTGAATGCTACGGTGTGTATTGTCTGTGATAAGAAGAGGGATTGTGTGAATGTTAAGCCTTTAAATATAGATGGTGAAGTTTAACAGAGGCTTTCAAATTCACACATGCAAAGACAACATTTACTGCTCTCTCTGCCTGCTTTGAAGCACTCTGCAAAGAATCTCCCAAGTACACACAATAAAACATTCTTTATACCAATCCTGGACAAATGTTTTGCAGTTTGCCTGGCAGAGAGGACAGGGTGGCACGCTGTCCTCTGAATGCTGCACTGGGCTTTGCTGGTGAAGTCTCTGCTGCTGTGAGCACAGGGGTATCAGAGTCTTTAGCCAATATGTAGCAATGACATGAGAGCTCCAGAGAGATTCTTTTGAGAAGAATCATCCACTCTTGAGGTTGGATTCAGTGTTTTGAAGATTTGGCATATGGATTTTGATCTCTGAGTTGCCCTAACAAAAAGCGAATTCCATAACTTCCTCTGCAAGGTCTGTTTGACTTTGCTGGAGGAAGAACGCTTGTTCAAAGCTGGCCCAGCAATCATCATTCATCACACTGTCAGTCACACTCGGATACCAAGATACCTTCAACAAACATTTTGTATTGTAACCTCTTGGTTGGTTATTAAAGTAGTGTTTCCCACAAAGTTCCAGTAGTCACAGGACATTTTGTGAACTTTATGGGATTTATATTAACTCATAGCAATCTTTACAAGGTTGCTAGAAGGTGTAAAGAAACTAATGATTAGCTAGATTCTTCTTAGTAATTTAGAAATATTGATGAGTGCTAGTTCACGTTGCTGTTACCAGCAGGGTATTACCTGCAATGCTTGGCTCCTGCTAAGAAGGAAGTCTTCTACACTCAACACAATCTTACTTTTCCTTATTTCATATTTCTTAATGTGCAAAATACTGTTGTTATTATATCTCTGTCAAAATTCATTTTCAGCAGCTGCTGAAATCCTCAGGTCCTGCCAAAGACAGTTATCAACTATAAAGTGAGTCCTGAGCCTAAAGCAGATGCAGTATTCTCCTCAAAAGTTAATGTAAGTAAAAATAGTTACAGTAATTATCGCTAATATTGAAAAAGTCTTTTTCTTTTAATCTAGTTTCATATGAACAAATTTTAGAAGCAGGTAATATGACCTCCTAACATGTATGTAGGTTATTTTAAACTATAGATTTAGCATTGTTTTAACATATGAAGAAAAGTTGAAACACATTTAGACTGTGTTCAAACACTGTCTGGTGTACAGTTCAGGAAAACGTACATATCTGATAACATAATGACAGTACCACATGCACCTGTTCCCAGAGAAGGCTGTTTACTTAAGGCCTGAAGCAAGGTTCAATTTTGAAGAAAACTTGACAAGGAAAATTTCTTACTTACCTTTACTAGCTGACAAAGCACAATAATAATGATGGGTAGTTGCATTCCGAGCTTTCACTCACCTGAAACACTACAGAGCAATTTATATGTATTTGTTCTTTGCTTTCACCATAGTATTACACAGCTAGCTGAAATTTCCAAAGAAGCCCAAGAAATGAAGCATTCAGCTCTCAGAAGGAGTTACTGAACTGCATAAAGCTATGCTTATTCATCCACAGCAATGCTGAGTTTTTCTGGGACCCTGTGCTTAGGAGTGGGAAGACCACACTCTTGGCACTTCCTTGTATCACTCCTCTCTCTATAATACTGCCACATGCATCGGGCACTTTCTGGAGCTATACATGGATTTCCTTTAGCTCCTTACCTAGAAAGGCTCAGCCAGTCCTCTAGAGCAGTTTCACTCTTTAATCCATCCCATTCCTCCTCTTTTCGCAAGATCTAAATGCTCGTCTCTTTCTCCTTTTTGCTGCATTCACTTAGGTATGGATGTCTGAGGGATACAAGAGGTGCTTTCCCCTCTGCTCTCTGAGAGGTACCAACACGGAACTGCTCCCTTGAAACCTCATCACTGGCAAGAGAGTGATGTCTGATATCTGGCCCTGATCTGTATATGGTATTGGGAACAAATGCTTCATCCTTCTCCACACACTTTCTCTGTGCCAAATTAGTTCTGAGCTACAAATACAAGAGGTCAATGTTTCCTGGTCAGCTTTTTCATGGATATTCAAAATACGTAACAAGTAAAAGGGACGTTTATTTAGCTCTAGAAGATCCGTTCATAGGCATTTTGGGTTGAAGCAAAGCATTTTTTACTTGCTTGTAGAACTCTCTAACCAGGATCACATACTAGTCCAAAACACCAAAGTAACATCATTGCAAGATGTGACATTTCTGCATTCTTGCCCCATAGTCTTCTACAGAAGACAGTTCTGTGTTCTAAGTTTAGACCCTTATCCTTCAGCTGGACAAACAGCCCTAGAGAGCAGTTGGTTGCTTTTGTGAAGAAATACAGACTGTCTGAGCTCTCTAACTCACCTCTTGTCACATTCAGGCAGTAAGGTGCAGGATTTTAATGTACTTTCCCACACTTTTCAGTATGTGTTTTTGTGGTTTCCCACGTCAGATGCTAAAATCTTTCTGTGGATGGAATATTTTTGTATGGCAAGCTTGTGTGCCTGTCTGACTCACCCTCTGGTTTTGAGCTGTGGATCAGTTTTTCCATGATGGCTTTTGAAAGACCGAGGTATCAGTTGAGCAAACTAGAGCAGGCAGTTTCCTGTAATCATCTATGCCATCATCTGTGCTGGATCATGGCAGCAGCTGATCAATAGAGGAGTATTTAAATATGTTAGAGCCTGAATCTGATATTCTACATGTTTAACTGCATAAACAGATCAATGGGACAGGATTGATCTCCATTGATATTTGGCAGTTTTCAAATACAATTAAACCACATTTGGAGTACTGAAAGCACTTGAAATAAACAACTGGGCACTATTTATAATTTAAAGAGCTACTCAAAAAATTTAATAGATCAAGTAGTTGTTTCAACAATGCCAGTGTCAAGGGAAAAGTTGAAATCCATATGCTGTATATAAATAGCAAACTGAAATTAATGGCAAACTGAAATTCAATGTGTTCTTTAGCACATATTATTATATACAAATATTTCAATATTTATGATGATAAGGACATGCAATTAAATTGTCATTAATTGATATATATGAACGATTATGCCTGAGCAGAATCTGGGATTGGAATTATTTGTACAGTAGCGGCACAGATTCTTCAAAAGTATAAATGGTGCCATTAATAGTTGTCTTAAAGTAAGTTGCCAGTTTATAAATGAGATGCTGTTGATAAAATGGCAACCCTAGCTTTCTCACATCCATAAAACAGAGGAATGCGAGAGTTACCCAGCTGGTTTTTAGTTTAGCTGATCCCTGTTGGCTGTATTCCCACTATGTCTGACAGGGCTCTGTACTCCAGAGCACCTCCGAGTGCTGATACCTGGCATCTCTGTTGTTCCTTCAGAGAGCCTGGCACAAGCATGTGATTAGGCTACCATCAAAACCTATTTGCCTAACTGGTGACACTCTAGGAACGTCCTGGGGTTGCCTTTGAGAGTAACGTCATTGTCACCACAAAGGCATATCAGATAGCCAAAGGCTGCTCAGAGTGACTCACTGACACGCCAGGTAGATAGATACTGGAGGTCATAAAAAGGACCAGTGCCCACAAGTTTTCTCCCTGGACAATTCAACTGAGTCACACCAAAGTTCCTCAGAAGAATATGCATTTGGGGAAATAACATTTATTGGCCGTTCTGGTCTCCCTCTGGGCAGTTTTACACAGCAACACAGATGCAGTCATAATGAAACCCTGTGTGAGAGCTGAGAAGCTGATCCAGAACATACAAGGTGATTAGGTTTACTTTCTAAAGAATTATTTGCAAGGAAAGGCTTATGGTTTAAAGCAATTTGAAATACATAAAGGAAACATGGATCTGTAAGACTACTCTGTGCTATAAACCCAGAGCATGCTGCAGTAAACCCCGATTTCTGTAAAGACATAGACTTGATTCATTACAAGGACACAGAATGTCAGCTCAGCACTACATTTACCAGCCAACTTCAGTGAGAGCACAAGGAGATGTATTTTTGCACTTTATGCTGACAATCTTCTGAAACATAGCTAAACAGTATCAATGTGTTTTCCTTTCCCAGACACTATGAAAATAATCCCATATGTTTGTGCTAAGGTCCATATCCTGAAAAGCTGGGAAAGTGATTTCCATGTGTACCATTTGCTTAATACAATGCCAATGTAAAAAAATAAAGCTTTTCTTGTAATATGGATTGAGAAGAGGAAAATATAGCAAGGTCCTTTTGCCCAGGAAGAAGGACTGGTTAAGCAGCGTAGAGACAGTAGGGATTCCCAGCATATATTTATCAGAGTTGGGACACTGCAATCCTTGACTCTTCAAACCTTCCCAAACCCCTCCTAGCTTCTGAAGGGTTCAGAACATGCATATGAGTGCGCACCCTTCTACTGAAAGTACATACGTATCATTCCCAAGGGAACTGCTTTTTCAGTTTATGATATCAGAAATACTTTTACCCAAGAGGCTATTAGAGGGTAAAATTATGAGGATATGTTCAGTATTAAACTCTGCGCTGTTCCGATGGCCATGAGTACATCTCACAACCACTCTGTGTTGCACAGAGCAGCAGTGAAAACTGTACAACAGAAATACTTTGGCATTTTACCTGAAGAGACATGGAGATGACTTATAGTACACCCTGAATAATATTTCTTCTCTGTGCTTTATCTGAACCAATAAATGCCTATGCTTCTGGATGCAGGAAAAGCTGTTTGTTCTCCTCAGCTGACAACTCCTTAAAAAGAAAATAAAGTAAACAGATCAGAATTAGTCCCGTAAAGCTTCCATCAAGCCTTCTGCCGTGAGCACTTTGCTGTTGTTTTTGGTTTTTTTCCTTTGCCAGCTTTTGGCACTCAGGGGCAATCTATCTTCGGGAGAGAGAATAGCATCACTTGTCTTCCCTGGGATGTAAGATCCAAGGACTAAAAATGGAGGCTATCCAGAACAATATCAGAGGGCTGCATAACAAATAAGTAGCCAAAATTTTTGAAGAAATCTTCTTCAGGTGGTAAGCAGTACAATATACTTTTTAAAAAAAACCAAACCTTGCAGTGAGCAATTATGAGATAACTAATAAAAAGAAGTTATTTCCTTACCCCACCCAGTAGTGGTCAGTTTAAATCCTGAACCTGGGGCAGTTTTCCCAGGATAACTCTGAGGAACTATCTGACTTTTGATTATATTTCCTAAAAATAACATTCCAGTGTTATTGTTCATCATCAGAAGGTAAACAAAGAAAGAAATATTACCTGCAGGGAAAAAAAAAAAACCACGAGGCGCTGTTTCACCTGAATTTTTCTGTAATGACTGTCAAGCAATGGGCTTTAGGACCTACTGGAAATGCAAACCCTCTACCAGCTTTCAGGCAAGCCCTTCTTTTCAGCTGATCATTACTAGTTCTGACCTTTTAAATCCTCTGCTGCTAAGGGAGAATCTGGTCTTTACAGAAAAGCTGTTCTGTATTCCATTCATAGACAATGGAGAACTTAACTATATTTACTGGTATTTAACATATGGAGAATATTTGCCTGGAAGGTAGATGAAATCTCCTGCATTTAAGATCAAATCAATTTGAATTTAAGGTCACATTTGCAGAAGTCAATGTTCCGTAAAATCAAAGAAGAGCTTAATTCTACTATTTTTTTTCTCCGCCAATCAACTGCGTAGTTTCACACAGCGCAGTTCTGCAAGCCTTCCTCCCTGAAGGAATCCTTGCACGCACAAACATTCAGATGGGAGGCAGTGCCATGACTTGGATCTTACTCACCTAAGTGGAGCTACGAGTGTTTAGGTCCAAGACAAACATAAACTGCATTCTGCAAACTTGGTATTCTTAATTCTCACTCCCACAAGTAGTCTCAGTGATATTGCTGAGATTACTCACACAAGTACCTTGCCTGCTTAAAGTGAGGCTCTCAGGATCAAAACTCTTTTCGTAAGATGAGATGTATCCAATTTGGAACACCTAATTCATGTGCTTCCAGGACTAAATAGAGAAAATAGGTTCATGTGATTTCAAGGTGAAAGTGTGTGTATCTTCATTCATAAGCAAGTGCTGCTACTTCAAAGGAGAGGAGATTTGCAGGAATCAATGATCTGCAATATCTTTTTGCTTAAGGTGTAATTGCCATCTAACAGCACTTAGGGACTTTGCTATTGCAGAGGTCTGGGAAACACAAGTCCAAAATACAACTTTCTGGTTGGGAGATTTCTAATATTGGAACATTGTCTTTGCACGCTACTAACCCACAGCCTTTTCCCCTGGAAGTCTATACAGGAGAGGAGAGAATTGGAGCTGCCGTTGATTTCCCCTTCAAGTTTCCCTGTCAAAGGGGAAACTTTCCCTGTACTGCAGGTCTGCAAATTACATTTATGTTGTTAATAATAATATTTTTGTCTTCATTTTTAAATGAAAATATTGATTACTTAGCCTTGATGAAATAATGAAAATATATAGTCAACGTGCAGTGGCAAAAAGAAAATGCAGTATTAATTGCTCCCCCCTATGGTCTGAAAGAAGGATTTTTTTTTTTTTTTTTAACACAATGGAAACGAACAGAGAAAAAGTGCAGAAATGTGGGGAAAGTTCAGGAATTCTTATTTAATGGATTTTTAAGTGACATTATTCATACTGCATATGGGATAGCCAATTGAAATGTGTCTAGCAGCATTTTCTGTTCTGATGAAAATTTGTCAGCTACTTGAGCAAATGATTTTGAAAGATAAAATAGAACAGGACAAAACACCATTATCACCAGCACATTACTAACAAGTTCTGGAAAAAGTTAACAGGAGCATCTTACTGGCTGCTACTATTTAGAATTTAGGTAAACACATAGCAAACTGTAAAATTCTCTGTATATTTCATGTTGTTTAGTTGTTGGGTTTTTTACTAGATGAAATAACATTTTATTTTAAGAAAACAACTGTTCAAGCATATTTTGGTAAGATGTCTTGATAAGCATTTTTGAAAATCAAGTGATGTCTTCAAATAATATTTGGAGGATATAAGCAAAGAAATGAGAACTTTTGAAAGGAAAGGGAGAAGGTGGTTTGTTTTTTTTTTTCTGTATGAAATGCCATATATTTGCAACCACATTTCCAAGCCAAGCTTTCTTAATTTCTGGGTGTGCCATATCTTTCAGAAAAATAGGAATTCCACTTTTATTCACAATAGCCCTTCCTAAAGTAGCATTCATAAGAAACCTTCTCTCATATTGCTGAGTTGACAAACCACTCTTAACTCGTTCCCAGCTGCTGGGATTTGAATCTGTGTTTCCATGCAGTCTCGTGGGGCAAATTCACCTCTGATGTAAATGAGCACAGTTCCATTGAAGTCAGCGGAGTTGCTTTCTCTTGCACCAAGGCTTAATTTGATCCTAGAAGTTTAGATCACTAAGCTATCCCCTCTGGCTTAGCAATTCTCCAGTTGAAAGATTACTTTCTGACTGTGAATGCCAACAGCCTTTTTACTCTGGTAGCTGAAGAAGTAATAAGTGCATATAAGGGTTTCATGAAGTGCTTCACAGGTGAAGGGAGACAGCCCATTGCATTCTGGAAGTGTCTCTTACCCTTCAAATGAAGAAGAGGAAGTCTGAGTGAATGAAAGATTAGTGTATTTTTGTGACTTCTGCATCAAAATCAAAAGAGTTTGGGCCTTTAGGGACGAGGGCGACCATTATAACTCATTTCTCTACAGCACTCCTTCAGCTCTGAATCAACAGGGCTTGTAGGCCTCTGACATATAGATCAACCTGGGGGGGAAGGGGGAAAGAAGGATGTAATTGTGCCAATTAATGTTGAAAGGCATCTGAGAGAACAATGTCTTTAAAGAAAGCCTGATTCTGATCTTGGTTAGCCTAGAGTAAATCTAGAGCACTGTCACTGAAATCAAAAGATTATCCTGTACTTGTTGGTTATAAACTGGATCGGAATTTGGCCTGGAATTGGTTATTCATCCTGGACTAGCCTTGGTAATTCTAATCACAGCTCTATAAGGAGAACAGCAATGGTTGTGATTAAGATCAAATATTACATAAAATAGCAAATATTTTCAAGTGCATAATTAAAAACGCCAATGAATTAACAATGCTGTTTTGCTATTTTTGCATTTTGCTAAAAAACCCACAACATATTTTGAGAAGGGATTTGTGTAGCGCTTATCAAGAAGGGAAGCAGAATCAGTAATTTGTACAGACCTGATCAGTAGGTTTATTGTAAGACCTGTTATATGCTACAGAGTAGTCAAGACATCAGAAAGCAAAGTAACATGATTGCCAAAGCAGAATGAAGACAATGAGCTACCTATCATTTTGATCGCTTTTACGTTAAGTGATTTGCAAGTCTGGGAAAGAAGAAAAATGCAGAACAGAAGTACATCTCATTCCTGAGAAATGGGGGCACTTGTGTGTCCTAGGGAACTCTACAGATAGAAGTAAGAGGAGCTCTCGTATGCTGATCCCTCCGTGCCTCCTGTCCCATTGATGCAGAAGCAAAGCCAGGCTATCTGTTCACTCCTCCCATAAAAGGGGCTGCAAACCAAGGAGAGAGGTGCAGAATCCAGTCTGTGGGCTTCGTTTGTACCTACAACACCAAGGAATGCGAGCAGGTGCCTCTCATCCTTCCAGTCCCACTTGCTGATGCAGGATTTACTGGATTTAAATGGAAGACATACTGACAGCAAAGCCATAGCTAACACATAATTTAAATAATCCCTGATTAACTAGTGAAACGATAATTTTAGGAAATATTGAGTGAATTGGAAAGTGTGGAGTCCCACTGAAACATAATATTGATTTGATGCCTTTTAATTTGTTAGAGATTGTAACTAGCAATTCTATTCACCTATTTACTCTTCCCAAGTTACTTATTATTGACCAGAAATAGGCCTGGATAAGAGCTGTTAATACAGAAGTGCCAGATACTGCCTAGATCTGAATGGGGGAATGAGTGGTTGGAGGTGAACCTAAGACAGATCTGGGTTGTAGTCGAGGCTGTTTGGTTCCATGTTTGCCACGCCTCTCCATTTTCTAACTTGCACATTGTGGTTTCTTGGCATAGTCTCCACATATGTATAATTGTTCAAGTGTAAATCAGAACACAATGCCTTAGCCCCAAGCCACGTCTAACACCCTGGCAGTAATGATAGCCATTGCTGGAAATGTTAGAAAGAGAAGACAGAGCTAGTTGCTCTGCCTTCTCATATTTTGAAACGATAATAAGCTTTTCAAGGTTTGGGAATCCTAGCTTCTTGGCTGCCTTTAGGATGATCACTTGTATGGGTTCACTTGCTTCGTGGGCAAGGGATCTAACATAAAGTGCTATATGCAAAATTTTCCACTCACTGCATTGAGCATTAGTCCTAGTTGATCAAACTGGAGCCTGCTGGAATGGTAGGAGTCTTTGAGACTCATACCATGTGTCTCAAAGAAAATGGCTGCTGCCATTGTTTCTCTGACGTTGCCAGACACAATGAGACATTAGGTCTGGATTTTAATCCACCTATTTTCTTAGGAAAAATGCAGTTGGGAGATTTAAGATCTGATCCTGTAAATTCTGTTTCACATGAGCAATCTCACTGCAGATTAAAGACTAATCATAGAAGGATTTGGAGGATTGGGCCCTTTGATTTCTCTTCAGGTTAAGGCTCTCTTTATCTGGATCATCCCGTTGATTATCCTTCTCCATCTTTTGCATAGAGCTTTAGGAATAATTAGAAGGAAATAAGATTTTCTGACTTTAACTTAATCAGTAACATGTGTACTTTGTAAAGTTACATTTTTACATGACAAAGAATGCATCATCCAAAAGCAAATATCTCCAAGGTATTTGGACTTGCTTCTAACTGACAGCTTGGATGTTATCACAACTGTGTGGCTGTTCTTTGTTCTGACTCACAGCCACTGTGAATGTTTGATAAATGTTACCTTTTTAATTCTTGATAACATTATGAAAATGTTAAGAAATGTTACAGCAGATAACCTTTCTAGACCAAACAGCCGCATTAACCATGTGAAGTTAATAACTGACTACAGGTCATTTACTTAATTTAGCTTCAAAAAAAGTTTTGCTCACACTACTCAAACTTTCCCTTCATTTTTATCTCCTTTTCTCCAAGGCCACAGATAAGATTTTCCTCTTACTTACTTACAGGTCAGCTTTCCATGACACTCAGATCTGCCTACAACCAAAACCAAATATTTATGGGTATGTGGGTATGAAACACCATAATGATAAATGCATGATAATACACCAGAATGAAAGATTTCAAGACAACAGTGTTTGCTGTCTGAGCTGGACATTTACTTAGTCTCTGTAGCCAGGAGCAGGTACTTTGATATAAATCAGATGAAGTGGTTTTGAATGAATAAGTCTATACTCTGAAGTATGACTTCAGGGATCAGGACATATGGGTTCACAGGTGTCATTTTGCAAGGAAAGCTGCTAATGCTTTCTGTGCATGTCTAAAAACACTTTGTTTCAAGGTTGTGCTTCTGAGGATATAGCTCTGCAGGTTTCTTTTAAAGAATGAAGTGCTAAATAATGGATTAAAGGCTAAAAAAGGATTTGAAAGGCCTTCGCCGTATTTTTAGCACGTTTCAGTGATACTTTTTACTCCTTAGAAGCACACTTCCAGACTGTATTTAAATTTGAAGCATGTCATGGCATTGCATATGAGATAGGCTTGGAAAATGTAATGTTTAACCTTCATCAATTATTACACAGAGCCTCTCATCTAATAAAGCAGACACTTGATTTTAAGCATGTTAGTGGCCACACTAGTTTTATTCTTAAACACTTTGACAAACTGAGGACATAGTGGACTTTCATGAAATTCACAATAAGTTCCACAAAAAATATAAACATAGTCTTTGTTTTATGCAGATTAGAAATGAATGTGACTACCAGAGTGTTTAAATTAAATGCTTTTGCTGCCTGACAGCCTCAGTAGAAAGTCTCTTCCTCATTTTTGTCATTAATAAGAACACAAATCAGGTCCTTTAACTACCTCTCACAGGAATTCTCATGGGAATCTGACAGTCAAAGCACAAGTTTCACTTGTGTTGAGTGTTTGTGAATGGGGCCTTGTTACTATGAAGTGCTCTGATCATGGAGCATGGGCTTGTTTTATACAGGGGCAGGCTAGTTTTGAGGCCTTAAAAAATCATCACTCTTCAACTAAAAAGAAAAAAATAGAATAATGAGGTTTTGCAGTGTTTATATGCTTCTGCTTTTTATATTAGGGGAAATCTCAGTAGTACAGCAAGAAGGAAGTAATAGTTCTGTTGTTAATTTGTTAATATTGGTTGTTATCTGTCATCCTCATCAGCAATGTACTGACTTCTTGCTCAGAGTCCTCATACTGCAATAGCAAGGATTAAAAATGTCGGTAGCTGCTAATTGTCCTATCAAATTGTTACCATTTTATCTTGCTGTGTGAAAATGGCTTAACTTACCAAGGAAGCATTTTATTTCCAGGCATGATTAGTTGATTTCCGTAATCAAATATATGATAAGAAATACGCTTGACCATTATTGCTCAAGCTGTACTTTGAAGAACTGATAAACTTCTGTCCTATTTTTCAAGCAAATAGTAGAGTCAGAATATCTATAATTGGCTAAGCTCAGCTCCATGTTTTTCTAAACTACTAATATTCAAATAAATGGTTTTACCTTTAGATTTGACCAAGATATATTTGATATGATTTATTATAATATATGTCAATCCAATAATACCAGGGCTCTGGTCCCAAAAATGTACTGATTCAGAAACCTTACTTTCAGAGAAGGTAATTTCCTTTAACAACATAATGTAGAATTTATAATTTACTTGCCAAGAACAACCGTATCTGTTTGAATTGTGTTTATGGTAATTGTACTACAGATTCTCAGGGAACTTCCAGTATACTCCAGTGTATATATACTCCAGTATACTCCAGTATACAGAAGCTCAAAGACATAAAATGCCTCTCACCTCATGGAGTTAGTTTTCTGGAAGTTTTTTGGTTTCATGGTTTGGGTTTTTTAATTATAAAACATAGAAAAGAATGACTGTTTGGTAATGTAGTACTTGGAGTTACAATGATGGCATTATTCCCCAGGCCTGCAGATTGTTGTTTATTTTGGACAGTAGTATTCCATTTGCAGAAACAATGGAGGCTTCTTCAAAAGAAATTATACACACAGACATGTCAGGAAAAGCTATACTTTTAAGTGACCACAATCTGGTGCTGTCATTTCTTTTTCATATCTTGTTATACAATCATGCCAGTTTACATCACCTTACATAATCATGCCACTTGGGGACATATTTGGAGGGGGTAGTTTGAGGATATGGGTCAAGCACAACCAAGGAAAATCTTCTCTCCTTATTATTCATCTGTGTGCTATAAGAAACACTGCTTAACTGGTTCTAAAAACCTAGCCCTGAAAATCTGGGCCCAGTTTGACGACATCTTCCTTCAAAGAGTCTAACTCATTTGATGATCTGATACCACTGATTTTGCTCTTGGATCCCACCTAAGCTCGTAGGAATGCACAACCTACTAGATTTGCAAAGGTAAAACCAGTTATTTCCAGGTGTGGATGTTATGGCAACTGGTGAATAAGAATGATCTTTCAGGATTTAACAGTTAGGAACAGTAGCAAAGCCCAAAAGCATCAGCAAAAACTATGGGGCATTGAGCAGGCCTAGCTTTCTTTTTTGTCCCCTCTCTGTCTTAATACAACCCTTATTATACTAATTTCTCAGCTTGTTCTGTAAGGCCACTGCCATTGTTGCAGCGTGATATGAATGACACCATCTCCTCTTCAAATTTTTGTGAAGTCCAAACAGAGAGAGAAGAGCTGGAGAAGACGATAGTTTTATTTCCTAGAAACTATTTACTATCAGTTACCACCAGGGCTTGAAGGATTCTATCCCATTTAGATTTCTTTAATGAATTAAAATTAGTGTTGGTATCTGTTCTCATTTCCAGTGTTGCAGTCCTTAGCCTTCTGAACTGCAGTTTCTTGATTTTTACTTGGCACCATTTAAAATTTAACCTGAAAAACTAAATTATTTCCTTTTGTTTGACAGAGTTCTGATTTACCTTGTACATACTACTATGGCATCACTGGAGATGTGCTTAACCGTGGTGACGTATTACATCTGTTGAAGTGAACATCAAAAGACCATTTAATCACTTTTAATGTTTTCTCCTTGTCTGGGCCAGGGTTTTGTAAAGGTAGAGTTCTGCTAATGCACGCTTCTGCCGGGAAGCTTCCCAAGGTGGGGCACAAGAGATGCTAAGTGGCAGAAGGAGGATGAGTAGAAGCCATTAACATTTCCCCAGCAAGGTCAGATTTGATGTTTCCTTTGTTTGTAGTATCCAAATTAAGAAGATGCTTCTGTGCTCTGAGTGTTGCCTCTACATAAACATACTCCTGGGTAATCTCAGGCTGGTCACATCTCCGTACTATTAGCCACCCATTAACAAGCTGATTGAAAAGGACCCAGCACAGCTTACACAAAGCGCTGACTATTTTCCAGGAAGACCAAATTTCTCATCAGCTTCATCAACACTTCAGACTATCAATATACAAAATAAAACATTCTTGTTCTGAAAGGCTATGATCACCGGTGAAACCTTTGCATTCTTTCTTCTTTTTTTATTGAAAACATGTTTGGGAAAAAAAAGGTGTTATCTTGTGCTTTTTTTTTTTTTTTTTTTCCTGAGCCAGTATTACCAGCCATTTTACTTGTACTTTACTATTATTATCTAGGTGATGGCTGTGACATGTTGATCATATATGGCAGTGAGAAAATTGATTTCCCTCAACAGAAATGCTTCCAATTTTCCCTGGGCCATAATTTTATGTCCACAACAAAATAAAAGGGTCATTTTCCTTAAGATGAGGGAATTGAAATCTTTGATAAAAGCCATAGTAAATGTTGTACTTCTGATTGTGGAAACTGCAGTTTTCACAAACATCTCTCCTGTCTGTTCTCTGTGTATGTGTGTTTCTGGGAGTACGTGGGGGTGAGAAAAGGAGAGAGAGAGAGGGAGAGAGGAGAAAGGAAGTAAAAATCAGCTTTTGGAAAGACTGAAGTTGCTTTAAGAAGTTCTGCAAATCTACAGATTCTTCCTGGACACAAATGTTTGTTTTCTCAGAGAAAATTTAGGACTCTATTGGTAGCTTTCAGTCAAGCTTCTCCTTTTCAAAAATGACTTCAATTAAAGCCATACTTCTCAATCACCTGGTTTTAGATATGATTGCCTGACTTTCTGGTATGATTTTAAACAATCATTTTGGAAAATCTTTATATACGTAAAATTGTAAAAAAATATATTTCTTAAGAAACTATAATCACAGTACACCAGTAAAAAAGAAAATTAAATAAACAAAATATTACTTTATTGTTTTTTTCTGAAGGAGTATCTCTTCTATCCTTAAACAAGCCTGTAGCTATATTTATTAAATTACCATTTCTGGGAAAATAAAGGAGCTATTGGCTGATGAGACTAAAAGATACTTTAAGACTGATTCTTCTGATAAAATAATCTTTAAAAATAAAATAGACATTCTTTTAAATGTTTCTTTCTTCTTTGACTGTCTACATTGGCAAGTACAGAAGGTCTGGGAAGTTGACTAGGCAGTCCGCAAGCAGGGTTTTTTTCATTTAAATTGGATTTGTTCAACAGTCTGAACAAAATATATGCTGGACGCCGTCCTGTGCAACCTGCTTTAGGTGTCCCTGCTCTGGCAGGGGGGTTGGACTAGATGATCTCTAGAGGTCCCTTCCAACCCCTGGGATCCTTTAAATCAGATTTTTTTCAGAATTTCCTCTGATTATAGATAGGGACAATATATGCAAGAATCCAGCACATAGGGAACATGGGAGTGCAAAGGTTAATTAAGATGCTGAGGTGCTGCTAACATCTAAAGAGAATAGCAATTTGAAAGTCTAGCCCATCCTTGCATGTTACATATGTATTGTTCACAACATCCAGAAGATATGTATTTGACAGAAGAGTTAATCTTGTGATCTCTTTGCTTATTTCATCTGTACTCAGAGGGGAGAGAGGTGGAGGTCAGTTCAGATGGGTAGGTTGTGATGTTTCACCAGAGACATAACCAGGAGGCAGGAAGTCATGAAACAAGGGTAATGATGAAAAAAAAAAATCACAAGAGCTTTTTTGAGACATTAATTTTCACAGAGCCAAGAAAAGTAATTCTTCTTTCTTTTTGACTTGGAAGGTACTTTTTGATTAACATCATATTAATAGAATGGTATTCTCATAATTTTCTTTAACATCAGTGGATTAGATTGTAGCAAGCACTGAAAAAGAAGAAAGGCCACATCTTTTACATAGCTAGTGTGGGGAGGGCTTAGTTTTAAGAGGACTTTTGCATTTTGTGTTCTCTGCGTGGTATATGAGAGAATAGATGGGACCAGTGGTCTGAGTTGCTGCTGATTTTTGCTTTTTAATTGAGGTACAGCACACAAGTTCCCCTGTGCATGATTTTCACATGCTGAACTAGTGGAGAATATACAGTCAAGGGAAATACATCTTAAGGACAAAAGGAATTCTGCACCGTGTTTAGAAGTGTTGGGAGTCACGAATAAAAATGGAAAGAGCATGTGCAATCAAAAGCAAGAACCACCTTCTGGTGGAGTGACCAAAAGAGAGGTAGATGGGTTTAATATGATATTATGTCTCATCAGATAGAGGAAGCCCTGTAGCATAAAAAGAAGGCATCTGAGAGGCAGAAACAGATGCTAGAATGAGGCTTTTCCTTTTCTTCCTAGAATAGACACAATCTTGAGCTCTCCTCTTAACTATTACTTTAGAAAATAGTACAAGAAAGAAAAAGTTTGGCTCTGAGGTGCAACTCATACCAGCAGTGACAATATTGGTGGCTTTTGCTGTCCTCCCTCGGAGAAAGGAAGGACTCAGACACACTGAAATGTTCCTGGATAGCCAATAGCAGCCTAATTTTATCTTGGAGACTGACAAATGTGTTTTACATGGACTGTATTTTGCCATTCTTTGTTAACTGTTTGGAAATGTGAATTGGAGTTTATGGTACACTGGGAGCAATCATCTGTTACAGCTGAGGGTGGATGACGGGAAACGAGATGGCAAAAGGGAGCAGACAGTGTCGGCTGGGATGCTGAAATCAGCCAGAAATAAGAGCACACAGGAGCCAGGGATGCCTGGAAATCTTAGGGTTACATGGTTATGCATAGTCCACACTCCCTATCCTCCTATTCCCCAAACTCTTTAAGGGAGACTGCTGCATCATCTTTTCTTGTTGTGTAAATGCAAAACCATTTTGGGATAGCATACAGCATTGTGAAATGGTTTTCAGTACTGAGTACCATCAGTTGCATCTGAGCAAATCTGTTCACTTCAGCAAGCTCACACACACGTAACTGAAAATGGAACCTGGACCGCCTTGTGTATGGAAATCGATAAACATATTTGTGATCCAACTGGATTCTGGCTCTTTAACAGATAAGTTCTACAGGCAACAATTTCCTGGGGATTTTTCCAAAAGACAGGAAATGTTAATTGTCAAAGTGCAAATCTTTAGGGTTCCTTGGAGCACTGGAGTCTACCCAGTTTCACCAGCAGGCAGACTCTTTTTTTTAAAAAAAAAGCTGATGAATATGCACCTTATTATATAATAATGTTATTGGTTATTCCTAATTCACCTCAAATTTACCACCTTCAATCACCTAGATCCCAGATATGTCTGGCCAAATTCCAACAGCCCTTACAGGAGCAAAATTTCAACTAGAAAATGTTTTACAAAAGGCATTGTTTCTTTGAATATAGCTGTGATGTATATAGCTGGTATTCATAGTCAAAATAGGACAAATGCATTGAAAAAGGTCTCAGCTGAAATGGTAAGAAACTGACATTCTGGAAAGGTAAAAAAACATTTTGCTATATACTCATGCAAAAAATATTTGTGAAAGTGCTACTTTCCAATGCTTCGATTCACATCCTACGGTATCTCCATGAAGGAAACAAAAAATATTTGCCGTTGTCGTCCTTAACATTTGCCTGTTACTTTCCTCAGAGAATTTGCATTCTTAAATCCTGGATCATTTCTACTAGTCTAAGGTTATGTGTCCTTCCTTTTCTTTTCCTTTCCTGTATATTTCCCTGGATCCCTACAGATTTAGAATTTGGTAGATCCCACTTTCTCTCTCAGACGTTTTTCCATCATCAAAATAAAAAATGCTATTTATTAAGGATCAAATCCACACCTACAGGGTGATAATTTGAGAATCCCATGAGCAGACACAGGGCAAAGCTTTTTCCAGATCTCTTGTGGGGTGTACTTTACTGCAGTAGAGTACTTCATCTGTGACACAGGTCCCCTCCCTCTCATCCTTCTGTTGGAAGTTGTGAAATACCATGGGGCTATATAGTAAGTGTGGACCAATGCAGTAGAGTGCGTTGCACGTCAATGTAAATTATTTCCTTTGTATATCAGCTAATCATATTTATTAGGTTACTAAGCCCTTTCTGCTGATGGAGCAGTGTAAATGAGACATATTGGAAGACAAAATTTAACCCATAGCAGTAATAATGTTATACCTATGTCTCTGTATCCTGCTATAGTACTACAGACTGTATACTGTTTCTTGTTTATTTTAAACAGTGCAGAATTTGGTATCTTTTATAAGAATAAGGCTTTATTTCTTTCATGATTTTTAACTGATTCCTCTCTGTTTCTCCTCAGACATCTCATCCAGCCATATCTCATAATTCCATAGCATCAGATTTGGTGAAATATTATTGCATATTTTTCCTACAGATTGCAGATAGAGATGGTGTATTTGGGGCAAGCAAAATGTCCAATTATGGCTTAAGGAGCTTAGAGTGGTGGTCCTACCATCAGGTATATAGGTACAAATTTTTATACAAGAGAGGAGTCTGATTGCTTAGTCCTCACTGTATAGAAGAGAAATACCTAAATTCAAAGCTGGAGGTTGGAACCAAAAGGACAATTCCAAAGCTAAAGCAAAGTCCTCTACCTTTCCTTTTTTCTTGGTAACAGGGCTCAGTGACTATTATTAGAAGTGATTTGGCACCTCAACATGCAATAGGCATAGAGTAAGATTTTTCAAAACCACTACACATCTAATTTACATTGACTGAAGATCCCATGAGACACCTAAATACCTCTGGACAACCTTACTGTGTCAATTCATAAAACTCACTTATCTTTCTCTTTCTCACATTGTGCAAACTCCTGATTTTTACCAGGCGAAACACTACAAATGCCCGTTCCCTTGATTAGTAGGCCAATTTTACATGTAAACAATTTTCAGCTATTATGGGAAACCTTTGTAAGCAATGCTTTCTTTATCTTTTAATATTCATTGCAGTTCTCTGCAGCCATCCCACTGCTGAGCATGCAGATCAGATTCAGATCAAGACAGTGTGATGCAACAAGCGGAATTTCTTGACTGACCTTCAGCTCTCTCCCTCCATTGCAATATACAGCTTTCTGTTCTGCTAAGTGAAAGTCAGAAATAGAGGCCAAGTGAAAAGTCATTTTTTTCACTCTTTTCCAGAAAAAAACCAACAAAAACGTTGCTTCTTTATGTGAGAAATTCTTTTGCTCATCTCTACTGGAGACCAAATTGTTTATTGTATTGACTGCAGATCATTGTGGGCTGGGTTTTAACAGATATGACAATTTATCTGTATCAAGGATTGGAGGGGGGGCTGTTTTGATACATTAAATACCTTTGCAATCAATCTTTCTTTCTTTCTTTCTTTCTTTCTTTCTTTCTTTCTTTCTTTCTTTCTAAGCACTAAATCTCAGCATGACTGTATCCTGCAGTGGAAAATTACTACCCATTCAGAAATGTGCCTTGTTGCATTACGGTTGTATATTTGAGGACTCAAAGCTCTATCTGCAGCACAAAGGCAGGCTCGACAAATGACTTAGCATATTTGTTCCTTTATGACAACACTTTATGGCAGCATTTTCTACTTGTTATAATCAAGGTATACTTGTGAAATTAATATTTTTTGCTCTTTAGCTTACATAACAATTATGCAACTTCATTAAAATGGGATATTGCAGTTAATGTCTATCTGAAATTGTTTCTAGTAGTGCCTGAATTACTCTATGAATGAATGAATGAATGAATGAATGAATGTTTTTACAGCGCCAGATGCCAAAATTTACTGCGTCCTACCTCTTTATCAAAAAGGTTGCCTGGGACAATGTTTATAAGTTATTTTTTTAGAGCAAATGCAGAGAGACACATTCCTTGTCAGCAGCTCTGTATGTAAGATGCAAAAGGTAAGAGGATCCAGCTACACCTACCCTTTTGGGGGGTTGATTGTTAAGAATTTCTCTCTCAATATGCACTTGGATCCACATTAGAAGCAGTCGGAGGCTTTTAAGGGGAGAAAATCTCAGGACAGTGTACAAAATCAGAGCCAGGGTCGTGACCTTGACTATTGATCCAGCCTCTCTTATTTCCACAGCTTGCTGAGGCTTGTTCTTCCAACCTGCTGGTGTACATTAGAGCAGAAATCCATAACATGGCCATGTTCATCCAAGCACAGGAAGAAACTAAATTAAATGTTAAAAAACAATCTGAGGCTAGAGTTGGAGACAATTCATCATGATCCTAGACGTCAGGCAGGTAGGATGACCAAGAGTTCCTCAGCCAATAGACCCCAAACAGAATATGGAGGGACCTCACTGCCTCATTTGTCAGGTACAGAGCACATAGTTGGAAAAACACTGAGGAAAAAAAAGTCTACCGAAGGTCAGCATTTTAATTCCCAACCATGCACAAATATTCATCTTTTGAAATGCAACCTGTAATTGAGGTTTAGGGGAGAAAGAGAGGGAGATAAAAAATTAGCTGACATTAATATATTAGCAGTCAAAATTAGGAGAAAATAAAACTTTCCATGGAAGAAGTGTACTAAAAATTGAGTCCAAGTGAGCTCTTACAACTCTGGAACCCAAGTTTAGGTGAGAGAATTTGACTATGACTTGAGTAACCTATTAAAAACAGCAGTCAGTCTCTTTTTCACTTTCAAAAGTTATCTCAGTGGAGTGCTAACCTTTCTTCTTGATGAAAGGGGTTTAAAGGTATATAATCTGTGTTGCATAGAATGAACTCAGCATGTTTAATAAGAGACAGACTCTGTAGGCTGGTTGAACTGTTTAGAAACTGCCCTTTGCTGCTTCTCAAGCTGATGTTATTTGTACTGGACACAGAACACGGCCCTTATATACTCATCAAAACATGTAACCTAAAAAATACTTCTCAAATGGCAGGGTTTTTTTTCTGGGAACTACAAAACGCACATACCTTGAAAGTAATGTGCAAGTATTATGGGGATTGAAATTAGTCACAAACCCCACTGCAGTCCACACAGCTGCTGTTCTAATTTAGCTAGCTAGTGAAAAGAAGAACTTCCCAGTTTTGTGAACATGAATTACATTTCCTGTTGTGGTTGAATTGTGTTCTTTCTCAAAACATTGATAAGCAGGTATCTGTGCTGAAAACAGTCTACTGCCCTTTAATTTTATTCCTAAGTTATGTTACACTATTTGTGCGTTATCAGCATGTGCTGTTAAACCTCATCATGCTGAATGCCAATCTGATGAAACATAATAAAACATAACACAGTTTGACAGCTAATATTTAAAGAAGAAATCTTATCTCTAGCTATCTAAATAGCAAAGGGCTCCCATTCAGACACTTACAGATTCTTAGTGGATATCTTGAGAGAACAGTTAACCCGAGCTTTCTTGGAATGGTTCCTCAGTATAGACAGCAGCTTTGTATGTGTGCAAGCTTAAAACAAAAAGCACTCTTACAGATTGTTAAATTCACACTGAACAATTTCCGAACTGCCTTTTTAATTTGTAGTACTCTAAGCAAATTATGGAGAAAATATGAGTGAACTGATGGAATTTTGTTCCCTAGACCTCTTTTACCAAATACTCTGCAATATCCAAATCAGAGAACGTATTTTAACAAGCCAATAAAAACTGAGGTAATTTTCAGTTAACAAAAGTGGGAAAGATTTGACATATCTTAGGTATAAGAGTTTGCTGAACATAACTTCCTGGATGCTGTGCATCACAATTTGCTCTGCTTTCTTGCCTGGCTCTTTCCAGCAAGCCCAGGGTAATTATAATTCCATTTTCCTGCATTATTATTACTTGCCATTCAGACAGGCTGAACAAAGTACTTGTGGGTCTAGATATTGATAGAAGATCTGTATACTACTGCTAAAGGTTTACACTTTGCCATATTTTTCGAAAGTGACTCAGTTTTTGGATTCTTACTTTCGTCCATCATTAGCCTGATTTTTACCACCAAAACTAACTTACAGTTAATGCTGTTAACTTATAGGAATTTCAAAGTAAAGGAAAATTATGGATACTTATGGATAAGTATCAGGGCAAAAATACCTTATGTTGAGCACTTGATATAGACACATCTCAAAACTCCCTATTTGGAAAGTTTGACTTGAATATATCAGAGTTTCATGATTAACTTTTTAAATTGTAAAACCTTTTGAAAGTGGTCAAGTTGAAAGGAACTTCAATAGTAGCGAAAAGATCCATCTGCTTCCCAGAGTGTGTTTTTCTTTTCTGAAAATACAGGATCAACTTTATAACTGGCACAATCAAGCATGTTGTGTCACATATATAGCTACTGTCACTGAATTCCAGAAATACCCCTTATCCAGACTGAATAAATAACTTGCATGTCAAGACTCTGTGATAATCTATGTCCAGATGACAAGTTGTAGCAAGGGCAGTGCCCATCCAGAACACCACTCTGAGAGCAGAGATGTCAGCACGCCACCTCCTTGCAATGCCTACTGCCCTCACCTCTGCTCACACCTGTCCTAGCCAGCATGCACGCACAAGTACCCAGCATCAGATAAACTTGAATCCTTTGAAAGAGCAGAAACAAAAAGCAAAGCCAGTCTCAGTTCAATCAGGTAGAATCTGTTCTTGTGACAGCTACAGCATGCTATAGGAAAGGGGTGCTTCTCGCTTGTGGTAATAATGCTCCATGGCTGTTCCCTGCAAGCCTTTACTCATGACAACATTTAACTTTCTAGTTTTCTAACAATAAAATAACAGAGAACCCCACCAGCAGGGTCTGGGATATTCTCTCAGAGAAATTCAGGCAAATTTGGACAAATTCAGCAACCCTTTGAAATATTAATTTGCCATAGTACATTAGCAGCTGGAATCTATGTAGGTGTTTGTGTTGTGTTGATGATGATTTTTATTTTTATTATTATTATTATTACTACATTTGACTAAGAAATAAGATGCAGAATGAAGCAAAAATGTGTCAGAAATCGTGGCCCTCAGAAACCACTGAATAGCATACGCTAATAAACTAATATTTTTATTAAAAAAAACCAACAGAAACAGATACGTATTTCTGACAAACTTGACGGTATATGCCAGCCCTAGACATAGGTTAGAGGGATAAAAACACCAATGGCACACAGCTGGCCATTTTACATTGATTTTACAGTTACTGTTAAACCATATAAATCTACATTTTAATAATGTTAACCTAGTGTTTATAACCATTTAATCCAAAAGATTTTGCAAAGTTATCTACACAGTCTTAGGGTACCTCCAGCTGTGCTTGCTTTCTGTAGGCTGAATGTGATCCTACAGATTGTTTCACCCCGTCCTGAAATAAGAAAATAATATGTGAATGACACAGGCATTGGCTAGTTAAATGTAAGCTGAAATCTCAAAATGAGATGTATCTTTTACTGCATCATATAAAGACTCTTGGACATTGTTATTTGATCATATAGATTTCTGAAATACCATTAAAAACATTTTCCCATTGCATTTGGAATTGGTATTCTTAACTTTTATACCCTGTTAACATTTAAAAAAATAGATCTGAAAATAGTTTTGTGGTCCAGTAGTTAGAATAAAAGTCTCCAGGGACATGTTATTTTAATTGTTTGCTTAATTTAGCTGTGAAATTTGACTCACTTTTTTATCACACGTGAGCCTACACTTCCTCATCCAAATACATCAGTGTGGTTCTCTACTACTTAGATAACAGGGAAGAGTGTATCTGATAATTTACTTCCTTGGGGTCCTAGTATTTTATTTCTTGCATGAAGGAAAGTGGCATCAGTATTTAGGTGTGCTGCATTAGAAGGAGAATAGGGTTTAAAAGTAAGACCTTAATTCATTGTGGTCTCTTTATGGACTACAATCCAGTAGAACTCAATAATATTTTGCAGTGAAAAAAATAACATCAAAAGTAATGTTTGAATCTTTTTTTATAGTACCACACTGTTTGGATTATCTTTTTTAAGACATCACAGAGGACTTAAAGGACCATGACAGATAAATGCAGTCTTTAAAGCTACTCATGCATTCTTAATGGACAGCCTGTTAATTTGAGGTCTAGGTCATGAATTTGAATGCCATTCACTAAACACCTCTTTGTTAACAAAAGCTAGTTTTCCCTTAGGGTAAATTGTAACTCATTAATTGTAATTAAATTAAACATATGCGACAACTAGAAAACCCAGGGTGCATTCTGTGAGGAACATAGGTCTAGCAGTTCATGGCTGAGTCCTAGGGTGTTCGGGGGTTTTGCAAGTGACAGGAAAATATAAGTCTATAGTTTTAAGAAGAGGTTGAATAAAGAGGGCACATAGAAAATATCTTGCCCATTTAGTAATTTTTTAATTAATTTTCCACTGGATAGTAAATACAACAAAAATTTTAACATTAGAAGTCAGTTGGATTTTTTTGCAAGTTTAAGCCAGTAGTCATGATATTCGAGATATTTTGCGTCCTGTATATCAACCCTAAAAAGATACAACCAATTTTAAGCCTGCATTTGTGTTTATAGTAGTGATTAAACTGTGTTAACACCAGATGCCTTTGTATTTGGAAACTCTGTATAATCCATCCTCAGGTCCTAAGTTA
Organism: Burhinus bistriatus; assembly: GCA_013397275.1. Lineage (NCBI taxonomy): Eukaryota > Metazoa > Chordata > Aves > Charadriiformes > Burhinidae > Burhinus > Burhinus bistriatus. The sequence continues at coordinate 26,294 of VYXH01007649.1, read as the reverse complement.
AATCACTCTGGTTGTCAAAGATGAGTCCCTAATGGGCAATGGTCCACATCACAAAGCCATCATGTAATTGCCACTATTTGGCATATTTGGCAGTTCCTATTAGGAGAGGCCCAGGACTGAGCTAGTACACTGAAGCGTTACCTCATTGCGGATTGGAGACAACAAAACAAGAATTGGGAGGAAAAAGATATACTGGTTTGGACATTTTTTTCAGTGAACATGTGGAAGCACTTTTTTATTCAGGAGATTTGCAGGCTTTTGCCACTTTTCTGCATGTTGAAGATTTCTTATTTGCTCTAAACTGAAGTATTTGGCTTTCAGGCTTTTTAACATTTTCATTTTTTAAAAAAACCTATTTTTTTTCTTTCCAATTAATTTGCTGAAATTGTTATAAATTCATGAAATGCTTCACACATTTTTGGGGGAAAGAATGTTTTTACTAGAATGTTTAGGCTGCTTTTGTGTGGAAAGATATAGTTGGCTGAATATCAGTGTGCTGAAGTCTGATACACATGAGGAGAGAGATAGCTATGGTGCATACAGGTCCTGAAACTGCATTTGTGATCCGAACAGTAAGTGGTTAACTTGAAGACTGAGAACATTCAGAAACAGTAGATAACTGACCTTGTATTTTTTGTCCATCTAAGATATATCCTTATAAAAATTCAGTTAACATGCTGTCTGCAGTTTCCTAGCTGCAACTCTGTTGGGAACACATGTCTATTTAAAACACGTGTGTTGTTTAGCATCGCTATTTGTATCAAAATCCCCACTGTGAGTAGTCAAGTGACAAATATTAAAGTGGGGAACCATGTATAAACAGGAGTGCTAGGCCTCTTTGAATGTGTTTGGAGAATGTTAAATGGAGTGTCGGGGGAAGATATACCTCACCTCTCCCAGTGGTATTTTCCTCAGGAGAAACCTAATAATGTGTGTTTATTAATGAACACCCCAGTATTGCAGATGCATGAGCTCTACACAAAAACTGATCCATGAACTTCTGCATCTAAGGTTTCTTTCACATTACTAACTTTACAATCCAAGGATCTCTCTCACCTTCATCGTTGACCTAGTCGTGAGGAGAAGAGCATCTCATCAGCAACAGACATACCATTTCCAAAAGTTCTGACTCAAAGAGGCAGTTTGACTAACAGACTGCCAGCACTGTAGGAAGAGTTTGAATCTCTCCCTGCTGTGCAAAATGCAAGCTACTGTGCAAGTGATATGAGTACATGGGAAATGCAAACTCCCAAAGAAGGCTGCAAGGCAGAGGGAAACAGGAAGATAAGTATCAGGTTTGCTTCCTTCACTGGCATTAGAAACATAATCTTGAGAAAAAGCCATTGCCTGGGAGCTAAGCAAGCCTTGATGCGAATGCTGGCTCTGTCACAACTTACTCCTGAGGTCTCAGAGTTAATAAACCTACCTACCACAGGGAGTTACTTTTTCCTGCTTCAAGTTGCAATGTAGCAATGCTTAGATAATGTAAGAATGATGGCCACAAAAGTAGGAATAATTCTTATAGTTGACAAGCTTTATCCAGCTTTCATTCAGCTCCTGTAATGGAGCTTGGCGTGAACCCCTTTTTCTTCATATCTCATTCTGTTTTCTGCTTCATTTCTTTGGAGAGCTTTTCATATCAAAAACTTCCAAGAAATAGCTGTTTAAGCTCTGGAAACCTCTGGTTTACTAATAGGTAAGTGGAAGCTGAATGGGATTACATACACGCCAGTCTCAAAAACAACCTGTAAAATTCTTTGCTGTGCCCTCCCTCTGGTAGGCTCATCTTTGCCTTTCTCTGTCAGTGATCAGCGTCCTGTTGGCTCAAGTCTGTCACCTGTCTTACCCACTGTATTTGTGTGACCGAATGATGATCAGGAGGTGGCATACCTGTTTTGCTTTCCAAGGTGTTATGGGCTCCTCTTCATAAAATGTGTTCTTGCTGTGGAGTACTCTGCTGCTTGCTTTGTTTTCTGGTGGTTTTTTTTCCTCTGGTTTACCACATATGAAGAAAAATTGCTTTCCGAGTCCCAATATTCATACACCCAGTAACCTTCTCTCATACTACCGAAACCCAAGAGAGAATGCCCACTCCATTGGACTTCTTGTATTCTCTAACTAAATCCACAGTTTGGAAGCAGTGATTGGGAATTTGTTAAGCGCTAATGCAATAAAGAGTGTGAGTCTTTGCTATGATGCTTGGCCTTGTCTGGAAGGCAGATAAATGTAGAAAATGCTTCCCATAGTTCACCAGGTCCCACTCACAGAATCACAGAATCACACCTCTGTAGGCTGGTTGACCTGAGAGCTTTATATCATATTCTGACCTCGGGCAGATGCAACCTCAAAGCTGCCCATCCCTTTTCCCAAACCTCAAGGCCTCAAGTTTTACCTTAATATTTAGTTCTGTGGCAATGGTCCTTGACCACAGCTCCTTATCTACCCGGGTGGCCACAGGCCACTCAACCACATTGGCCTTTGTTACTGAAAATTACCTTTAATCATTAAAACATGCCATTCAATTGGGACGCATTAAAAATTTTAGCTTTTGAGTCCCATTGGCTCTGTTTTTATTGATGTTGCAGAGAAAGAAAAAATACCTGACTGGTTTTAGCCTATCTGGTCATCTCAAGAAAACCCTTTCTTTACCTCTGCAAATGCTAGACATCCTATAGCATGTATCATGCCATTTGTAATTACACCATGATGACAGTGATCATGGCTTTATCACTGTGGTCACAAGAAAATAATGGAGGTTCAGTAAGTGCAAACAAAATACCCCTTGCTGGCACCCTTGAGGGGCTGCTTGTGACCAGAATCTAAAGTCAGGAAGGACTGCAGTGGACTGATGAAGCAGTGGTCACAACCTCCTCCCATCATCCCAGCCTAGTCAAAACCTCCCTCTCCTCCCAGACTGAGCGTGGGGAGGGGACAGCAATGCCACTGCTTCTGATATAATTTAATATTCTGTAAAATTTTCCACAGATGTGAAGAACAGGAAATCATGGTTAGACCTAGCAAAAGAAAATGGTTCACACTGAGAGAAAGCACTGATGTAAGTAATACATCTTACTCGCAGGTTGGTGTTAGCTTGCTTGGGGGTGCCGACTTTCTGGCTGTCTGGCTGTATGATTGCCATTGTTAAGACCTGTCAACTATTTGTGATTTGATGAATTATGTGAGTGCTCTACTCCTCCATAAAATGAAGTTTTATGCAGATACATTAGTGCCATGGGAGATCATTGCTAGGCTGTTCCTCCGGTGTAAGCATCTCCTGTCCAGAACACCAGGTCAGACGTTAGTGAAAACACATTTCAATTAGAAAAAAAAAATGTAGTAGGTGACTGCTATGTCTATAATAAGGCTGAGAAGCTATTTGTAACCAACAGTATTAATATTTCCTTTCCTGTGTCAAGAATCGACGACATTTTTCTATGGGGGAGTGTGTGCGTGTGTGTATGTGTGTGAGTGTGTGTGTTGTATGCATCTCTATTAGACAACTTCTCATGTCAAGAACCTGCCTTTCTTGGCAATTTCAGGCAAATCTAACGTTCTTTTCTACTTGCTTAGTTTACTATTGAGTGATCCCAAATAAGAGACAATAGTCTATGGATATGGAAATTATTTCTGAATGTGCAAAGAGAATATTAGCAGCCATCTTCAGCAATTTTTATAATGGTTTTGCAACAGCTGCTCATATTGTCCTATAATGATGACAAACGGTGCCTTAAAAAAATTCACACTCTCAAGGAAGCTGGAACAGAAAATTTTGTGTCGTGAAAGCAGTATACAGGGTAAAGTAGTCCTTGCTGAGACAGCCAGCGGTTGCTAAGTGCTGATCAGCCTCACCTGTAGGAGGAGCCGGAGCCCCCCCATTAACACACTTCTACATTTCAAATATTTTGCAAAGTCTAATTCCTTAAAAGCAAAATTAAAAAAAAAAAAAAGGCATTTATGAAAGTTAGCTAAATATGTTGTCACTGTTACAAATATGAAAATGTTTCCCTGGTGAATGAACTGTATTAATTTGATGAAACCTCTGCTTCCCCTAAGACAGAGCATATGTGTTGTATCAGTACATGATACGAACGTGCTGCTACAACAGCTTACCGGGGGGACACAACCAAGGCCCGTGCTCACCCCGAGGCCCAAGTCTACCCCAAACACGCCACGGGGCCCTGCGGGAGGCCTAGGGGCTGGGGTTTGGGCACAGCAGTATCAGGGCACTACCAGGCCTCAGTGGCAACAACCAGCCCCAGCTGAGGCCTCCCCACACCCTGACCTGCAGCTCCACATCGGCCTGGCCCTGCAGGCCTCCCGCCCGGCCCCAGCCTGCCAACCCCGGGCCTGCCTTCCCCCCTCAACCTCCGCCTGCCTCCTCCCCGCAGCCTCGCCTGAGGGGGACAGCGTTTTCAACCGCTGCTGTAAAGGCTGTAGATCTGGAGCCTGCCTGGCATGTATGTGGCACAGGCTGCAGATCACCTCAGCTGTAGAGCAGGGAGAAAAGGTACTCGAAATCCAAACGCCAGGGCCAGGCGGGATTGCTCTGGCCGCTGATTGTGAGAAATGTAACGTAAGCACAGCATCAAATCCTGTGACAGAAACATGCAGACATTCTCAGTGACAGGAACCTCTTCTTTCCCTCAGGTGGCACTGGGGTGATACCCTGGTTCTGCAGAAGGTGTTAGGAAGTGCAAACGAGCTAATGGGCCTCGTCAGGCCTCCCTCAAGCACCTGGGGAGGCTACAAGGAGCCCTGTCAGGGGGCTGAGATGAGCTGTGCTCCCCTGAGGTTGCCAAAACCCGTGAGGGTGGAGGTGCTGCTGAAGAATGGCTAATGGTGGCCTCAGGGAGCTGGTTCGCGCCATAGAAAAATGACTTGTATGCACAGCACACAGCAGCCTTGTGCCGCAGGGCTGCTGCTGGAAGGGTGTGGATCCTGCCTGCGTGGTTTCCCAGAGCGAGGGGTGGCTGTTGCACCCTTATGTGAATAAGCTAAAAGGCTTGCTCTGGAGGGCTGTGCAAACCCAGCTTCTCCTACTCACTCCTGGGGCCCCACAATGGCCCAGGCTATTCATCTCCTTGTGAGGCCATCGTGACTGAAGTGAGCAGCAGCCTCTTGTCTCCTGCATCCTGCAGTCAGAGCTCTCTGTGTAACTTACGAGCTTGCAATAGTGGCCATAATGACTCTGGGACAGAAAAAGAAATACTTCAAGGAGCTGCACTGACAAAAGAGGACAGATAAAAGGCATCTTATGCCTTTCCATGGCAGACTGCATAAGGACACTTGAAAGCCCGAGTGGTGTGCGGTACCTGCTGGGCTGTCTGAGGACAGTGGTTGAGACACAGGTAAGAGACCTGTTGGGTGCTGTGGGTGCTCGCCTCTGCTTTGGTTCATATAATCGAACGCCCCTGGACTGAAGGAGTGTGAAACCCCATGATGAAAAGCTATAAACAGTTAGGCAACTGATGACAGAAAATGTTTAAGAATAGAGGGAATGTAGTGGAAATATAGGGAGTGGGACTTTGTTACCACGTCTCTAGCTCCAGTACCATGCTTATGCTTTGGTTTCTTCATTTTGCTTTCTTGGATGTTTGTTTATGAAAAGCAAAGGCTAGGAAATTCAGAAGCAATGGGATATAATTAAAGTAAGGCATTTCACCTGTTGCTAGAGTTCTTGTCCGCTGTAAAGTCAGGAGACAAATATTACAAAAACCCTGATCTTCTTAGGGGTTGATGCTATAGTACAGATTAAGGGTTAAGATATTAAACAGCAGAGATATTAACTGTTTTGCATCTGGTTTTACAAATGAAGATGGTGGAGATTTACTTAAACTGCATCAGACGTTTCAGGATAACAGATGAAGAATTAGGAAGTGTGCAGATTAACACGAGTGATGATTAAGAAAAGCTTACAGGCTCTAAACCCTATTAATGTTTCTGACAAATGACAAGCAATACAAGAAGGATATGCACAAATGTGGTTTGAAGGGGCATGGAAACAGGCAGAGCAAGGACTGCTTTGTTCGATTTTGGGCCCCGAATATCATTGCAAGGATAAAATTAACTTTGACAACTCCTAGCTCTGTAGATGTCCTTCATCTATCCTCTTCTCTTTCCGTGACCTATTAGCTCTGAATTTGTTCATTATATGTCTGCTGCTGGTTGCACAGTATTGAGAAGCACTCTGGCCTGCAGGGTATTACCTGCTTGCCTAAGACTGCATAAAGTCAGACTTGAAGGGGAAACCTGGGTTGTCTGGTTTCTAAATAACAAATAGATCCTGTCCTGGCACTCCATTCTTACTTCAGCTGCAATAAAAAGGATTTATAATGTGGACATAATGTGTTTTTTGAAGAAATCATTGTTGTTAGTGTAAAATATAAAAGTATGGCAGAAGTTTTATAGAACTAACAGAAATGTAAGGATTTCTGTGTTTGAAAATTGAACTTCTACCTATTGAGATAGAAGCATCTTAGCATCTGAGAACTCTTACAACTAATATTTGGTAACAGTCATCCCACCTTTTTTCTGGGACCTGCTCTATTACTTCTGGAGAAAGCAAAAGGAAAAGGCTGAACCATACAGATGGCCTCAGGGGGTAGGGGGGGATGCTGAGAGGAGCCTGTAAGGGACTGTAAGAAAAAAGAGTTTCTGAAGTTTTGGGGGAGGGAGATGGGCAAGCACATCTGCTTGGAGATAAAAAGCCTGAAATAAAGGAGAGAGATATAAGGTATGTGAATTTCATCTACTACCCACCAAGCCTGGAGATGAAGACTGTAAAGGTAAGAGAAAAAAGCAGCTGTAAGTAGTGAGCTGGTAACTATTGTGAGGAAAGTGGGAAGGAGTTGGTGCCAGTGTAGTGCTGGCACTGGTCTGGTAATCTTGCTGAGAAGAGGGAAAGAGGGGAAACCCCACAGCAGGGCTGGGGATGCAGTAAATTCTGGGCTATTGTATGAAAAATGGTGACATCCGATGGATAGGGATATTTTGGTGCGAGAATAAACAATGCCAAGGCAGGGTGAAATGCTGAGGTAGGACAAAATGGGGGGTGTGTGGTGTGCGTTACCCTGCCCTATCCTCATGGGATGGAAAGGGGAGTAAAACGGAAAACCCGTTTTTCCTGATGCTTTCTTTTCCTCTCCTCCTTTCCAAGGCTGGATAGTCTGCCCTACTTAATAAAGGCCCAAGGGTTGCATTGGCTTCTGTCCATCCTTTCTCTAGTCATAAGCTTGTTGCTTCTGACTCCTTTACTTTTGCTCAGTGCCCCACTTCACCCCTCCATCTCCATCCCTGAAGAGTCCTTTTGTGTCTGTGAAAATGCAAGATGAATGAAACTTGTGTGAGCAGTCAAGGTGGTCGTCCTCTTGTAGCTTTCATGTGGAAACTTCTGCTTTCTTTTTCCTTTTTGCACTCAAAATACTACTACAGGGATATAGTATACTGTAAAAATGTTATACAGCCTTATGTGCCCCTTGATTGTAACAAATAAAATTTGAAAACCAGGGTGATTGTTACAACTGAATTCACAAAACTTTTTAAGGCAATGTTTAACTGCACTTATCAATGTATTCTAACAGTTATAGCCTGAAAAATAAAGGGCTGGTTTCTCCCTTGGTGTAATCTAATGTGAGCAGGGCCCCAGCACTGACAGTCAGGGAGTCCTGGCTCACAGTACGGATCAGAGGGTCTTTTCTCCTGAGACACCATTGGAAATGTTCCTTCATCTTTGTAGACTGTCAGTCATGAGTCAGAAGTGAAGTAACACTTTCCTTTTTTTCCTCCTGAAATTGTATTTTTGGTAAATCTTTCCTTTTTCTCATGAAATTGTATTTTTTGTTCTGTTAATCCAGCTTCTTCAGGTATTACCTTCTTTTCATGCTTGTGTGACACATTAGCTGAGAAAGAGAATTATTGTAACTGATGTTCTTATACAGTCTTAAGCTACATACCCTGCAAAGTGACTCTGATGCTTTTGTTAATTTGCAGAGATAATGGTTTCAAGGGAACTTTTTGCGGAAATTGTGACTGAATTCTTTGTTGATACAAAGAGCTGGACTCGTATTTTAGATCTGATTCGAGAGCTAATACTCTGTGTTTTGCCTAGGTGTAGATGACACTTTGGCTTGCTGTGTTATACTCAAGTTACTAAATCTCATTGAATGTTTTAAAAGTAATTACTATTTTATCAGAAAACGTGGTTTACCAGAAAACTACATAACAGTGAAGGGTTTTCACCCTAGGCCATATGTGCATATGCAGGCCATCTGTGTATCCAGTGATTGAGCACAGGCTCTCAGTATTGCCTTTTATACTTTGATAACCTTTGTATTCACATTATTGACCACGCTAAGGACTTTTTCACCAAATAAGCAATATTTTGTCAAATATGCAGTGTGAAAGAGGACTGGGGAAATAGAGTCCTGCTTCCTCTGTGCTGGATGCTGGTTTAGCCAGATAAATGTGGGAGCTTGTGGAAAGCGGTGTCCCCATCTATAAGGGGGACTACTTACCGATCCCTCCTGTTCTGGGGGCTAGAGGAGGGCAGAGGGTGGCTTCCAGGCTGAACGGCAGGAGGATAAGGCATCCCACAGAGTACAGGGCTTCACTTTTTAGCCTGGGGTTGGTGCAGAATCTGTTGGTGGTAACAAGAGTTACCACGTAAAGATCCTGGCAGCTCATAGAGCGTGGAGATGGTCTGTGAACATGAATCTAAGGTTGTTCCTATGGGAAAGTGAATGTTGCCTCATGGCAATGAACTGCTAACTTGGACTATGGTCTGCTTTAAGGTTAAATGATTTTCAGTCTTGGAGAGGTAACGGGAAGTTCAGCTGCTGGGCCCTGCTTTCAGCGTACAGCAGGAGGCATGCAGTTTGCAGTAAAAATCTTTCAAGAAAGAAGGATTTAAACTAAAATTCTTCCACAAAAGCTGATTTGAAGGGGAGAAGGGAAGTTTAAAGAGAAAATGTAAATTACTTTGACTATTCTATGGCTCAGATTTGTTCCTTAAGACTGGTGCGGTAGTTGGAATATGTTAAAAAGCTGAAGCAAAAATTCTGAAAGCTCCTTTAAAAAGGTCAATTAAAACTGAAAAGCAAATTACAATGCAAGTGAGTTTTTTCTTTTAAGTTAACTACAATAAATTAGTACAGATACAACTTACCAACAGGTTTTAAATATATTTGAGCAGAAAACACTTACGGGAGCACCCCTGTTTTAATTTGAAGTCGAATTCCCTTCTTGGTGCGGCGGTGATCGTAGCGTCACCAAAGACTAGTGACCAGTAATGAATGTGTCGCACTCGAAGATCCCTCCAGGGTTCTGATTCAATCTTTTGAGTTATAGGATCAGGACAAAATGAACTATTTTTCAGGCTTGTAAATATGTGACAAATGACAGTGCAGGAACTATTGATTCCAATCACACTGATACAATGTTTCATAGTCAGGACAGACCCGCTTTACAAATTACTTGCAAGTTGAACAGCAAAGCCATACATAACATGCTTCAAACCATATCAATCTTCTAGGGTGTTTCTGTCACTAGTTGCCTTCAGATTTGAATAAATTGCTCAAAATTGAAATGTGTATTTTAAATATTTTTTTCTGGATGAAGTCACTGCAGCAGTGCTTTGACTTGAAGCCAAGTCAGACAGTGGGACTTGGGCCCCTTATGTAGGGTTGGGGCTGTTGTACAGCAGTAATCACACACTGTCATTTATCTGATGTTGGCAATGTTTAAATAGCCTATAGATGTCAATAATGGATTCTCTTCCCTGTAGAGATTGTTACTGCAATTATTGCAGTACAAGAAACACCTAAAGATGAACCTAGGACACCTCAGCTGACTCTGAGGAGCCAGTTAAATTTTGGGGGGAATTTCTTTAAAACAGTGGGCATGATTGGAAAATGTGGTTGAGTTTTCTATGTGTTTCTAAAGCTAAGATTTTAATGTAATGCAATCTTGATAAAACACTTTATTATGAATATTTTAGACTGCAGGCTAATAGAAAATTGTTACCTTCTTGGAAAAGAGAGACAATAATGAACAAAGAAAAAATCATGTTGCATACACACACTGAATATACAATTTTCTTCTGGGACATGCTCAGAGAAGCCAACTGTGTGTGGCAAGTTAGTAGTGTCACTTAACATATTAATGAAAACTGCCTAGATGCTATGGTAATGAAGGCAATATAGTAACCTATACAAAGTGGAAAAAACATCTCTAATCCAGTGTCTGTTGTATAAAAATAGGGTGTTTTGGTGGTAGCTATGTGTTATAGCTAGGGACTGACAGTATTGATAATGCTTGAAATCTCCCTCTGCTGTATAGTGAAGTCAAATGAAACTGCAAATAGAACACTTGGGGTTTTTAGTTACAGATAAAATTACAGGAGGTTTAGAAAAGCTCCTTTGATTAACAGATAGTAAATGGCCTACAGTGCTTTTCAGTGGGATATGAATAAATAGCTTCACCTGAGAACAGCTCTTGGTCATTAATAGTCAACTTCAAAGTTAGCTGCAGCAGGAAAACAATAAAAAGAAATATCCATGTTCCTAATGAATTATTATAGTGCACTTTCAATTAGAGAAAGGGATGCAATAATTTGAGCTATGTAACTATTATTTCTGTTTCCCAGCTTGCTACCATTATCCAGAATTCACCCTTAGTTCACCATACTTATCACATACTCACCTTAAAGGAGCCCTGTGTGATGATTTATTATAGACCTTTTTCCCTGCTGCTTGAAGAAACAAGCCATCTGTGTACCATAAAGGTATGATAAAATGCTCTACAGTATTGTCTGCAAGGCAGATCTAGACAGTTATTACAAAGAGCAGCTCTTGTTTTAGAAGGTACTTCTAGCGCTGTGAGCCATCCTTTGCTTCACACCCTTACACTCCTTCCTTCTCATCTATTATTCTTCTCCATTAAAGTGTGATAAACCAAAAGGCAAGAGAGGTTAGGGAAATGGTAATGCTATAACCAACCTCTCATTAGAAAGTCAAGTTCCTGGCAAGGCTGTAATTAAGTAGGGTTTTGTTTGACCACATAACTATATCAAACCATGTCATTGGCTCAGTCTACTCAAGCCAGGTCAAGCTTCATCTACTGACCTCACTAAGTGGAATCTTGGTCTGGAAGCTATTTTAACTGCAGCATGCTGCTAAATCTAGGCTGTAATTGCCTGGATTTTATTTGGCTGTGCAGGCTGCAGTTATAACCCAGTCAAAGCACAAAGAATTCAGCTTTGCCAAGCCAGGTCAAGCCAGGCTTGCAGCTTCCCAAGTGAATTTTTTCCTCAAGCTGGAATCCATTTTTTACTGCTTCACTTGATTGATCAATGGGTCTCATTCAATGATAATATTGACTTGGAAAACTAGCTCAGAATGTCAGATGAAGTTCATACCACTCCAGTCTACAGGAGGCAATGGTAATTATCAGCACTTTATAGCAGAGCAACAGCAGTAAATGAAGAGAGATTTTTAATCCTTTCCTGAATCTACAGGAAGATGGTGTTCCACTCCTTTATCATGGGTTTAGGGAAACACTTAATTGCCTCTCCTCACTAGCTTCTGTTACTCCCTGGACCCCTGTGCTTGCTATTCTGTAAGTGGCTGGGCTCATAATTTCTAACCCAATATTCACGGAGAAATCTGTCTGGTTGGTGTTGTATGCAGCAATTGGTTTTTAATCTGTTGCAGTGTGACATTTCATGTTGGCATCCATACTTCAAAAGGGGAGGTTCACTTATGCCTTTTTGTTTCAAACAGCAAATGAGAATACAGTAGCATGTTCCAAGTACTCTTTACAAAACACCTGTAAGTGTAGAGCAAACCTCAGGAAAACACAAGTTTAAGTATCACAGGTTCTTATCGTTACCTCAGTCAATTCAGATCCAAATTTGGCATTGTTGTGGTACTCTTTAGTTGATGTTAGCTAGTAAAAAAACTGAAGGATGAGAATAACTTATATTCTTCCCTTTCCTTTGAGTTGTCCACAGAAGTTTGACGTTCCTGAGTTTTTTGCCTTTGAATGGTACAGTACACAGGGTAATTCATACTGATGCAAAAGTGTAAGAAAACAGAAAATTTCTTCTTACTCCCTTACCATCATCAACAGTGTTGCTGCTGTTGGAAAAAAAAAACGCTGCTGTGTAAGCTCCATGAGCAAAGGGACAGACTTGGCTCCACCTTCCCACACTGCACTGGTCACTTTAGCTGATGTACTAGCAGAGTTCACACCATGTATAAACCTGGCAAAAAAATGTTTCCAGTATGTCTGTGAGAAATCTATGGGAAGGGAAAATAGAGCAAAGTTCTTATATTCTCAGAAATACATACTGACTCCAGCTGAGTGCTTTTGGGAAAACTACAATTTAACCTTTTTCTACTTATAGCCTACAGAGTGTGTAGGACCTGCTTGCTATGTCTACTCAGGTTGGAAATGTTGTATCAAAAAGCTCTAGGAGGTTGCATGGGTAAATTTTCAATGCCTCATTGGATAAGCAATTTCTGAATCTGGCATCCAGTGTGTAAGATTCAGTTCCTGGGAACTGAATTCCTGGTGAACATAAACTTAAAGCTTGCTTAACAATTTGATATATTACTCTTGGAATCATAGAATGGTTGAGGTTGGAAGGGACCTCTGGCGGTCATCTTGTCCAACCCACCTGGTCAAGCAGGGCCCACCTAGAGCCCTGGACAATGTCCAGATGGCTTTTGAATATCTTCAAGAATAGTAACTCCATAACCTTCCTGGGCAACCTGTGCCAGTGCTCAGTCACCCTCACAGTAAAAAAAAAAAGTATTTCCTGATGTTCACACAGAACATTCTGTGTTTCCATTTGTGCCCATTGCCTCTTGTCCTGTCACTGGGCACCACTGGAAAGAGCCTGGCTCAGTCCTGTTTGCATCCTCCCTTCAGGTATTTATATACCTTGACAAGGTCCCCCCCAAATCTTCTCTTCTCTAGGTTAAACAATCCCAGCTCTCTCAGCCTTTCCTCATAGGAGAGATGCTGTAATCCCTCAATCACCTTTGTGGCCCTTCGTTGGACTATCTCCAATATGTCTATGTCTCTCCAAAGTGTTAACTTGTCGATTCCTGGACCCTTGGCCAAGATCTGTGCCTGTACAGCATGTTTGGGCTTCTAGTCTGCCACCTCCTTTCCTTGTAGCAACCCATAAAACTGTAGGAAAACAGGTATGTATGTCTCCTGTAACATTCCATTCCCAGCTGTTATGCTAGGTGTTAGGCACTCAGCCATGGGGACACTCGCGTGCTAAATCTAAGCATATAATAAGAACCTTTAATCTGTTAATTTACCTTTAAACTCATGGCATTAAAAAGAAAATGGAACTTATTCTGTCTTTTAAAATGTGAGATTACAGGCTGGATGCAGCCATGCTAGTGAACTGAACACTAGGGGTTCACAGCACTGGCACCCAGAGTCCCTCTGCTTCTTGAGCCCATGCTGTTGGTGAGAAGGGATTATGTCCTGGCAGGGTTTTTTCACAGCCCTAGGAAGGATATCTCCTGCCTCTTGAGCTGGCGCAGAGGGTGATACAATTGCAAGGCTGCTCCATCTGCATGCAGACCTCGGGAGAAGCAGATGGCTGGCTGCTGTTATTAAACTGTGCATCTTCCCCTGAAGAATTAAGGTTGTCGGAGTGTAATAACCTTTCCTTTTTATCTCAGGATTGCTCTCAAACAACAGTTAAAAGGGGGAAACTGCTGATAAAACATCATCCCTGCATCTTGGCTACTGTATTTAGATCTCTTGTGATTTTTGTATGACAAAGAAAAGTTTAAGTATTTACTTGACACCAAAACTGGAGAAAAAGCAAGGAAGAAAATCTGTTCAGTTTAAATGGAGATCAAGTGAACTGGATGAATAAAGCGCTGTATAGCCTTTCTACAATTATTAAGAAAGAGGGGAACATGTATTACTTAGTATCACTTTGGTGCTGCCAGGATTTTGTAACATCACTGAATGATCCCTCTGTAACCTCTGGCTCCTTAGCATTTTTTCCCCACTCAGGGGGAATATTCTTTATTATCCATGAAAACATAAAAAATTATTTCATTTAAAATTAGATATGTACGTCCTCAGGTGTCTGCTGTATTTCATTAATACGGAGTAATGTCATCCATCTAACTGATGAAATGCATCTCTAATACAGCAATATTTTTGAAAGATATCATAAAGTGGCCTTTGAAGTGTCCAGTACTTGTAAATTCATCAGACGTTATTTTGATTTTAAGGGCATGAAGTCCAGTAGTGCTCCATTGCTCATTCACTCAAGACTTTTCTACTGAGAGAAAAATAATTTAGCATAATTCATATTTTCAAAATTCAAATCTGTTTTTCATTTAGTGTTTCCAGAGTCTTGTAATATGTGTATATATTGCTATTTTATTCAGTGCTTAAGGCAAGCTTGTGTGCATGATTTTGCACAAATAGGTAATGTGCCATTACTAATAGCCTACTTTATAAAACATATCAAGCAACTTCTCCCAGTGTGAAACAAATTAACTATTGGGGATCTAAACCAGAAATCATTGATAGATCATAGTCAGGTCTTCAGGGTTAGCTTGAATCATAGTGCTAGGGGTGAAAGGTCAGAACTTCAAATACTTCCCAATTCATTATTTCCTTTCTTAATAACATTCGCTTAGTTACAGCTGTTACTACTTCCAGGCCCAAATGTGTGGCCTTGTTTGATAAAGATAAGATTTCATTCAGGAAAACCTATGTGCAGTTTCTCCTTAACTTTGTAGCTGAAGCACTGAATGATCAAACCAATAGCCAGGTCACTTGCATGCAACATGCGTGCACAGCCATCCAGTGCACCATTGCATACGTTAAATCCTGAATAGGTCAGGGCAGAATAGGAAAAACTCCCTTTGCCCTTTGGTAATGACCTATATCGAGTCTATTGAACTAAAATTAGCTGAAAATTGAAGGACTTGGGATGGATCCTTGGCTGAAGTGAATTTTTTTCATCCCACTTGTGGGGACATCCTATTCCTGTGGAAACACAAGTTCATGGACTGCAGGCTGTATTGGTACCCAAGCCCTTGTAGAGGTCTGCTCCTTAAAGGCATGCCAGGAGTAGAAGGGACATTAGCAAAGTCTAATAATCTTCTCCTGGCAGAATGTGTCCCCCAAGGGGCCAACCCAGTTGGCATATATTAGAACAATCCGCTGGCTCATCTTGGGTTTTATGAAGTTGCGGAGCCCAGCGCTGCAACTGAACTGGCTGGGGGGGGCGGGTCTAGCCCACTCTGCAGAGAAATGAACTCTTAAAGGGCTACTTTTCTGAACACCTTGTCTTGGAGTATAGACCTTATGTGTGGCTTCTTGCCTTGGAATAACTTGCACAGTTTGTCAGAAGCAGTATGTTGGAACACTTTTATAATGGCGGCGAGTGGCATTTGTAGGGTGTTTTCCCAAAAGAATATAGTGCTACTGGTTGTCTTCAGGAAGCAAGGTTGGTTTTGTAACTAGTAGTCTCTTAAAGTAGTATTTTGTCATTTGCCTGTGTATCAATGTTTTCAGAACCTTAATTTAATCAATAGTTTGCAAATGGCTGGAATTGAATGTCAAGTGAAATTTCAAAATCTGGGTAAATGCATTAACTTTAAAGAGAAGCTCTCCTTTCCTATTTCAGGTAAGCAATTAGTGTTTGGCCTTCTCTGATTTTGTTTTTCTTTCAAGTGTTTTTATTCCCCCCCTAAAATATTCTGTTGCTCTTCTGACTGACAGGAAATATATCAAAGAAAGGTGTGGTATTTTGGTGAACTTTTTTTTCATTTTGCTCATTTCTCTCTCAATCCAGCAGTCCCTAAGCTAGTAAGACCCGTGGTGCAGTGCACTCCCTGAGTGCAATGGCTATTGCTTTCTTCTTGTGAAACTTCAAGGGTTAGCTCTACTTAGGTAACAATTGGAAGCACACCTGGGTCCTGGCTGCAGCTTCCACCTGGAAATTCATTACATGCCAACAAAACATTGTGTTTGCCAGAGATAACACTTTATTTACTTTCCCCAAAAGGACTTGTAACTCTGTCACTGGCTAACTGCTGCCATAATATAATTTGTCTACTAAACAAATACTGTTTGCTGTTAAAATCTCGGCCACCTCTTGCTGTTTCTATTTACAGTCCAGATGTCTTTAATCCGTAAGAACTGTTAGTAATCAGTTTAATGAGCTGTACATATTCCTTCTCATTCTTCAGCACACTGAAAAAATAAGATATGCACCCAAGTAAAAAGAACTACTAGTATACATTGCAAGGGAATTTTTGGAGTCACTTTATACTTTTTTTTTCTCCCTAACAAAGACTTTGTTCATTAAATATTTTTTTTTTGTCAGATGTACTTTTATGTGATAATCTGAATGTATAATTCCATGTCTGCTGCTACTTCTGAATTTGTTTTGCCTAGCATGGCACCCAGAATACTGTGGGTTTACAGCCCAACTTTAATTCCAGGGAGTAGATAACATTGTTGTCTTGTCACGCTGCTATAATACTTCCATTGTTTTTAATCTTGTTTAGTATTGACTCTAGAGACACAGTGAATGAAATTTGCTTCTAGCTTTTCTAAGTAGAAACATATGAAGTGCCATTGGTCAGTGGTAGTAGTAGATATGTTCACAGCTTCATAACTAAAAGTTGCATAATTTGAAAGAGAACAGAAGGCTATTGACACATATGGTAGGTCATTCTGATTGACCTTCCAAGCATCCGAAGTGATTTTGGGGCCAAACCTTAATCGATAAATACAGCTTCTCTCTAGAATAAGTTTATTTCTATCATTGTCAGGATGTAATCTGTGTGCATCTGAATTCTTATCAGTGCTTCCAGGTTTGAAATTTTGGATGCACATTGTGCTCTCAAGCTGAAACTTCTGATGTGACATTGCATTGCACGCAACCAGAGTTGAGGTCAATAGACAAACAGAGCAAAGCTCATGGGCACATGATCAGCGTAAATTGAAACACCAACATGCTTAATTTATGTATAAACTATTTATGCTTTCACTATGAGAAAAATATTAATCAGAGTATTAAAACGAATGTTAATATAAGGAAAGCCAAAATATTCAAGATTAACAACCAGTGAATGTTATATGATAAATCTCTTCAATTCTGATCTCTGCAGTATTCAGTATTCTGATTCATTTAACTTCAGAGGGAGAATCAGATAGAACAACACTAGGAATCAAGTCCTATTTGAGTAAAGGAGAAATTATGAAAGGACACAATTAGCTTTAAAAATTATTTAAAATTGAGGTTAAACAAATCTGTAGGTTGTAAGTGCTGTCGCCACAAATAGTGCTTCTGCGGAACAGCTATTGGTCTGAAATACTGAGGAAGCAATATCTGGTTTGAAAAATTAAACCTTGAAAACAAATTAGTGGAGAAGTTAAAGCTACATGGTATTTCCATAAATTCTAATTTGTCTGTAAATACACACTAGTGCAAAGACTTTAAAGGAGTCTTTCTATTCATTCACTTATAATGGGATTATTCTAGTGTACGCTATAGAAGGGATTTTCCATGCATCAGCTGCTATTGTATGACCATACATAATTGGGTCTAAGTGCTTACATCAGCTGCCTATTATGTGAAATTAATTTTTGGAACATATGCTGTTGTATTTATACCATTGTTGTTTCATGCTAGATTAATTCTTCAAGGGTTATAATCACATGACACTTATCACTTTAATTATGCCTCTTTAGTTGCAACATATGACAGCTTTTGACTTCTCACCCTCTCCTTCTGCATGTGTGACAGATAAAATTATTAATAAATGCCTGTTTATTATGTAGTTATGCTGTACATGTCCACAGGGTGTAGGCTGGCCTCATGTATTTTACCCAGAGTACAGTGTCATTGGAGCCTTTGTGGTTTGCTAATGAGCTAAATCCCACTAACACCACACACACTAAACTGCCAAAAGCCCTTTACACATTCAAACACATACAAAGACTCAGCTGGGTCCTTTGTATAAAAGATTAACTCTTTATTTCAATTAAAGATGAGCTGGCCTGGCTTGGTCCAAGCAATTAAGAACTGGAAGTAATGAACAAAATGATGGGCAAGGTGGTTTTACAGCAATATTCAACCTTGTGATAGTAAACAGGTATTTCTGCAGATTTTGAACCTAATAGTGAGGAAAAAGTTAGGTTCCTGAGAACCCTTTTGCTCATGCTGGTCTCTGAGATGAGATCTGTCAGACATCCTGGTTTTGGCAAGTCTCATTTCTAGTAAGAAGCTAGTTTTGGCTGTAAGCAGGTAAAAAGGGAAAGGTTCTGGGATAGCTTAGTGCACTTAAACCCTGCACCATCGCTTCCTACTGAGGTCTGAGTTGCACACTACTTGACTTGACGTCTTCAATTAAAGGAAACTTCTGTTAGTAATTTCAAAACATTTTGGCTTTAAATAAAAAGTTTGAAACTGTTGGCTTCAGAGCCTGCTTGCCTACTTTTCTTGTGTTATTTTTCCCTTTTCCTTTCACTTTCTTTCTCTTGTTACTCTGAAACTAGCAAGTGCACATTTTGTTGAACTGTTGTCTTGGTTAAAACTGGCTGAGTCATGGTCAGGGGCTGTTGACCATATGCAGTGGAAACGAGGAGCATGCACTCCGTGCTGCTTAATATGTGAAGAAACTAAAATACCTTCTGCAATCCTTTTCAGCAATAGTAGTATCAGAGTGGCTGATGACAATAGGCAATACCTTTCCAGGCAAAAGTATGATTTGACTGTTTTTAAGCATAAGTAGATAAGTGACAGTGCTTTCAAATAGTCTGTCTTATCCTGTGCCCAGTGCCACAGGACCCTTCTAAACTCTTGAGCCTGAACTTCATTGCAAGCAACAGGTAGTCGTATGCCATGGGTTCCAGGTACAAATTCATAGTCTAAAACAAACATATATTTTTCTGGTCTGTTTAGATAGTCCTGATCTGTGTAGGCAGATGGATGTCCTGTCCCTGCTTGCTTTCAGCTCATCAGAGCCATCAGTCCTGAGTGTCTACCTGCCTTCCAGCTGGGCACCCTGTGGTTCCTGTGGGGTGGCATGCTGGCTCTCCCATTCCCTTATGGCCCGCTGTTAAGGGAACAGCTTATTAAGGTTTTAATAGCTGGTACAAAGTAGGAAAACCTTACAATTTTTTTTTAAATAAGTAAATATCTGAACAAACAGAAGAAGCTACTTGACTGAGATATTGTTTCTTGTTAAAGCAACTTTTAAATCATTTGTCTGTCATATATGTGCATTAATACACTTCTTGACACGGACTGAACAAAATATTCTAATGTGCATTGCATACTCTTTGAAAAAGCATAAAATGTATTAACGGAAAGTTCTATACAATAACATATGATTTGGCGACCTTAGGAAAAAAGGTACCTTGTGAATTAAACACAACTTTCAGTAAGACACTTGTTATCTCAAAAGATAGAGCAAGGTTTATTTGTTCTTTCCCAAGACCTAAAATGACTACTGTTCCAGTTAAATTTGACTTAGTAGGATAAAGGAAAGTAAAACTTGTCCTAGTGTGATACCATTTCAATGAATGGAGTTACCTGATCTGAAGGAAAGTAGGAGTTCATCTGTCCTGCTAGTATTTGAAACTGATTCTACTATTTTCCTTAAATGTAGCCATAAAGGCAGAAAAATCTCCAATCTGAGACAGGTCTGCAAAGTTACTTAAATGCCGAGAATGGCGATGAGATGACAGTGGGCTTTTCAAAACTCTGTCACTAATGGGAATTAGATCTCTACGGTCTTTTAAAAATCCCACTGGGCACAATCTACGGTGTTAAATGTCTGAATACCTTTCTAAAAAAAAAAATAAATCTGGCCTTCTGTAGGTTACGATCAGTGGAAAAATCCTGTGAAATCTAAGATGTCTTAATACTTTCAGGGCTGGACATAACTCTCTATTGTAATGAAACTAAGGTTTTTTCAAAACTATTTTTTGTAATGTTTGTATGTTATTGTAACACTTGTTTGTCTTATTTTAGAATCACATAATCCAGTAGATTTCATTGTCCCTTTGAAGGGTGGCACAGAATAACCTTCCCAATGCATCAGTTAAAGCATGTCACTGGCAGCTGGGGGGAGGGCTGATTTTTCTTGTTCTTGCTCTGCTTTTTTTACGTGTTCTGTTTTTTCACCTCCATAACCTTGTCTGATGGGCATCCCTCACATTTACAATGCCTGATGTGCTTCCTGACATCTGTTCAATTTGATTTTCTATAATTTCCATTGATGCCCCTGTTTTCCTGCCATTAAACTAGTATATTGCCCAGCTGTATTCTGGGTCAAGAATGGGCAATCTTTTAAATCTAGTATAAGGTGAAATATGACTGTGGAATGGGAAAGGGAGGAGGGGGAAGACAAGGATTATAAAACTGACTGAAGGGCTGTCTGTCCTGGGAAGGGAAGGTGTGTGTTTTATCTGGGAGAGTGGAAGAGAGTGAGGGTGCATGTGTATTTAAGGCAAGAGTATAATATATTTGCCACCACTGGAAGGCTGTGCATCACCAGCAGCTGAAATTCCGTGTCTGTAGTTGAGATGAATACAAGAAGACAATATCAGCCTTTCTACCCCACAGTGACTAGCCATTGACCTTAACCCTGAAGGAAAGGGGCACTCTCACTAGGGGAATTGCATGCTTACTCAGCCCTAAGCCACATCTGAGCCAGAGCTGCCAATTTTGCCAAATTATGTGTGATGCTTTTGAAATGAGGACTATTGTCCACCAGGGACTAAGCTGAAATGACCGAATTCATTTCACTTAGGTTTTCAATGGCAATAACATTATTTAAAAAAAAATACCAACTATAAAACATTTATCATTCTGATTTTATTCATCTTTGTCATTTACTTATGTTTCATGGTAGTTTGTAAAAGGCAGTGAAGTTAATGTCCCATTATTTCAAACCCCCAAGGTTAGATTTTCAGGCTTAAATTGAATTTAAAAACCACATGTATAGTTAATTTGTACATTAACAAAATTTCTATCAATCACAAGAGCCTTGAGCTCTTGCAGATTGTTTTCATCTTTTACTGAAATCCTTACATGCTGAAAAAGAGCCTAGAGATACCAGGATAGGTACTCTGAAATTCCTCTGAGCAATAGACACAGAAATGCTTCCTTAGGTGAATCTCTAGCATTCCTCTGCCATGCAGAATAGCAAAGACAAACTTAAGAGCTAATGTACCTTTAGGTCATTGGTGCCAGTACTGTCAGACCATCCCCTAACGATGTTGCTAGCAAGTGTACTAACACAGCATTTTGTTGGTAGTATTTATTTTGTTTTAAGAAAACTAAGCTGCAGAGCTTCTAACTGAACACTTTGAGGGACTTTGCTAAATCAACTGGTAAATTTTAAAATAGTTGCTTTGTCAGGAAATCTATCTTTTTTTTTTTCCTTCATTGAGAAATTTTTAGAACTGACTCTGCAATGTTTTCCTGGAGACAATGAAAATCAGTCACAGAACTCACTGGTCTTGGACACAGATTGATAATGTGTTTTGTATTAGCATTTTTAAAAAATAAGATTTTCTTTTTCAAAGGAATGAGGTTTTAGGCAATCTTGCTGTTTATTCAGTTTTGAAAAGAAGTCAAAATGCCCAGAAAAAAAAAAAGCTGTGCCACAAACTGTGTCCAACACAGGTGGAGAATGACAGTACTAACTATGTTCTTCAAGGCCTCAACTATGAGTCCCCACGTGTTTGGCTGCTTGCAGAGCCATACATTTGTAAATGCCCATAAAGCTGCTTCTCATCTGGACTTGAGCTGCAGAATTAGGGACAGCCTTAAACTGTCTTGGTTCAGTACTCTCTAAACCTGTTTGAGGCCACACAAGCTTTGAGAAATCAATTATTTGATAGCCTATTCCTCTGTGGTCAATTGTTTGCAGCATAAAACTAACTTTTGGCAGAGCTGAGGATGAACAGACATAGAGGCAGCAAGCCCAAATATGTTCCTTTTGGATGAGGAATGGAACATGGGAACTACCCTGAAATAACCAAGGGACCCAAGATGATCTATGCTTTTTTTTTAAAAAAAAAAAAAAAAATTGGTCTTCTCCCCAAAACTTCCATGTTTTTTTTCCCCTCATACAAAAGGCCACACTGCTGTCATACTCTAGTTTTTCTGAAGACCTCACTTTGCTCTGAAGCAAAAAGCTGATAATGAGCCACCTGACAACCAGGCAGTTGTAGCCGTTGTTTGCACAATTAGTAATGGAAATGCTCACACCTTCACTGACCTATTGCCTGTATTCATATTTCCAGGAAATTGTACCTGAGTAAACTTGTTTCCATAACATCTTGCCTGTTTCCTCTTACCAGCTACATCCATTTCTTGCACTTGTTTTTATTGTGTTTTTTAGAATCTAACTTTCAAGGAGAAAGGTATATGGCTCCTTATGGTAATCAGTTTCTAGTAGTGAGAACACTGCCCAGGAAAAAGGCCACCCAGGCCACCACTCCAGCAAAGCAGCAAAAGCCACTAATTGTGGCATGGACTTCCAAAGAACTGATGGGTCATCCCCTGCTGTATGTTATGGTCTATGCTGCATCTCTTTTCTTTTCATATGATGAGAAAAAGGATAGAATTTGTGGTTTTCAGATCTATGGAAATAAAATTCTCTGATTTGTATGTATAACTATTTTGGGCTTTGGAAGAGAATTGGAAACAAATTACCTGCCAAGCATTTTCACCTCAGTTCATTTCAAAGCCAACTTCTGCTGTAGCTTGGTAATGGTTAGAAGAAAATTATTTTGGCCTCCTGCTGATAATCATGTTTCTCCCTTGCATTACTTAACGTTGTGGTAGGACTGAAAATTAATCTCCATCTGCAGTTTTAAATCACCTTGACAATAAATATGTAGCTGGCCTTTCAGTCAGCTGTGCTTGGGAAAGGAAGTGTGATGGTGGTGTTAGGATGCTTATTCAGATGATTCCTTGCTAACATGAAGCATATGCTGAGCTGTTCTGATATTGCTCATCCTGGTCTGTGTCAGTTGCTAGGGCACACCAAGATCCACCAGACCTTGAACAGAAACAGAGCAGGCAGCAGCCAACACGTGCTCTTCTCTGAAAAGTCCCTGAGTTTCATTGTGTGTGCTTCTACTCTTTGTGCACTGGTCAGTGATGGTAAACAGGACCTCGGGTATGTTAAAGGAGTTGTGTGAAACTCCAGGTGATGGAACACAACACCCGTTCAGAAAATGTATTTTAGTAAAGCTTGGAGAGGAATCTTCCTGTGTTATTGAGTGCTGCAAGTCTTATTGTTCAGATGGTCAATTTTTTTCTGCTTGATATTACCCTAAATTGTAATATAATCCTTATCTATAGCTTAAAAAAAGAAGCTAGAGAGATGCAGTAGAAGGAGCAGGAGAATGATATGAAGGAAATGTGATTTCATACCCATCATTTTTCATCATTGAATTATGCTGGCTGAAAAGCTTCTATCTATCCCCATCAGAATCTCATTACAGGTCAACTTGCAAAGTAAAGAAATACTCAGTAAAAGTAAGTGACAGAATTTCTCAGCTGGCAGATGGCCCAATTCCACAATTATTCACCTTAGATAGTAGTCATGTGAATAATATCAAAGAGCTTGTTAGTGCTTTACCAGCAAAAGTGGTCAATTTGCACAACCATGTGCAAGAAGAAATGCTTCTTCGCAATTTGGAAGCAAATAACAGGTTATTTTCTTGCATATTTAATTTAGACTGACTGAGACACAGTGAATGTAAGAATGGCCATACCAAGATGGCCTTGAGGTGATTCTGAGTCCATTTTCTGGCTTCTGAGAGAAAGCAAAAGCAGATACCTAAGAAATAGTACCAGAACAGGGCAAGCATGTAGTGATGCTTCACCAAATTGTTCTATCCTGCTGTGATTTGTAGCTTAGAGAGGCTGATGTGATACCTTTTCTATTCAGTAGCCCTCAATGGATTTTCCTTCCATGAATTTGCCTTGTTGCATTTTACACTGTGTACCTATTATTATCTAATAATCTGAATTTCTTAATCTATGTTCAATCCAGATGAAACCTGCTTTATAATCAGTGAAATGAGTCTATCTGAACGTAAATGTCAATATTTTTTTTTTTTTAACAACCGAACGGTACCCTACTAGAAAGATTCATGGAGCAGATCCAGGGAGGTTAGTGGACCCTGATACTGTCTGCCTCTGAATTGTTCTCCAGCACTGGCGAGACAGTGCTATGCAAGCATAACTATTGAATAATGTTTGAATGGGTAAATAAACCTTACATTTTTGTGTGTAACTGAATGCTAGCAAAGCATAGAAATAAGCAGGGGGCAGGGGGCATCATAATTGGAAGACATGGAACACTTCAATCTATAACGCTCTTTATTCCGAGAAAACTTTGGTATAATATTTTAGAAACTAGAAGAAGTCATCTTGAATTAATTGTTTCTAAGGAAATATGTGCTTCCAAGGAAAACAGAGGGAAGAGAATTCCAGGGAAAGGTTTTTAAACATCTAAGATCTTATTTCAAGGATTTGGGCTAAGACTATTTTTTAATGAATCCTTTTTACAGACTAAATTTTGTGTACATGTGCTCATGTGTACACACTCGATTTTATTAGCTGCCTACAGAAGTTTCTGCCTTTGTAGAATCTTGCTGATTCCCTCAGGTCCAGTTTCTTGTCTGAGGAGACTGATACTTCCCCAGAGCTCTGCTGTCGGTCTACAAAGCTGGTTGCTTCCCCAGCGCTCTCCATCTTCCCCATAGGATTAAAGCCACTTGTTTTTAGGGTTTGTCTGACTGAAGACATTGAAGGCTTTCATGTCTACAGCCTGTGAAAGTTTGCTTCCGTTGTAAGGATTACTCTTTGCCTTACTTGGCTTAGTACTGTAGACACAGACCGCTTTTCCTTACTGCTTAAATTTTGGCTGTAGATGAATTGCGTTTTCCTGGAAAGAAATAAAGATGAAGCAATAATAATCCTTCTGTCACAAACGAAGATAGTTTCTGGGGTTTATTCTTACAGAATGAATAGCCTATTTTTTAAAAGAAAACAGATTGTCAGCCCAGTATATTATCTTCACTTGAATCTTTACCATTCCATGGTATTTCTATAACAGGCAGCAATGCTAACTTTTCTGATTTTTCAGTTCTCAGCGTGCTAAAATACTTTTGGGGGGATAGTTCTCTCTGGTTCTGGGCATACTGGCTATTTGAGGGTGCTGTTCCTGCAACCAATTGACAACACGTTGCTGAAAATGTTTTGTTTAATGTCCTAATTGTGAATTATAAAGAAATTTGAGATGGCTTAGTTGTTTCGCATTGTAAAAAGCAAAATATGCTTTTCTACCTTTTCTGGGGTCTTGAGAAATGTGCCTAGTTGCTACCAGAACTGTTTCACTTCTCCAAAAAGCTTTCTGTCCCTGGAAGGCCAGCATAATGGGGAATGCTCTCCCTCACAGTGCCTGCTGTTGGAGCTCTGCACCCTAGCTGAGCTCATATCACCCCCTATCATAACCTCCAGCCTCATGGGTAGGCAGGGGATATCTTCTGCATGATTCAAAGCACTAAGCAAGGAGTATTCCTCTTTCCCTCTTTAATGACCACGTTACTATAAGATAGATGAGATATTTTACCTGTCTTTGTTTTTGAAGATACGGTTCCTTCATCTGTTTTTATCATCTTCCTTGACAGTGACAAACACCTCCCAGTCAGGAAATGCAGTGATTACATAGTCCCTTTTATAATTTGGTAGTTTCAGACAACAATACCCCATTGTAAAGAAAGGGTTTGTAAAGAGGCAAGGGTGGCAATGTCTAGAAAACAGAGAGGTGTCTGGACCCAATTAAGAGATCCTGTAGCACTGCTATTGCATAAGAATATTGTGTAAGAATTGCGTAAGAGAAGCAAAAATTTAGACAGGTGCATGGGCAGACCAGGTACCTTGTTATGTTGTTGGCTCCAGTGATCTCCTCGATTCTCAGTGGATGCTGTGTATCCATGTAACCTGTCCCAGGAGAGAGAATTTTACAAGGAGGAAAGCCCCACTCTTACTGCAGGGCCCTACCAAGTTTGTTCTCAAGCGGCCTTGCTTCATAATCACAATCTGCAACACTTCCAATGAATTCAAATACTGTACTGATGAAAAGATGATCAGTCAAGTTCATCTCCATTTCTTCTTTGTGTGTATTTGTTTGGGACATAGGATTTCAGGCATCTAAGCATGTTCATTGTTGACCTCTGTCCTGGTTCCAGCAGGG
>VYXH01007648.1:316356-377439 GCA_013397275.1 Burhinus bistriatus | reverse complement strand
GGGACGCTCGCCCTGCGCCCGCAAACCGGAGCGGAGCGTTCCCGGCTGAGCGAGCCCCGGCGGGGCGGAGTGTCCAGGTAAGGTGCGCGTCCCTTCCCGGCTCAGCACCCTCCGCGACCCCGGCCCCGCAGCCGCCCTTCGCGGTGGGCACCGCTCTGACGGGCGTGGGAAGGGGGAGAAGTTGTAGCAGAGGACGCGTAGCGCAGGTGCTGTGGGAGAGGAGAGGTGGAGCGGCCGCTAAGGGTGCTCCTGGGGAGGTGAGGTCCCCTGTCCGAGCGTGCCCCCAGGCAGGTGGATAAGTCACGGATAACCTGTCTGTGCCTCCCCGTCCGAGGTGCTTCCGTACGATTCGACCGACCGGCTTGAATGTTTGTTAACGCGAGGTACTAAACCTTTGCGAACTGCTCAGGGAAACTGGTAACAGGGGTCATAAACAGACCGCCTCGCATTAGGAGAAAGAGTAAAATGACTTTTTCTCCGGCAGAAAAGCCACCAGAAGTGCTCCAGGTGCAATTTTTATCTACATCTCCTGTCTGAAATTACGTTTGTATGGTCAGTGGTAAGAACGTGGAAAAGTAGAAAACACCAGCTTTATTTACCTAACAACACTTCTTATTTATACTAAAATACATTTCTGAAAAATAAGCTTTGTGCATGAAGTCCATAATTAAAGTTGCATGGACAAGATAACGAACAACTAAGATGCAGTTTGTCGATGCAAAAGATGTTCCTAGAAAATCAGTTAAAATACATCATTGACTTTCATCTTTCCGTGATTGCGAGGAGTGTCCTTGTACTTTGATCACTCACGAGGCGGGAATTTTTCTTTTTGATTGCAACAAAATGTTGGCAGTAAGAGAAATTTTTCTTAATTCGGTTAAGAATGATGCTTCTCTGCATTTGCGAAAAGTTATTTGTGGACTCTGAAGAGCAGGCAAGTGCTTTTAGTGAAGCTACAAGGAGAATTCAAAATACTCCTGAAGCAATAGATAAAATGATCTACAGCGTGCTGTTTGGTTGGTACAGATACACTCAGTTCTTAAAGATTTGAATTTTGAAAAGTAGTGAGACTTTGGTCATTCCAAGAAAATCCTAGCCGCCTTTGGTGGCATTGTGGTTAGGAATTAGGAATGTGAAAATATATAGAGCATATGGACTTACCCACTATAACTTCATCACCTTTGGTAGCTAGCAGAAAACCAGTTTGGATGAAATACTTGATCAGAACAGAGACCTTGAAAACAGCTGAAGGAAAGACCTTCATACTTTGTTTGCCTTTTCTCACTGACGAAGTCAAGGGAATGAGAATGGTCTGGGGATTTTTTGGCTTCAATTGTTAATATTCCCTTTGAAATTATGAACTTGAATGTTTGTCTTACAATGTTTATGAAATGTTACATTGTGGTTGATGAAAACTACTTACGTGGAAGTAAGATAAATTGGAAGTTCACTAGAAATACCCAAATAAGTACTAAAAGCAATCACCTTACTGTACCATTAGAGCGAAGGTTTAGTTTTACAGATTGGTTTTGAAATACACCCTGTTGGAATAGAGACCAGTCTGCTTTATTTTGTCTTAGACTTGTCATCACAGTAACACATTTAAGCAAAAAAGCATAATGTACATCAGTATGCTATAAAAATATACGTGAGCTTCAAAATCATGACAAATTTAAAAAATACTAATGCAAATCATGAAATGCAGAGAGAGAAGCTCAGTCAGGTCATATTGTTAATCTGTCTGGAAGTGCAACATTGTTCCCCTGTGCCCATTTATTGATCTGTCCTGTTCAAATAGTATTTTCTATTAGTGTAACGATGAGTGTTTTTAATGAATCATTCAGAACGTACCTGCTTCCTTTGATTTCTAAAGCCTGGGATGAAAATTTGTAAGGAATCATTTGTGTAGTTTTCTCCAACAGCTAAAGATCACTCTTGTGGGAGATTGTACAGTCCCTGAACTCCTGCCGGGCTTTCTGCTGGACTTCGTTGGTTTCTCTTTCTGGTGAAAATGCTCCAGGACCTTGCTCGCTTCTCTGGGCATAGCTCCCTCTTGACCGGCTTTGGGGGTAGAGTGAGGGAAATTTCTGTGCTCTCTCCGTATCTTGATGGCCAAAGAGCTGTCATTCACTGCAACGTCTCCCTAGCATGCTCCTTGTTCTCTCAAACAGTTTTGTGAGCAGTGAAACAATGCAGGATTTAGGATTGATGGTTTGATTTGTTCCACTCTGTGGCATCCGGACTGGCCACTCAGACCCATGGGATCGCCACCAGCACTGAAAGGGGAGAATTACAAAAGTGAATCCAAATAATCTTGTCTGGTAGAAGTATTTGGACAGTCAAACATCTGTGTTAGAATGGGTTAAGATTCTGGCGTTTATATTTTTACTAGGGGATCATCCAGATTTTCATTGCAGCCTAAGCAATGAAATTTCTGGCTTAGCAGAAATCCTAGAAAGTCAGGAATAGTGATTTGTTTGTGGAAAGCCCCCAAATCTGGTTTTCCTCACGTGAAGTAATGTCTTCTGTACTTAACTTAATAATTCTGGGTTTAGAAGTTTTTTCCCGTGTGAGATTTCTGTTTGTTATTTCTTCCCTTCTGTCCTGACTATATTCTTTTCAACTTGGTTTCCTAAGGAGATGAAGCTAAAATAATAATAATAATGCTGTCTGACTGATAGCTCCTCTCATTGCGCCAGGGTAATTTTTTAGCCCTGGGGGTCAATTTCAAGCAATGTAAGTAGATGAGTAGAGATTTCAAAGTGATTAAATTCTTACAAACCTCGAGACTGCTGGTGACCAGGGAGATGAGAGTGATGAGGTTGATGCCCCCACTGAGGGAAGAGCTGTAGCACACATTCAGCTTATTAGACGTCAGAAAGTTTGTGTGGGTGCTCCATAGGATGCTGAGCTTCATAGCTTCTGCTACTCAAGGGTTGGTGATTATATTTTTCAATTTCTCTGCTCCTTGGGAGTGCACAGTCTTGGAAGTTTTGATCATGCCTTTTCTCCTCTATAGTCAGCTCAAAATAAGCTCTGTTTGTCTGAGATGTTTCTAGTAATGAGATATATAAAAATGCTGTTGTTCCTCAACTTCATAAACTGACCTGTTGCTTTCCTAGCCCATAATTTAATACTTCTAGATACAGGGTTGATAGCCGACGGCGCAGTAATTTTCTTTTGTTATCTTGACTCAGTGCAAACACTTGATTACTGTGGTCACAATAAAACCTACTTTCTTTCACCGTCAGTTTCTCTGAATTGTTTACAAGTTTTTTATTAGACTTAATTTGCTTTCTACTGCCACTGCTGTTTCTTGTGGTTACGGCTGCATCCGAATGCCCTCTTCTGCTTTCTCTGCATAGTGGGATGCTGTAGCACTCTACCTGTGTCATGACAGGGGAAGGATAATGGAGGAGAAACGTGAAAAGGTATTGTGAGTTCATCTAGCAAGACCTTTATAAATACATGATGCTTTTATTGACTTTTAAGCAGTGGTTATTGTTCTGATTATTTGTCCTGTTACATAACTATAGTTAAGAGCTGTATTTATGGGTAATTACCCATTTTCTCCTTCCTTGTCTTTCCATCCTTAATACCATCGCAATACGTCCCTTCTCCTCTCTTTCATTACCTCTGTAAAACAATTGCCTTGGGTGTTTGTTTTGGTTTGGTTGGTTTGGTTTTTCGAAGGCTTTAATAGTATAGCAAGTTGATTTGCTAGGTTTTTTCCTATTGTAGAAATCATATCAACTGGACTTGCTGTCTGGGCATGAACGTACATAAATAAATGAAACCAATTTAATAAAGTGCTTAGTGGATAATGTTAATTTCTTTTTAAATATTCATCTGCATTCAAGTTGCACTAAGCTCTCCTTTACATCTTTTAGAAATCATTTATGTATTATTCAAGCCTGCATTCCTCGCTAAAGAGAGAGCGCCGTGCTTGTATGGCGATTACATTTGACTTTATTCTCCTGGTTTATATTAGCAAGAGGAGGAAGGAGGCGCAGAAGAACATCTTTTTTCTCTGGGAACAAGCACATATGCTCATGTAGCATCTTGCCCTGCCTCATCTTCTTGCACTTCAATGGAGCCAAACATCCTTCCTTCCCTGCCGCAGGGATCTGGCCCCTCCTGGCAGGGCTCTCCCTGTGCCCTGGGGAGCCGCCACCAGGCACGCCGGGCTGGCTGCCTCCCAGTGGGTTCGAGAGGCAGCTCCCACGGCGGTTTCTCGCCCCCAGCCCCTCACCAGCAGTTGTGTTGGTCCCAGAAACGCGGGAGGTAGCAGCGTACGTCGGTGCTACCCAGTCTGTGTCGGCTGAGGTGCATCCAAGGGATCTTAAAACCCTGCCAACAGAAGCGTTTGACTTGGACGGCAGTGACAGATGGGGTAGGGTGGGCAAACGCGTGCCCTTGCCTTGGCGGGTCAGAGAAGGGCAGTGACATGCTGCAGAGAGGGGGGCCTGGCCCCTGCCCCAAGGCCAGGGGGGTGGGCTTGGTGGGGGGAAAGCCAGGTTCAAGGGTGGCTGAGGCAGCACATCTGAAACAACAGTGTCAGCGAAGGCAGATGATGATTTTACCAGCTGGGTCAGGTTTGCACGGCACGAGGGAAGACGTGTACCTTGAGCAGCCTTTGAGCTGTGTCGGGGGGGTGTGTGTACCCAGGCTGAGGCATTTGGGCAGGGGCTGTTGGGCTAGCTTGCCAGAGCACAGTAAGCGCTGAGTATATGTGGCAGAAGCTTTCCTGCATGTTCCTGCTTTGGTACGTAGCACATACCTTTCTGTGCTGACCCCAGAGGTAGGGGCAGTTCTGTGCTAGGTTGTGCTGCAAGGACCCAGCTCTTCATTAAAAACCTTGCATTTTGCTGTGGTGTCCTTAGGAAGATCCCAGAGAAGCAATTGCAGATCAGGGAGCACTTCTTGCTTTTTTCTTCTTTAATCCAGCTTAAGCAGTATTTGCTGTATACGTAATGATAGCAACACATTATTTTCTTCTCTGTTGGCTTTCCCCATCTCATCCACTTATTCGATGTGACAGAGGAAGGTGAAGTAGGTTTGTAATACACGGTACTGGTTACATTCTGCTGATGCAGAACAGGGGAATAATTTATGCTGCTTTCCAGCCTTCACGGGCAAATGGGCAGCCTTTTATTTTTAGCCTTTTTCAGTTACCTTTGAAACCGGTTTACAAAATTCTGTGGGAAACCCACAAGTTTGTCCATAGGCTCCTGAGTAACCTGTAACTATTCAGTAATGCAGCTGCAGAGTTGTTGAAATGTCCTTGGAAGATGTGCTGCATTCAGCACCTCTTGGGTAGAGGCAGCTTCCTCCTCTGCAATGAAAATCCCTCCTTTGGAGTCAGCCTTGGATCGGATTGACATCCTGCAACTCTGTTTGCCTAAAGAGAAGCCAGCAGTTCAATAAAAACAGGTATTAAAGTGAACATCATTGGAGTGTGCAAGCCATTTTTACAAGACAAGCCCAAATGCCTTCAGATCTCTGGGTTTGGCCTTTGTGATTATTATTCCTGATGGAGCAGGCTGACTTGTTGAAGGGTAATGTCAGTAGGATGCTCTTTCTTCACAGTGTTTTGAGTTAGTTGCAAATACAAAATAGTTAGCGGTACCTGTGTGATAGGCCTTAAAAGAAAAGGAACCAACAAAAATGAAAATTAGGAGAACCAGGGAGGAAGTTTCAGTTAGTGTGCCCAGAGCCTTTAATAGTGCTACTTCTTCATACTTTCAGGACAATGTTGCATTAAAGCGTGTGCATTGTCCCCATGACATAACATATTCTGATTAGGAAACATCTTGGAGCTATCCTATATCCTAGGGAAAGTTTATGTGGAAGCTCTGTGTCTGTTTTTATATTCACATACACTACAGAAAACACTTGGAAGCGTGGTATGTCATGATCTCTGTATGATGTCTGTTGACTGGCACTGAGATAGCAGACAGGTGTTAATAAAATTCACGCAATTATGTATTCTGTCTGGATAAAGTATTCCCTTTTGCTCAGGCTTGACACCTCCTTTAAGTTTTGTTTTGCCTAGTTTTGAATATTTTGTCATTTGTATCCTTTAGCCGAGCACGTCACCCATTGATATTTATAATTTCTTCATTACAAGGTATCTTGCTTTTGCTCAGACAGAAGCAGAAGTGTTGGCAGCTGTTATGTATTTCATACTAACTAATAAAAATGCTCGGTGATGTATCGCTGTGTGATGCCAAAGAGATTATCATTAAGGTGAGTCTACACCCTCCCTCTGCCTAATCAAAAATAACTTTAATTCTTGCACAATATGTGGTATGCTGTGTTCATAAGCAATTCTTATCTACATGGTTGGCTCTTACGGTCCTTAATGAAGAGAGTTTCCATTAAATAGTGTTGGTAAGATTTGTCCTGTAAGTATTTATATAGAGAACTTGGAAGCCTTTTTCCATCTGTTCTGGACAAGGTTTGGTTAGATGGGAGGACTAAAGGAAGCAGAAGACCAGAAGATGATGTCTAGAAGTTCTGTCTCTGAGTGGACAAGCGGTTCTGAAAATAATATTTGAAATACAACCAGAATTTCCCCTGTGGTGCCAAGTAAAAGGATGTGGTTTGCCCAATACCTGAAGTACACACATTTCTCAGGGCTTAGCCAGTTGTGAATAGCATTGTTGTCTCTGGCAGATGATATGACAAGGTGTTAAGCAGTCACGTGGCACTTCATCTTAATTTAAATCCAGGATATAGTGGGAGTGCTGGAGCTTTTCTGCCGCTGTATGAATAAAAATTTGGAGAATTGGCTTTATAAACTGTCCTGCAGAAAAGGGGAGCCACCCTGGAACTGCTCTGTTTCTGTTGCCACTTCTTCCAGAGCATGAACGGGACGCTCTTACAGAAACAACTCTTAGTTGGAAGATGAGACACTGGTTTAGCTGTAATCCTGCCTGTACCAGAGCTGGGCTTGGACACAGGAACGCAGCTCCATCCCTGATGCAGACAGTCAAATGATGCTGTGGAGTTGACGAGGGCTGTCAGTGTGATTCACCTTGGTCTGTTTCCGTGTAAAATAGGGTGCACTTTCCTCTGGTGAAGAAGCTGTTTTCTAGAGCATCAAAAGGACAACAGTCACGTCTGAGGCAGTTGCCCCATGAGGAGAGGCCGAGGGAAGGGGCTGGCAACAGCCTGGGGCAGAGATGACTCTGGGGGGGGCTGGGAGCCACCCCCCGTACCTTCAGGGAAGTGGTCGAGAAGAGGGAGCCAGAGAGACAAGGGGCATCGGGTGGACCAAGCAAGAGAGGTTGAGACAGGACCGGAGGAAAAGGCTTTTCCCCGGGGGCCAGCGGGGCAGAGGCACAGGCTGCCCAGGGAGGCTGTGCCGGCTCTGTCTGGGGGGTTTCCAGCCCTGACAGGACACAACCCTGAGCATCCCTAGCTGACCCCGGTGCCAAGCCTGCTGCAGCAAGGCTGGACCAGGGACCTCCTGAGCTCCCGTCCTGCCTGAGCCATCCTGCGACCCTATCATCCCAAGTTCAAAGCTGAGCCTCTGAAAAGTTGCTGTGAAGTTATCGTTACCATCTATGCGTGAAAAATATACCAACGAAGAAGGACCCTTATTTCCCAGATTAAAAGAAGGCCAGTGACAGTACCTTTAATAAGAAATAACAAACAGATGCTTACAGCAGCACAGCTGTTTGCAGTCCCTGCCTGAAATATCTTGCTAATATAATCTGCCTTAAATATGGTTAAATTCAATGATATAAAATCATTTGTAAGTGTGCAGCATGTGCTCTCTTTCAGGCTTCAAGTCTAATTCAGTTTACTGCTGCTTTTGTTCACCTAAGAAAAGCTTTCTCCAAGGCACAATATAGTACCATAAATATGCAGGGATTTCTGTAAACACGTTTTGCTTAAGCGTTAACGTGATATTTATGTTCTGTGTTCAAAAACGAAACACGAATCCTGTTGCTTTCTTGGCAGCAGGCATCATGTGCAATGGCGTGATTTTGAGGTTTTAAAGAAAGGTCCCTCAGCGGGGATGGGGTTCTTCTAATGTGTCTCACTTGTTTTTCTTCTTGGGTAGCTCAGGTATTAGAAATTCTACACTACCTTCTTAGGTTCTCTTTAAATGTCTTCTCAGAGGAGCTGGAGTGCAGTGAAACCTCATGATAATGAAGTCTCCAGAGAAGACAGCCACTCACTAATATGTTATTAAGATTGTGGGTTGCTTTTGTTTAACAAAAGAATGGGGGAGGGGGGAATAAAAGCACTTGCCTCCAAAATAATAATCTCACTTACACAAACATCAAGGAAAAAGCTCCTCTGTGTGTTGTCAAAGCTGTTTTATAAGTGGTGATTGAACATGCATTCCCTGAGTAGTGTAAAAGAGTTTGTGTTACGAAGCCAGCAGTGCTTTCAACCACCGCCTCGCTCTTCCCCATCATTACTCAGAAACTGTCACTAAAAGTGCTTGCTGTTTATCTCGGAGAGCTTAAAAAAACTAAAGAATATGAGCATGTGAGGGTTGGAGGAATATTTGTTTTCTTTCCCCTTGAACTTACATTTGTTTGCTGGAAAAGCTAGAATTGTGGAAGGAACTGAACTGAATAAAAAGAAATCTCAGCCGATGGAAACAGCCTGTTACTGATGTGGTTGGAAGCTCTCCACTTGAACGTGGAAGGTGTCTAGCACAGAGCCAGAGCACGATGCCTTTAGGAAGAAGACTTACTGAAAAGGCAGTGCTAGCTTTTTCTGTTCTGAATTTGTAGTTTTATCACTTATGGTTTGAATAGAGTGTACAGGCTGTCCACACAGTTCCTTTTATTAATGGGCTAACGCACTTTCATGTTCCTTCTCTCCTCCCAGGTTCTTAGTACTTACAGGTAGCTGGAAGTAGCACTTCAAAGTAAAACAGAATAAATGGGATGATGTGTTTCTCAAACAGATTTCCCAATCGAATCAGTGTATTGTTTCTGTTCTAACAAGTTTTGAAAGTAAAAGAAATAAAAATTAATTCATTATACTAATTAATTTACCTTTACTGATTATTAAAATAATTCCAAATAGAAATTCACTTGCTATAATCACATTTAAATAGAGACAATGTCTTGTATTGCGTGAACAATGCTGAGTATGAAGTTCAACAAGGCCAAATGCCAGGTCCTGCACTTGGGTGACAACAACCCCATGCAGCGATACAGGCTTGGGGAAGAGTGGCCGGAAAGCTGCCTGGCAGAAAAGGACCTGGGGGTGTTGGTCAACAGCTGTCTGAATACGAGCCGGCAGTGTGCCCAGGTGGCCAAGGCGGCCAACAGCATCCTGGCTTGTATCAGGAAGAGTGTAGCAAGCAGGACTAGGGAAGTGATCGTCCCCCTGTACTCAGCACTGGTGAGGCCACACCTTGAGTACTGTGTTCATTTTTGGGTCCCTCACTACAAGAAAGACATGGAGGTGCTGGAGCATGTCCAGAGAAGGGCAATGAAGCTGGTGAAGGGTCTAGAGCACAAGTCTTATGAGGAGCAGCTGAGGGAACTGGGGTTGTTTAGCCTGGAGAAGAGGAGGCTGAGGGGAGACCTTATCGCTCTGTACAACTACCTGAGAGGAGGTTGTAGCGAGGTGGGGGTTGATCTCTTCTTCCAAGTAACAAGTGATAGGACGAGAGGAAATGGCCTCAAGTTTCACCAGGGGAGGTTTGGGTTGCATATGAGGAAAAATTTCTTCACTGAAAGGGTTGTCAAACATTGGAACAGGCTGCCCAGGGAAGTGGTGGAGTCATCATCCCTGGATGTATTTAAAAGACGGGTGGACGTGGTGCTGAGGGACATGGTTTAGTGGTGGTTTTGGCAGTGTTAGGTTTATGGTTGCACTCAGATGATCTTAAAGGTCTCTTCCAACCTAGGTGATTCTATGATTCTATGAACTATAACAATTCAGGCATCTTACCATGGAAATTGAATGTTATTACAGAACTTAGCTATCTGGAATGGATATAATCAAACCTTCAACTATATATTCACTGTGTTAATTAAGTGACTGGCTAACAAGCCATCCTTTGTAGAGAGTTAAATTATGTCATACAAAGAGAGAACAAACAAATTTGTTCGCCACTTTGGATAGAAGTAGTAATTGGTGAAGTGTCTAAAGAGCGTAGAAGAAAGCTGAACAAATATACACAGCTGACCTATTTTGCAAGTCCACATGGAGTGATATCTGCCTCTTGATTCTGACTACCAAAAAAATCAATTAAAACTTCACACCATAATGATCTTGGAAGTTGATTGTTTTTTACATTTCTGTAAAACCTAGAACCTGAAGTTCTGTTGCTTAAAATTACATAAAAAATTATACTCTGGAAGAACTGAAAGATGAGATTCAGAGATGTACTTTTTTTAAAAAGGGAACTTTTTAAGTATAGTTAATCGCTTGATCAGCTCTTACTATAAATATTTTAACTATGTAAGTTTTCTAAGCATGCATTCTGAAAGGTAATGGTAATGTATTTATTTAAATCTGTAGCTTGGCCTCATTTCTGTACCTTTTCAGGAAAAAGTGTGTAAGATTAGAGGTGAATCAAAGCAGATTAAAAAAAGGTTAATTTAAATTTTGGATGGCACAGCCTCTCCCCACCACCACTCCCCCCTCCTCCCAATGCTGTTCCATTTGATTAAAGCCACCAAAAAGCTGGGATTTCCAGCTCAGACCTTTCTGTAAGGGCTACCATTCGGGGTAGGATTGAATGCATTTGTTCCCGTTCCATTCCTGATTTGAGAACTGGAGACCAGAGATAACAGCCGGCACTGCCATCTCTGGAGCAACGGATGTTTCCCATAATCTCTGTTTCCTTGTTAAGACTTTCCAATGTCAGTATTTCATAGAGGAAGAAAAGCAGGGCTGACAACCCGAGCTACCATCTGACGGGAGTCACATTTGATGTATAGGTGGCAGCGGTTCAGTTAGTTGTGTCTGTAACAACTGAGGCAGTCCAGCAGCTTAGGCTTAGACAAGCAGGAGCCCATCGAAGGTGGGACGTAATCACCATTTGAAATTAAACATCTCCCAAAATAGGAATGTCTGTTCAGATGTCTTACCAGGAGCTGGCAGGGGGATCTGGCTCCACTCCTCCCGTGCCAGCCTGAACTGCTCCGTCAGCCAACGAGCCAGTCTAGACAGGTGAACAAAATATGTGCGGGATAAGATCTAGTTCTGATTTTCCAGTGTCCTTGTTGACCTCTCCTATGTTTTGGGGCAAACACCTTGATAGGAGCACACATAGAGATATGCTCTTTTGAGGGAGACCTTTTTAAGGCTCGATCTCATAAGAGAGTGTTGCGTTCAAAAGCATGAGGATAGATGGCTCATCACTAAATGGGATGTGATGAGGGATGGGGAAGATGCTCAGCCTCAGGCAGCGTGGGAGCTAAAAACAGCTCAGTGGTGTTGGAGCTGTGCTTGCACAGTGCCAGCACAGCCAGTACCTAACTTGGGAGCGGCTGGAGCTGCTCTGGGTTTGTTCGGAGGAGCGAATCCTCGGAAAAAAAAACCCTGAAGCTGAGGAAGGAATATTACGGCATGGTCATGTCTGGTATCAGCATCGGAGTTTCAGAAATTGTTAAGAAAATAAGCATATGGATTGCATAAAAGGCACATAGGCTTATTTTGAGTGAGGAACATAGCAGACACTCTGTTCTCCATTTTACATCTCTTCAGAAAGTGTCTTCACACGTTTTCCTGTGTATTTGTGACTCTGAATTTAGGGAGAGAGGGTGAGGAGGAAGGGAGGCTGAAGAGAGAGCAATGTTGGGATCTGACAAAGATTAGCACCAGTTTGTTTGCAAATGGAAGCTGCAGAGGAGCTGCAGTGATGTGTTGTATTGTTAATTATGTTTCAGGGGAAAAGCTGCTGCTCCAGAGAAGACAGCGCTTCCAGTAACAGCTCTGGAGTTGTAGTTCCTAGGAGAAATGCCACTCTGCACGAACATGGTGCTCAGCATTTGTTGGTGAACCGTGACATCTGAAATGATACTTCTCTAGATAAAAATAGCGCCTAACTGTGCTAAACATTCAACAAACACTTATTGAGACTCCAATATGAATGTTTAAACTGTGAACAAAATACCAGGAAAAACCCACCACTAACTCTGTGGCATCTGCTTTCTGGAAATTACACTCTCATTTTCTAAATTAGAGGAACAAAAATAACAGTTGTTTTGTTGTTTTTTTTTTCCCCTCAGATCATGCTGCTTTTGGTAATAAATTACCAGAAAATAGCTCATGAACTGTCTGTATTTCTCATCTGGGGTGCTGAGTTTGCAGGATGTTCACTTGAACGCCATGGGAAAGGCAGCTGCCCGTGGCATGGGGCAGAGCTGGGGTGATGAACCCATGGGCGGCTCGGGGAGCAAGGTCTTTGGCACATGGAAGGGGCTTGAGGAGCCCTTGCTGCGTGACATTGGGCCTTGGGGCTATGCATGGTGGCTTTGACAACAGGTGTTGATGAAAGTGGGCAGAGAAGTGACATAAAAGGTCGGGGTGGTTTGGTTTTATAACCAACATGGGCAGGACGAATGTAATGAGACCTTGCGGATACTTTCATAGTCTATTGAGGAGAACGGTGGCTGACTAAATGAAGGTGCCCTGGCGGCAGCAGTTGTACCCAGTTGTCATCTCATGTTTCAGGAGCTGTGGCAGGTGTGCCGATGAAGGTTACTTTCCTTTTTCAAGGTAGAGGATACTTTGAATAGCCTTTGAAGTCATGGATCTCCCCCTCCTTCATTAAAAAATGAACAGATGCTATAAAAATACCAAGGCTAGAACATTTCCTCTGGTCATAAATTTCCCGCAGAAAGACTGCTCCGTATTCAACAGTTTAACGCTGGGACTGGTACTGATGCTTGGGATTAATAGGTTTTATTAAAATATCTTCACTATTCAGAAGAGTGAAATTGTATTGGTGGTTTTGCACTATTTCGCACTGTATATGCAGTATTGAATTGCACTGTGTGAGGCTTCTCCTGTTTTGGTGGTAAAGACTACCTGTATAACCAGGAAAGACACCGGTAATCAAACATGAAAATCTGTAGAAAAGCTCATTTTAGTGATCGGATGCATCTGCCCTTTTCCCATCCGCTAACTTGCAGTATTAATGTATCTGGGGTGGCACAGATTTGTTACTAATCCTTTCTTTGAATCGGCAGTGCCTACTTAGATAATGTACAAATTGCATAGAGCTTTAGATTGATGGATGGTTCAGATTAAAGAAAGCAACCAACCAACCAAACAAAAAACCAAACAGGTCAAAAGAGCTTTTCTACTACATCACCAAATTGATTACTTCTAATTCAGAAATTAATTTAAACTTTTCTTTTTATCTTTCACACTTTGATTTTGGAAAGGCATTCTTACTATGTAACCTGATTTTTTATTTGTCTTTGTTTCTCTGGCATGGAGTAACAAGGGCAGCTATCCAATTAATCCAAAACGGGCTTCAACAAATCCCAGATGTTGGTGTGTGCGGCATAGCAGTACCTCCCAGACGTGTAGCAAGTACCTCCTACTCCACATCCAAGAGCCGTGGGACATGGGAAAGGGGAGAAAGATCTGCAGCTAGTCGCCTGCTGCCTGTCGTATTGCATTTATTGAGCATTCATACCATTGGCTTCAGCCTCACACCCCCACCTCAGCTTGGTGATTTCGTGGCCATTTGTGGCCCCAATCGCTGTACTGTTCTTCAGCCTTTTTTCTAGCCTGCCGATGAGCCATATCTGGCTGTCAGAGCTGCTCTGTGCCAGGGTCTAGGTTGTGGCACCCCACAGATCCCTCCATGCCGTAGTTTGGTGGTGATGCTCCTCCCAGTTGGTTATGGGCATCCTGCATTGCAATTGTTCCCCTGTGACTGGAAGCCATCCTTCAGCTGGGGATCTGTGAGGCAGGGGCGGGTTTTCTCATGGATCTCCAGCTTGTCCTCACTAAAATGGGAAAATGTTACCTTCTGACTTGTGAGATGAAGCCTTCAAAATGCAGAACAGACAACCATGTCACCAGGAAAGTTTCTTGAAAGACTGAAGAGTTTATGTTCTTCTAATGAGGCAAATGAGTGACAGAACTCCAATTCAGTTGTGCCAAGGAGATGATAATGGAAATTCCTTGTATTTGAAAAAGTTTATGATCCCAGAAACATTTATTGGCAAGCATGTAAACCATGCTGCACAACGCAAATGTTCTGCCATTACACCGACTGGACACTGTTGTTTCACTTGATTTGGTTTTCTCTGCAGCCACTGAACCACTGAGCCACTGAGCCAGGTCCATTGAACTATTTCGAGTCACTTAGTAAGCAACGTGAAACCACACTCTATTAAATACAGCTTTCCTGGATATGTATGTTCAGCATATTTTCTTGCTGCATGAAATCTCAGGAAGGCTATTGGTATATCCTGACTTTGGTTTTTCTTTTTATAGTCATTTACAGTTTCAGATAAAATTTCCACTTGCACTGGTAAAGGTCTTCGTGTGAACTTGCAGCTCATTCTCCTTTGACTAAGTTTTTTTGTCTGTGTCAGTTTTTGATATCTGGTACCTATTTTTCAACCTCCAATTCTGTAGTTGAGAGACCCCAATTC
Organism: Burhinus bistriatus; assembly: GCA_013397275.1. Classification (NCBI taxonomy): domain Eukaryota; kingdom Metazoa; phylum Chordata; class Aves; order Charadriiformes; family Burhinidae; genus Burhinus; species Burhinus bistriatus. Next base: position 362,830 of record VYXH01007648.1, on the reverse strand, counting down.
TGGGAGAGTAGATTATTTGTAGATGTTCCTCCCTTTTTCTTCATCCAGATGTAATTTTCATATATATATTGAGTATTTGGACAGTCAGCTCCCAGATGTGTTCGAAACATACAGCTCTGAAGAATCAGATATTAGTGAAATTCAGGGAGCACGAAAGCTGAGAGGACAGTGTAGGACTGGCTGACTGATGCATCCTAAGAAGAACGTGTGGTAGGAAGAGCCCAAGCATTAGGCACAACCCTCTGACCAAGGGTATTTGTGGCAGGGTAGCTTTTGTGCTTTTAACAGACACGATATTACTACTAAATACCTGCTATCTCTTCTCCATCATGCTGCCTTCAGAATTCTTTGGAGAAGCAAAAAATCGCTAAGGAAAAATAGTGAGAGAAAACTCAGCACATTGTATGAGAAGTTGGCTGTAGAGCTTAGACATTCTTTAGTGGGAATGGGCATGCTTGAACTGCTATGCATTAATATTTTTCTGATGTTGAATAAAACCCTGAAAGGAACTTGGCTGAATACACGACATCTTGAGGACTATGCCATGTGCTCCTTCATTTACGTGAGATGTATCCTGCCCTGTGCAGCACTATTTCTACTGGGTTTTTTACACATTTCTTTGGAAGCAGAGCATCTTTAGAAAAACTTTTTAGCAGCTTGTCGTGGTTTGGGCCAGATTGGCCCAATCTGGTGGAACGACAGATGCTCGCTCTCTCTTGCTCCACTCCCGAAGGGAGGCAAGAGAGAGAGAGGAAAAGAGAGACTTAAGAGTTTAGAGGGAACTAAACTACTTTAATGAAATATTAATAATAAGATAACAAAAAGAAAATAATGAAATAGATACAAAACCGTATCAAGCTCCCAGGATGACAATCACATCACCAGCAGGCGCTGGGGAAGTCCCAGACTGGACTCAGTGACGGATGGGAACTGGATTCCAGATCAGGATTAAAGGCAGATGTACAGACAAAGAAAGGAAGAGAGAAAGAGAGAGAGTGACCCTTTGATCCCTCAGCTTTTATACTGAGCATGAGGCAGATGGGATGGAATACCCTGTTGGTCAGTTTTGGGTCACCTGTCCTGTCCGCTCCTCCCCGCAGGTGTGACCCCTCTACACTTTTCTGCTACTGACCCTCCAACGGGGCAAGTAACAAAGTTGGCTGACCTTGGCTGTTATAGCAACAAGTATAAGCAAGAGCCTCTCTGCATCCCGTTCCTTGGCATCAACTGTAAACATGGGTCTTATCACTCTGAGAGTGAACAGTTTCTGCACAACATGCCGTTAATTTCAGCAGTTAGAAGAGGCCTAGCTAAAAAGTAAAGTCACTGAACAAAATTGGTCCCGTTTTACCTCAAACCAGGACACAGCTCTTTCAGGAAGAGTTTCCTACCTCAAGAGGTACTTTTAGGCAGCTTAGACCCACAGCTCATCAACGCCTTAAGGAATGGACCACCCAGGACTTGAAGGGTAGAGTCTTGTATTGGTGCCTGTCTGCCTTGTTGAGCTTGAGGGTAAATGAGGGTGAATTTGCCTTCTGACATAATTCAGAATATCTGTTGCAAATTGTGCCCGGCTACATTAGCCTCTCAGATGCACAGTGGTACCCTGGCTCTGCTTTTTCTTTGGTGGTGTCCTCCACACCAAGGGCAATTAAAAAATCTGTAGGTGGTCTGCCTGCTTGTTGCTGTAAAGCTGCATGGTTGATTGATGCGTGGCCCTTGTGTAGAGCATTGACATGTGAACTGCGGTCAGAATAAGCCAGTGCATTCGTCCTTTTTCTGAGTACGGGTAAAGGGAATATTTCATTCCTGGAGTGAAAGGAAGGAACGCTGTTGCTGTGCATACCTGAGAGAGAGATGGACCAGGAATAATACCTGGCGAATTAACATCAGAATTATGTTCACTTACAGGCTGCTGAAAGCTGCATAAGTAGTCTTCCATCATTTAAGTGGTATACATAGCAGAGAGAAGAGCAAGAACACCACCGGATTGCCTGAGGTTTGGTTTCACAGCACTCTGAGCCCGGAGGTTACCTTCAGTTATCATCAGTGTGACATCCTTGGACACACAGTGTGCCAAGGCTTCCTTCCGTTGTTTTGTTTCAGGTTTGATCTCGGTGATACCAGATGTGGAAAAACAAGTGGTCAGTCACAGCCTGTTAGGTTAAAAGAAATATTAGCAAATGCGATTGTAGAGGCTGCACGATGGAGACCCTTGTGCTGACAAATACAATAGGTTCTTCTGCGGAACAGTTTGGGTGGGGGAAAGGAATGAGAAAGTGCGATGATAAAGTGGCATGAAATTGGGGAGGGGAAAATGATTGGTGGATTCAAGAGTGACTCTGGACATAGGACAGTAGTTTTCAAACACACTTGCTTCAACTCTTCAGGCCTGTTATCCTGGCTTCAGGCTTATCATCCTTCTGCCTTTGACATCAGTTATGCATTTTTTTATTTTTTTTTTTTTTGTTATTTGCTACAGGCAAATATAAACACTGTGTTTTCATGATGTGTAAAATCCCATTCCCCTGCTGATGGCACCAAGGACTCTTGCAGGAGGGATTGCAAAGCACTTGTAAAAATCCTGTTTGATGGATGAAGCTATAATGGAATAAGCAGAGGTTAGGGCTGGAGTTTAATGATTCCTGTTTTCCGTCTCCTGCTCTTTGCAGAGATGCTGTTGTTCCAGGGAGAGTTAAGAGGTGCAATCCTAACCCTCAGGGAACCGCTTGGGCTGCAGCTGTGTCTGGCATGCATAGTGCAAGAACAAAGACTGAAGAAAACCATTTTCTGCCTCTGCCGTCCCTCTCCACTGCTTTAGGAATCAGATATGACTTACTGGCTTCCCTGGGACCACCTTCCCCTCACCTCCAAATGCCGTTCAACTTTAGCAAGCCCTGGCATGCCAGCAGATTGCTTCAGCTGAACATTGGCAAATGACCACAAGCTGCTGCTAGGGTGGATCTGGGCTTCTGACATCCTTTTCCTTCTAGTCGTAGGTTTTTTTAAAGAGGGATTTAGTTTTGGAACTGCTGATTTCAGCACTCACATCTATGCCCATAGCTTTATTTATGGCAGATACAGCACGTAAATTGTCATGTCCTGACTGCCCAATGTAAGGCATGTCTCTGCAGGCAGGAGAGCAGGTGGTGTTTCTTTGGAGAATTTGACTTTCACATTTCCTCAGCATCACCTTGCTTTAAAGAGCACCGCTTTAGAAATTGATTGCTTCTGTTGCTGCCCTTTCAGAAGGGCAACCTGCAGCACTGCAGGGCTGCCTGTGCAGCCACCAGCAGAGAGTTGCTGGGCTTAGAGATGATCAATACAGAAAAACCTGTGTGTTCATCTCTTTGTGCGCTGTGAAACTTCCCATTTTACCATTCAAGCAAGAGTTCAGCAGAAGTGGAGTGGTCACACAGTTTCAATAGGAAGACAAAATTGATAATCTTATGTTCTTTTCTGATTGAGCTCTTTCAGTCTTTAGCATGCTTTTTCATTCTCTAATGCTTCTTTGAAATCAAAAAACCTAAACTGAATGAACAGTTCATAGGATTCTTTCCCATTTTCATTGGAAAGCTGTAATGTCTTATTAGCCCAAAATACCCTTGTAATTTTCCACTTTAAGATTCTGCTTTCTACCTCTCCAAAATCAGCAGACACATTTGACTTCTTGCCACAGGAGGGGCTAGTTCTTCACCTCTGCAGGGGATTGCTGTGGGCCTAGTTGGAGGTGGTCTCACACAGCAGCTTCTGGGAGTGGAAATGAAAACTGAAAATGTTTTTTGTGGTCTTCACTTTGTTAGAAACTTGATGTTCTGCCTCACCACAGCACCAGGCAGCAAACACCAGACTAGAAACCTTGGTGTGCTGTGCTGTTCCACTGTTTGGGTGTCCAGAAAGGAATGGGTTTTCTTAAATCAGTGTTGACTAAATGACCTGGACGGCTCTTTGATATGGAAGGGGAGGGAAGTTTTCCATTTACTTTGAACTGACAGAATGGGGATTTCATTTGTTGGGGGGGGTTATTTTTATTTTAATATTTTCCTCCAGATCATAAGAGTAGTTGAACTGGTTCAGATCAAATGGCTATCTAGTGCATAGTGTCTTGCTGCTGAGAGAGATCAAAAATAAGTGCCTAGGAAAAACACTATGAACACATGAAAGTACTTCCCCCTGTACGTTCTCCATGTGCCTGGTGCTCAGCAGCTCACGGGTTACTTGAGCCAGACACAGTAGCTTTGTGTTTAATAGCTGTTGATAGATTTAGCTTTCTTCAATTTTTTTAATGACCTTCTCAACATTATTAATTACCTCCTGAATCTCTCAATCATCTCTTTAGATTGAACCCACTTTTTAGATCCGGGATAGATTTGCCACAGACATCCAGAAATTGCTCCCTGAAGCCACCTGCATGACATCAAGCAAGTTCTGTCTTGGAAATAATCGAGATTTGTTGGTTATTGATTCTGTGGACATTTGAAATGCTAAGATCATGTATGATGGAAAGCAAACCATAAATCTGTGGAGGTGTGGGAATTTGCAGAGTGTTGGTTTCTGACAGAGATCCTGGCCAAGGGACAGGACATCCAGAGTGATAATCCCGGTGTTCTCAAAGCCAAGCCTCACTGCTGCCATAATTCATCTTTCTTTTGGATGTCACTGCTACCCCCTCATAGCCCTCTGCCAGCTGGTTGTAATTGTCTCCTTGTCCTTACCCCAGCTGTAGCCATTGCTTTCTTGTCCTCTTTAGGTATGTAGGGATGTTGCCAGTGCTTTGCAGGGTTAAGTGGTTTTGAAGGCAGAAGTATTGCTCATGTGTGCGTCTCAGCACACAAAAAAATACTGAGGTGAGAAAGGATGTTGTGTACAGTGAACACTCTTCAGATCATCTACCTACTCTTTTGCTTTCAGAAGGTATACATGGAGATGTCCCAGAAGAGAATGAAACAGGAACTAGTCACAGCTCTGGAAGAAACAGAAACAGTCCTGGTGATTTTTAAGATCCTATTTAGAAGGAGAGCAGAGCTCCTTCATGTTGTATTTGAAGATCTGAAGATCATATATGTTAACAAAACTTCTAAACTTGTGTAATTAAAACTAAAGCCTAGTACGGTAGATTATTTTTACACTGTATCATTTAACTTAAGTTCTCAGAGATCCCACATGAGAAGTGCAGGTATCAGCAGTTCCGCAAATCAGTAAGTAATTCAGTAGGTACTCACAGCCAGGACTGTCAAGAGAAAGATGCTTAATTAGGCCTCATTAATATAGATGAACGTGTTTTTGAAAAATTGTTTTTCTGTTGCTGAAAACAAGCTGCTTTGGGGTGCTCATTCATTTTGAGTTTGAAATGTATTTGAGTTTGAAAAGTATTAATAACACTGGGTATGGAAAAGGTTTTTTTCTCTCTGCATCTGTGAAATTTCTTTTGAAAGTAATAGAATGCCCTTGCTTACACAAGTTACTGTAGAGGAAAGAGCTACAACTATAAGTAGACGTGGCTTAAGCATAAGACTGATCAGCTATAGACTTTTTTTAAATTTGATAAAAGAACTAATGAAACGTATTTTTTTTACATATTTCACTGCAGATAATGCTCGTGACACAAGTTGTGTAGCTTAATAGTTTACAACATGGGATCAGAAATTAAATTGACCTCCTTTATTTGTTCAGATGTAGAGCCCACATATCTCTGTGTCTGGGAATGGTAAAAATGTGCAAATTGATAAGCTCCGTCCATTTTTGAAGATAAACTCCTCAAATGTGAGTTTACAATGTGGAAATCATGCCTGCCAATATCCTTTATGTTCCACATAGGCTGTATGAGGAAGATTAAGTCATTGTACATCCTCTCAGGGCTCAAAGATGCTTCACAGAAGGCAGAATTCCTCACTGCTAGCTCAAGCCTATACAAAATCCCTCTCTTTGAGCCCTATCCTGCATCTAAGATTCTAGAAATGCTCCCCCTGACTTCAGTGTGAGTCAGATCAAGTATTCAATCCATGTTACCTTCACATCTTTATTTCTTTAATATAGACACCTTTTGTTTTGCTTCAAAGCCTCCAAGGACTGTATAGGCACCACCTTGAAGTGGGGTCAATACAGTTATACTGAACCCAGGAGGAATTGTGATAAAGAACTTTTTCATTGGAGAGATCATGTCTAAACTTCTCACAAAAAGGACAGGGGAATCTCTAAAGCTGATCTGTGTGCTTGTTAAAGATGTCCTGTGAAAGCACTGCACAGTCTAAACTGATGCCATATTTACATATTTCAGAAGAAAGAGCAAGTTGGCCTCTTACAGCCAAAGTGATGCTGTAATTGCAGTCATGGGAATGGATAGGAGGCCTAAGGAGAAGGGTTTGTCCGTAGGCTGAAGTTCTGGTCCTTCCCCTGCAGTAGAGCTGTACTCAGCCAGTAAGCCCGTGCATTTCAATAGTTGGCATAAAATGCGTTCCAGTAGAGGTCAGCACTTTGGAGGCTGCTCCTAACAAAGATGCAAACTCGCCTGAAGGCAGAATGAGGCAACTGGTAAGAGCCTAACTGTGGGGGCCTCCATGTATAAAAAGCCCTTCTTTACCAGTGTCTGTAGGACACCTCTTTCTGTGTGTGATGGGACAGAGCTGTCTCCTTTGGGTTGCCTTTCTGCATTCCATGGTATGGACAAGGAGCAGATGCACTTGGGTGGTGTTTGCAGGTGCCTTCACCCCTCATTCCAAAACAAGCAGAAGTTAGGGGTGGTTAGGCCTTCGCTGGAAAAAGAACGTGAACAAAAATCAAAAGAGCAGCTATAAGATGCCATTTCTTTCTTCTCTGTTGACATGCCAGTTGCCTTTTACATTTTCATCTTGAGAATGATTAGGAAAGGCATGGCTACCTTGGGAACAGTGGCAGGTGAGCGTCTGGAGAGTGCACTGGTATTTGCCATGACTTTCTATGATGCATAAATCAGGCATCTGGGTCCTTAAGGCTGTGCTCAAAAGTGTTTGTCATTTAACAGCTCTCAGTAAAAATCACATTCAAATCCCCCAGAAGTTTCCTTTTACTCCGAATAGGTCAAATTATTTGAGCACAGACAGAAGTGAGGATGGGGTGGGGAGGTAGACTCTTAAACTGTGTGGGCCAAAGATCTGAAGAAAGACTCAGGCCCTATAAGAAGGGATGCCCCCACCCCAGGGTGGGCTGGGCATCCCCCTTGTTTCGCCATCCAGCTAGCCGGAGGCTTTTGCACAATGCTTCTGTTCATGTGCTTCACGGGTGGGGAACAGCCACGGGTGAGGGTAAGGCGCACACATCCTCTTAGCTGGAGTCTTGGGGGACAAAGGGAGCTTTGTATGTGGGTTGGCAGGGAGCAGCGTCCTCTCCTGTGACTTGCCCCTCTCCTGTTCACTGGGGGAGGTGGCTCACGCTGGGGAAGGGTGGCTGAAATCCTTCCCTGATGCAGCTGGAGAAGCGGAGCGCTGAGCAGCAGCAGGTAGCAATTCCTTTTACATTTCACAGCTAGAAACTAGTGGTCGTTCAGTCTAAATTCCAGGTAAATGAATACCATAAATTCTCTCTTAGGAGACAGACCTCTGTCCTCAAAAGTTTTGGAGCCTATTCAAGCAACTTCAGGCTATGCCACATACAGCAGTGGGCTGAGTCGGTGCCCTTCTTCCTGTGCTTCAGAGGGATGTTGGTTTTGACATTTTCAAGTTTAAATTCAGTACAGCATCAGCCTCATCAATCGCAGTATGAAGACAAACCCAATCAGAGAATCTAGCCTTTATCTTTGCTTTTTGCTCTTCTCCGAGACACAAAAAGAGGCGGAGAAAAAAGCTATCAAATGTTTCTAGGCGATAGTTCTGACACTCTGAAATTAAAACTGGACTAGGGAAAAAAAAATCTTTACCATAGGTGCCAGGAATGGAAGTCTGAATCTGAAAGGGAAACTCAGAAGACAGACTTTTTGACTTGTTTAGTTTGTTTGTTCTGCTGTTCTGATTGTGTTTGCTTTTTATGGGCCAAATTTTTAGCATGCTGATTTTATTTCAGTACAATTTTACACCAGTATAAAAGGAAAATATGTTCTCATATCTAGTGGTTTTTTGTTTGTACTTGTATAAATAACTCTTTAGCAAGCTATTTATTAGTTATTTCTACTGTATGGCATCAGGGGATAAAAAAGAGTCATAGTGTAGACATGTTCAGATAAAGATGGTATTCCTAAGGGAGCACTGAAAAAAACCCCAAATGCAGCCTAAAAGCAACATGCCATGTCCACAGTCTGGTATTCAGTATTTGAAGTTCATACACGTAATGACAATAGTAAAGGCAACGTTAACAGAAAGCATCAGTTCTGCACACATTTCAAAACTTGCAGTACTGACAGCTTCTACAGCATTGCTGAGTCAGCTGCGTAAAGGTGAAAGATTTGTGATCTTACTGTCAGCAAAAGCATATGAAGACCTGCTAGAGAAGGTAATGAAAATATTCGTGAAGTTTTTGACCCTTGCTGCGTTGTTTTTTTTTTTTTTTTTTAATGATGACCCGTAATTTATAAATGGATATGGAAAACAAATGAATCATCATTTTCCAGTGGCAATTATGACGTGATACTCTGTTCCTTAACTGGGTTTTTCCTGGGTGCCTGTGTCTGAACTCCTTCCAGGCTGAACTGCATGGTTAATTAGTTATTTACGACAAAGCTCTTTCAGGGCGAGGGTACACTGGTTTTGTGTGTTTCACTGCATGGATTACGTTTTTGTCTTTAAACTAAGGATTTGGGAAGGGTGGGGTTTTGAGTTTTTTCCTACAGGCTGATAAAGCCCAGGAGGCTACAAGCAGCTTTCTCAATTGCTGTAACAACTCATTTGTGCTTTCCTGATCTTCCCTTGCCACTTACCTTTGCAAAAGATACTGGATGTAATCGAAGTATGGTCTCTGATCCTTGCCAAAATCGATGGATCTCTTTTAGTATTGATTCCTATGCAGTTTGAAAACCATAACTGGGCCCTGGCATAGCTTAAAACTCAATGAACTGTTAGTGACGTCTTAATTCTGATTTTGGAACTTTACCTTTCTATCGTGGGGGTCTGTTGCCCTGTTGAACAATAATGCCATTCACTGTGAGACACGTCAGAAGTGCAGCTGAATAAATTTAACTTCCACAGTGTATGAAAGTAGATTTAAAGCCCGACTTCCTTATGTGTAATAGGACTCCATGATCACTAGCGTTACAGACAGTACAACCCATGGTAGTGGTTCTTGTGCACATTATCTGTTCTGGTGGGTCAGCAATGAAGGAATGGCAAGAGGTGAGCAGGTTCTAGTGACTTCAGCAAGCTTAGTAAAGGGCATCTCATTACTTCCATAGACTCATACAGTGTCTGCTCCTGTTGTTTTTGCACTCATCTGCAGGATACTAAAAGAATTTCTAAGCAAATTTGTTACTAGCATTATGGCAGTTGGATATCCAACTTTTGTCAGTCAATGGCACTTGCAAATTCCATGTCTCTCCTGTTCTGAAATCACATTGAATAAAGGAGAGGCACTGTCAGAATAAATTATTAGAGCTGTGACTTATTTGGAAAATGAAATGTAGATGGAATGGAAGATGACAAAGGTGGAAGCCATCTGAACAGGAACAGTCTTTTTCAAAGGAAAATTAAGACGTAGTAGACTTTCAAATAATGAAAGTAGTGATAATTTGGCATAGAATCAAATAGGAAATATCAAGACTATCTTGGAAATATGGCGAAGGCTGATTGAACTTTGTGCATAAGTTATTTGCTGGGATTATTTCCATCAACCCATAGCCATGTCCTTGCTAGGATGATGAGAGGCTGCAGGCTGTTGAAGCAGGCAGAGGAGCAGGCACAGCACAGATTGCCCAAAGGCTGCTAGAGTGAAGCTGAGATGTAAAAAAAAGCAACTCGCCAAAATCCCCGGAGTCATCAGCAAATTTCGTCAGCTCTTTGGGTGCTGGACGTGTCTGGAAGGCTAGTGGCAGAATGCAATTGAGAAAGCCATGGTGCCAAGCTAAATACAAGCATTTCCTTAAACATGTTCTTCTTCTGCCCACACAGAGGAACACAGTTCTAATCAAGTAAATTAAGTTGCAGACTGAGTAAGCAAAAAGGGAGAAAGAAGCTGATGACATTTCTGTTTTTTTAACATTTGAGGGGAAATGTGGTGTCCTGGGGAAGTTGGAGAGGCACTATGGTGGGCATGTTTATGTTGTGTTTCAGCAACGAGAGCATGGCTGTATTCTCAGAAGTCACAGTTAACGCTCTGGGGGGAAAATGCAACATATTATTTACATGCCAGCCGTACTTGGTTGTTTGTCACTCTTTTCAGCCCAGAACCGTTGCCCTTTTTCAGCTTTTGTAAGCTGATAGAGAATGGGACTGTATGTCAAATGAGAAGAATATAAAGTACAATTTCCATTTTTGTTATAAGGGAGCATCTTCTTAGTCTCAACAAGAAACCTCCATCTACAGTTTTCCAGGTGTCTGTTTCTTTAAAAAGATGTTTTCAAGATTGATTGGTATCAGGTGTGCACTGCCATGTGATTCAGGCGTTACTATGGTGACCACTCTTTTTAGATAGGATGTCAGAGGCTATAATTGCACTTACAAAATTCTGTGCACAGTATGATAACCTGGGTGGAAATAAGCTGTAGCTTCACTCAGACCTACGTTTATCTGTGTGCATTTGCTGATCTGTGACTGCAAGCCACCGAAGATTGCATACTGATGTTTGAGGGGGATTTCTCTCCCCTCTCCCTTTCTGTGTGAGAAACAGGCAGGATTGGCTCTACAGTATAAGAGGAAAGACTAGCTCCTTTCGACCACCATCCCTGCCCAGCCCCTTTGGAGTCTGTGGCTCGGTCTGCGTCTCAGGCTAGCAGATATGCCCGGTCGGTGCTCTGTTGGTGTCCATGTGGCTCCACTTGTGTCCACATTGTGCTAGGGCATGTGAAAAAAGGTGGTTTATTGTCATGCTAGCATCTGCATGGTTGTATTGTAGACAGTGGCAAGCCTGAAATGCCTTCTCTGCCTTCCGCATATCTCCGACCAATGATTAAAATTAAATTACCCTTGTAAATGCTGCTTGCACAGTCTTTGTATTTCATAGGTCTGTCCTAGTTTCAGCTGGGACAGAGTTATTTTCTTTCTAGTGCTTGCTGTGTTTCAGATTCAGTATGACAGGAATGTCAATAATACATATTGTTTTAGTTGTTGCCAGGTGATGTTTATATTTTTCAAGGACTATTTTCAGCTTCCCATAGAAGCTGAGGAGCCTAGACAGAACAATGGAGTGGCCAGTGGAATATTCTGTACCATAGACATCATGCTCAGTATATAAATGGGGTTGGTCGGGGCGGGTGGTACTTGCAATCGCTGCTCAGGAAGGTACCAATTCACCGGGTGGCGAGAGTGACTTGCATCTTGTATATGCTTTTATCATTGTTATTATTGCTATTTTCTTTTTCTGATATCATTCTATTAAACTGTCTTTATCTCAGCCCATGAGCTGTTTTTTTCCCCCTTTGCTTTCCCCTCCTTTTCTCCCTCTTCTCCCTACCCTTCTGGTGGCAAGGGGAAGAACTGTGTGAGCGGCTGCGTGCTCCTAGCTGCTGGCTGGGATTAAACCACGACAGGGTCCTACCACTGCAACCACACGTTTGCCTTTTTACAGTGCAGCTGGCAGTAATGCTACACTTGTTCATTAACTTCTGCAGGGTTAGGGGCACAGGTTAATCGGCCCCTCTGTCCATAACACTGCTTATGTCTGTACAAAGGCAGTTTGACCTTTTGGCTACTACAGCCCGAAGATTCCTGGGTTTCTGCTTCAAGCCAAGGAGGTTGTAGTTGACATTAAAAGTAATAAGCTCGCAAAGCTTACTAGCTTGAGTTCTGCATCAGTAAGATGAAAGGAAAAGTCAGTAAGGAGTGAGGAAACTACGACGTGGGTTCAAGTTTAAGAGGCAAGGGCTGAAGGAACAGCAGAGTTAGAGGGTAACGTGCCTTCCTGCCTCCATTCTTCTGTCCCAGCTACTGCTTCTCAGCACCAGCAAGGAGCTGCAGGCTCAGCCTCCTGTGGTTGCCCTTAGACAGGAGGATATGAGCTGCAAAGGGAATCCTGTATTCTGTGACTTGCTGCACCTTCGCTCTTTCGGTCTTCTCAAGAGGGCTGGGCGCTAGGCCAGGGCAGCACCATAGACCTACAAGAATGTGTGTCAGCGTATCAGGCTGTTACAGGAGATCAGATGTCAGGGAAAGGTCTACTGTTGGGAAAGAAAATTTCCCTGATGAAAGAAACCTTTCCAATGAAGTCTTCGCACATTCCTGCAATTTTAATAGGTCTTGATCCTCTACGTTGCTAAGCAACTTCAGCTCTCCCCAACACCTGTAGAAGTCAACAAGGCTCACTACTCTTCAGAGTTAAGACTAGAAAGTTGAATATTTGGACCTGTTGTGTGCTGCTGGTCTCTCTTAAGGCTGCAGCTGCTATTTTGAAAGACGAAATTAGAAAATAAGATAAAATAAGTGATTATGGCCCCAGTTGTACAGAGTGCAACAGAGTATATGTTTTTGAGCATGCAACTATGAAAATTAAACACAATTGCTCCTATGTACTGGAGCTATGGAGTACAATGGTGTATAGTGAGTGCTACAACTTGGAGTTAAAATGGCATTTGATTGTAAATTGCACTTCCATTTATTGGTTTGACATTATCCCCTATTGTATTTCAGTGGTCTTTTGCTAGGTAGTAAGTGGGCTCTAATACAATAAATAAATGGAACACAGTCAAATAGTTAAAGGTGAGTGTAGTTAACAGTCCTTTAAGTCAACTTTGTCATGTCCCCACTGTGTTAAGTATGTGCCCTTCAGCTGTGCTGGGAGTCTTTTAGAAGCCAGAGTTACTCCAGGGGTCAAATTCTTAAACTGAATTTTCCCATTGACTTTTAATGATATTCAAGAATGAATTAGAGATCAATGAGCTGTAAGGAACATTTCCAAATATGGAAAAAATTAAAACAGATCATAATACAGGCATCAAGCAGTTTGAAAAATTAAATATCAAAAGCAGATAAAGAGCAAGAGAAGTCAGACTTTTTATAGCATAGAGCTCAAACACCAATACGGAGACTGATTGAAATCTGAGGGGATGGTAAACAAGAGCATCTGTCCTTTCAAAGACCATGTTTGTTAATAAAGAAATAACAAGCATGTTAATTGGCTGCTTTGCATCTAACTGTATAAATAAGACTGGAAAATGCCAGCCAAAGCTACTACAGACAGGAGAGACAAACACTGAATTGTTTGGCATAAAAGTGAGAGCTTCCACAGCTGGTTCCTTACTTGAGAAAAATGTGACAGAGGAAGTGACTTAGCTTACTAATTATTGCCTTATTCTTCGTGTTTTTACTTCTGTTTCCCTGATTTCTTGCTTCTCTGTGGGAAAGGGCTTTCCCTTCTGATTTTGCTGTGTTCCTCTGAGCAACAGAAACACACAACAGAAAACCATCTGGAAACCAGACTCAGTGCCAGCCCCATTCAGAATAAAAAAAGCTGATTTTTGATGCTTGATTTGGAGTACCACATGCTCTGCTCTACATGTCTCACAGCTGAACTGGAAATCTGTCACCATGCCCAGTTTCCAAAAGATGGAAGCTCTTAGAGTGCAAAATCCTGTGGGATCAGTTGATAGTTCCCCATCTTTTGCACACTTGTCAGGGTCAGCCGCTCAACCTGAAAACTCTTGGTAACTGTGATCACCTTATCCTGCTTTGTGCTTTGCCTTCAATAAACTAAACACGCACAAAGAAGGTGCACTCCTTAGACCATGTCTGCAAGACTGTGTCCAGTTTTGCCCCCGCCTCACCAGAAGGATGTTGATAAACTGGAGCAGAAGACCACCCAGTTAGTCAGGGAAGGAACACTTGCCCTGTGAGGAGAGGCAGAGGGAGGACAAGGTTGCTGTAAATGGCCACCTGAGGTCACTTCCAACCTGAATTATTCTATGATTTTGTATCACCAAGTTTTCAGCCTTGCTTTATCCTCTACTTCTGGCTCTGTTCCAGACACCTCCTCCTAGCTGGCCTACGCGTAATGCAGAGTACTACTGCTGTTCTCCACCAAGTCAGCCTTGACATGATGGAAAGTATGCTGGTTTTGAGATGTTGACAAAATTCTATTTTGACAAAACCCTACCTTGTATTCATAAGGGACTTGCTTAGCCAGGACTTGTAGGCAACTGTCCAAACAGGAAAATCTTTGCTTTCGTTTCATGCTGCCACCTGTTTTCGTTAGAATGATGTTCTGTTGTCTTTAGCATCTAGGAGCTAGTATTTATTTTCTCAAAATGATGGCTGGCGAGAAGCCATCGCAATAATTAGCAGGAAAGCAGAACTGCATTCCAACAAACACCTAGCTGAGGTAGTTTAGTAAAACAAAATTGAAGTTTTATTTTTGCTTCAACATACGAGGAAATAATACTGTCTAGTGTTCTAGCCTCAAATAAGTTCAAAGAACTTGTATTCAGGGTCCAAAATACAGTGGAGCAATTTCTGGGAGCAGGAGCAAGGAGTGAGCCAAAGACAATGGATCCATGTTCATCTAGGCAAAAAGACAGATGGAAAAAATAATTAAGCCCCTTACAACAAAACAGTGGTCACTGGAGCCAGTGACTTCCTGCATCAGGGAAGTGTAAAACATGTTTCACACCCAGTGATCACCTTGACTGATGCTGTACCGGAGATCAGACCTTCACCAATCTGTCCCTGTGGCCTTGTAAATCTGCTCGGTGAGGAATACGGTTCTGACCAATGCTGGAAGTGCAAATTATTGATTTCCACCTGGCTGCCTCAGCCATTTACTCCCATCTGAACAGAAGAACTTTGTTTTGTTAACTTGTTTTCACTGTGAAAGAGGTGATTGCTCCTTTTTTTCAGGAGACTGACATTTTAGGATATCCCTAAATTTATTTGTGTTTGATATTCTGAAGGAAGCATCAGTGGACTATGGCCTCCGGGAAGCCACCAAATTCTGCTTTCCTTCAGACCTTCCTTCATGTCTCATTCACCCCATCTGTTTGTAAAGTATTCGTCAAAGTCAAGTAGGATTCCTTGCTTTGATTTAATTAGGTTTTTGAGTTGTCCCAGAAGCAGTGACCCTAATTCATTTTCATATGCAGAACTCTTTTTCAGAAGACTAAACAGAATAAAGTTGAACTAGTTTGTAATCTTCCTAGTTATGTTAATTGTTCCCTTCCTCTCCTCAGCTGACTTTGAGAAAAACTCAGAACGCTCGTGCTTTTCTTGAGCAGCAGTCAGAATCCATACAGAATGGGCAGATACAAAGACGTCCTCTAAAATGTGCCCATGAATAGTCTGAAATAGACTTAATAATAAATGTGATGAAATAAAGTTAGGAAAATTGCAGAATTTATTTTCTTTCCTAAAATTAAATGGACTCAAAGGTCAGATTTCTAATATGGATTAGTGACATGCAAAGTTTCTAAAATTGTGACATGTAAAGTATATAACAAGGACACTTTTTGGGCCACTGTTGAATGTTTGGTATTGCATCTTTTCCCCAAAAATGTTACTTTTGGAGCTGAAATTTGCTACATTGGCTGACAATAAGGAGAGCAGAGAGTCTTTCCCAGAAAACACAGGGCCTCAAGTTGACAGTGAGGTAGGATCATTAGTTTGTTTATCAAAAGTCACTTAATTTCATCCAGTTATGCTGCCTTGACAACGGGTCTTCACTCTTTTCTTAGCAGTTGCTAAGAGTTCACCAGCTTCAAATTTAGCCATCAACTTGGGATGTGCCTGAGAACTCTCCAAAAAAGGAACATGAACAAGCCTTTGCAGAGCTTGGGTAAATAGACTTTCTGTGTGGTGAGAGGAACAAAACAAGGGGCTTTTTCTGATGTATGATGGAAGTATGTGTTGGCAACAGTTCAGATTTCACTATGTGATGATCCAGCTCTTGAAGCCAGTTCGGCTTGTCAGTGTTTGGGGATTGAGGTGGTAGTAGGAGGCACACGAGTGACGTAGAAATGATAAACACAGAAATTGATGCTCAGAGTTTCCAAAATAATTGCATAATTATCTTCTATTTATTTTGGACATGTTAGTGGCCATTTTTTCTCAAGTACTGTGTGTCTAACAGCTTACGCTGAGCTCCTTTAATTTTTTCAGGATGCTAACTCCAGTATTCCTGACAAACTAATGTATGCAGTGCATTTAAGCTTCACCAAAGGCTGGCAAGAGGCATAATTTTTTCTCCTGAGTTTAGCTGTATTAAAACTGTCTAAAAACTCTTTCCAGAGTAAATAATCACTGTTTGAGTTAGGTACATGCAAATAATACATATAATTGAAAACTGACGCTTCAACTTTCTTCTGATGTGTTCCTTTATTGGTAGGTGTGGTAACGCCTCACTGGCAGGGACAAATTCTAATAACCATTCCCCTAGGGTGATAAGAAAAGTCAAACTACTAGTTGCAGTGAGTCAACATAGCATGTAGCAACAGCGGCAATTACAACTGTCCTATCATCAGATTAGCAGGTCTGTGCTGTGATTGATCTCATTTATTTTCAGTTACAAGAAGCATGTAAATGTCCTAAAATGTTTTGCAACTGTTGTCTCCAAGAGAACAGCATCTTGTTGGGGTCCTCTTTAGTCCTTTCTTTACCAGTATTTTGCTAATACAAAACTGGCAGTGCAAGGAAAATATTATTTCAGAGACATACTCAGCAGTTCCTTGCAGCATGGTCAGTGTTTTCAGTGTCAAGTCTTACTTAAATAAACATACAGTTGTTTTGGTTTAATTTTGTTTTGGTTTTACTCGTGTTTGGTTTAACCCCTTTTTAACAGCTCAGTGCAGCAGACGCTTTTTATCCAGCCAGTTGAGAGCTAATTAGAGAAGAGGACAGGTTCATGGTTTTTGGGGACAAAATGAGCACAGTCATTACGGTACTCAGCTGGAAATGTGGAAGTTGTGAATGTTGGCCTGACTCCAAGGCCTCTTTCTTCTTGTATAAGAAATAGTCACTGCATAAATTACAGAAGCAGTGTTTAGGTTTCAAGCACAGTGTTCTTCCTCTGTGTTTCCAGTGGTGTCCTCATGAATGCCAGTCCTGACCACCAACTTCTGTGACATACTTTATTTCCCCCTCAAAGAAAGCATTGTATTAGAGGTTAAAGTGTAAACATTGGGGCAAAACTTACATTGACATCAAAAGAGCAGAATTTCAGTTACAATACTTCTGCACAGTGGAAAGTGCTATTGCTCAACTTAATCCCTTCCCTAGGGATCAAAGCATTCACCTAGGAGACAGAAGCTCAAGGCAGTTTTTCTTCAAATCACTAGGTATTCTCCTCTAGGCATGTTTTCAAAAGGAGGAATGAACTCTGCCTGGTGATTTGAAGGAGTCATTGTAGAGGTGGTGATTTCTTCATCAGCTGAAGTGAGTGGTGAGTAGATGCAGGTGCTTCCAGCCAACCCAGAGCAAGGCAAAATCTGTGACTGGTAGGATCCCTAGGCATGCCCTTCTCCCAGGTATTACCTGTTGGTTAGTTCCAGGTGGCTCTCCTTTCATGTGTGAGATTGTAGGTTGAAGCAGTTTTCTGAAACATCCAACTTGGTAGAGGAAACTTTGGCATCTAGTTTTGTGGTTTGGCTTCTTCCTACTTTGCAGGTCTGGTACCTCAAGCAAAGGTGTCGTGGCACCTGTCTTATGCATACATATGCTCTTGGCTGAAGAACGAATAAAATTCCACTCCCAGATACTATGAAAAGTTGTGGTGTGTGGAAGCAGCAAAGAGGCAAGATGAGGTCCAGGGACAGTAGTGGGCCTTCATCATGACAGTCCACAAAAAGCTTGACTTTGCATATGGCTGCTTGCAGTAGGCTTGACTCCACCTTTATTCACTTTAGAGAGGAGGGTTTTTTTCATCAGCTGTGGTGTGAGTCTGAACAGTTCCACATCCAGTGAAGTCATCTCACCTTAATGGCTATGGCAACAGCATTTAGAGAAAAAAGAATTTGGATGACATGTGTCCTTGGACTTCAGTGTAGGAGATGTGGAGGTATCCATACCTAGTAATACAAAATCAATGCAAATTACAAATAACCTGAAATGCCTTTATATGCACAGGTAAGCATTTTATTTATAAACCTAAGAGCATTCTGGACATCAAGTCAATAATATATCTTATGGTCTAATTTTAATTTTTTTAAAAACTTCATGCAAGGTAACTTGGTTGGTCTATAAAAGAAATGGTTCGGACTTCACTGAGCTTCTCAAGTGCACTGAACTCAAGTTGAGAAGACTTTCTGTTGAAAAAATGAATAAATAGAACTTGTAGAAAAAGTCAGCAAGTAAAGGTCTCAGCAATATTATTTGGAAAATAAATTTCTTTAAATGAGAAATGCAAAAGTTGTTTCTTGATAAATGATGACATGCCAGAATAGGCTTTCCACAACCCAAACGTTATGTTGTTTGGGAGACTCTGAATGCTCTCAGCACTGCAAGACCAACGAAGTTTAGCTGAGTTTACAGCAAATAATCTGTCCTTACATATGTAATGGACATACTTTCATTAAAGCATCCTGCTGCATACTAGGAAGCTGTTAGATCATTAGTTTACCTGGCACCAAGCCACTTGCCAAACTTTCAAGTGTGAAAGTGTAGTTGCTGAGTCACAGCTTTGGAAGCTGCACTAACAGTTCAGAAAAATCTATCCTTTAGCTGGTAGAAACCCCAGAGAGCTGCAAAGATGTATAATATATATGCTTTTGAACTTTAAAATAAAAAAGAGAGAGCCCATCAACAGACCTTTTGTATGGGCATGTTGTTTTCTTCCTCTCCTCAGCACTTAGGTAACTATAACGCAGCTAAAATCAACACAGAAAATGTCAGGTTTGAAAGGGCATGTGTGCAAAGACAGCATTTCGGGCTAAGGATGTGGTTCAGAGCACTGACTGTACCAACTGTTTGTCCAGTAATATGTCAGCTGAAGTAAAAGCACGGTTTTTCGTCTTCAGGTGAGCAACAGATGTGGAACAAGAGAGCATTTTAGCTTGAGATAACATTCACAATTTTGTGCTTCCCTGCTGATACCAGACATGATTTATTGAAGGGGGTGAGGGGGAGAATACAAGGAAAGCAAATAGGTTGGAAAGGGGGCTAATGGAACTGTAGCCATTGCATTACCCCAGCTGGGTTGTGTGTGTGCATCAGCGTGGTGGCAACCACATACTTCCATTCCGCTCCTGCAGCACAGGTAAGTGTGACCCTGGTAACATTTTCTCTCTCCCTTTATTCACGCTAGTCTCTTCAGATCCTGGTTCTTAATTAGAAACCATTCTTGCTTTGCCTTGCCAACTATGCTTGTAAAATAAATGAAGCATACCTCGTAACCAATGGTTAAGGACAGTTATGTCCTTGAAGTTTCTTCTGGATAGTGTTAATTGAGCAAAACCAATAAAATAGGCATAATTGACAAGCAAAAGAAGAAAACTAATTTTACAGAGTACTAAAAGCTTCAGGGAAGATGCAGTTTTTCCTGTAAATTTATGCTCTGTTATATCAGGTACTGTTGCAGAAATGTTGAGGTGGAGGTTGAGAAGTGGTACAATTTATTGAAACCCAATAATCTCTCCATGATGAACCCCTGTCTACTTCAAAATGCTGATCTTTGTATTATTCTTCTAGTAACTTTCTGGAGCGGCATTTTTTGTAACTAGTACCTGTGAACAGACAGGGGTTCTCTGAGCCCTTTGCAAAGTTTGTACTGGGTTTCACGAAGTATTAGCAGTTTTAAATATGAAAGTGCAGAGGAAAGAATGTTCATCCAAGAGAGAATATGGAGAAGAAAAGGTTATATGTGGCAAGTGCTGAATTGTTTAATAGATCGGTGTAGACTTTAGTGTGGTTTCATACTGTACCCAAATAAAACCGTAAGTGATTTGAAGGCTAATTTAATATAACCATTTAAACAAATTGTTTCCTTTTTTCTCTTCTTTGTATATCTATGTTAAACATTAGAAATAGAGATGACAGTACAAAAAAGGAATATGTATCTAGGCAAATTAATTTCTATTTCTGCTACCTGACTTTATGATCCCACTGACATCCACTGAAATGTCCCATTTTCACTTTAGTAACCAAGTAATTGGCTGCTGTGAACAGTTTGTGGTAAGACCTTTATCTCAATTGCCCTGGTGTACATCCAGAGGAACATAACGCCTGTGGGATTGCTCTAGATTTACAGCAGTTGAGTTTTACTCAGCTTGGGTCTTCTGTGTTGGAAGAAACCAATCCAGCGGTAAATAAAACCCCACCTTCCCCCCAGTCCCCTACCTGTGGGTGACTGACCTTTGAAAAGGGTCAGGTGGAGACTATCTTGACTTTGTATGAAATGTTGAGTCATTTCCTCAACTGAGAAGTTAATTTTTCTTCGGTGTTCCTTTCCTTTTTTTCCCCTGCTGACGTACTTGGCACACAAGAAGCGTTTTTTTTATTTGTATAGCTTCAAATTGTTTCAGCCTTTCTGATTTTTAAAAGCAGGGAAGCTTTTCCAATGTTGATTTGCTTCTCTGGTAGTTGTGTGATGACAGTTTACTTTGGAGGAGACCGTGGAAGCCAGAGCTGCTGGCACCTTCACGGATCTTATTGTCTGTGATTGCCCACAGCTTAAGCAGTGGCTTTCTTCTGAAGTTCATGCCCAGCCTCTCTTCAAGAAGGACCATGCTGTAAGGCTGAAGGCCTGAATCATGAACTTGAAGATACTTAGCATTCTGGGGGGGCAGAATTGGGCAGATTGCCAAGAAACCATACTAGATGACCCTCTGCCCGGCTTCCTGGTAGGTTCTCCACGCAAATCAGCAGACAGCTAATACAAAATTAAGCAGTATGGTTATTTCCAGGTAGCTTTCTTATCTGCTGTGAAACTCTCTGTGCATAGATGCCGAAATATTAACTCTGTTGTAGACATTTGCTGAAAATGCGGTAGGAAAGTATTATTTATCTCATAACAGTGTGAAAGCAGTTTTTGTGCCATAGTTACATGTTAGCGCTTTGGATAGCAGAATGCCATTGAACAGACACAGATTGCTTTCTTACGTGGCGTCCAGGCAGGTGTTGCCACCTTTGGGGTGAATGTAGCAGCACTGCTGGTGCAGAGATTCGCGCTTCTTTACGGGAGGATGGAGAATTCGTTTTATGACATGGTTGTTAAGGACTTATTTTTGTACCAGAAATGCCCTGAATGGAAAGGCTGAAGTCCAGAAGTCTGCCCGTAAGGCGTGTGCTCCTGTATGTGAATTTGTAATCTATTTATTTATTTTGAATGTATTCAAGTTTCATTTCCCTCTTGGCAACAGTTCAGCTTTCCCTTGGCATTTTGTTGTAGTCAGCTGAAAGCCAGACATTGAGATCATGTTCTAGTGTTTCTGGGTGTCTCTGGTATTCATCAACCCCTTTTTGCTGTCCTGTAAGTAGTTCTTTTTCTTATGCTTTTGTTTGCTGTATTCTACCATTTGTGTTCTCTACCTTTTTTAGGCTGTTTTTAAACTATTTTAACAGGGTTTCGTAAGCATCTAGCATTCCTAATGAACTTTAGTTAAAGAGCTGTGCTTGTCTCCGTACTGTTTTGAACAAACTAAGCAAACAGAAAAGTTCCCTATTATTTAAATGTTCATAGCCTTGCCAGTGTTCTGCTCACTGGGCTTTACACACCTCGGAAGTCATCTTTGTCTTTCTAGGCTCTCTGCTGAAACGCTAGAGTAAGAATTTTGTTTGGTATCATAAATGTGCTTAGATTTAAAAAAAAACCCAACAACTCTAGATTATATGTTCAAATGTTGTTCTTTGGCTATGACTGTTGGTGTTTTAGGGAGTTCCCTGCTGAGAAGTATAGCAATGGGTTCAGTTCCTCTGTGGGTGCATCTCTTCCTTCTTCAGAAGGGAAGAGGGATTCATCAGGCAAAACTGGGGAGAGCCACCGTTCATGTGGCCCTAAAACACAGATTGTCATGTCGGTACTGTAGAGACATCCGTATCACAGCCAGGTTCTGGAGCTGTCTGTGACCAGGAGGAGTCTGAGACGGAGCACTGGCCACGAACATCTCTGAACTAAGCACAAGTAGCTGCTTGTGCTTGGACCTGGCCTTCACACAGTCCTCACAAATTTGAGGGACTCTTTACAGTTTAGGGAGGAGTGCTAAAACTTCTAAGGCAGGAACAAATCTAGGTCTTTCCCCAGCCCCCCCACCCCCTGCCCCTAAGAATAAATGAGCAGGGCTTTTGTGGAGGGGTATCTGCAGAGATTTATTTTCTGTCAGCTGTCTCCTAAACCTCTGTTTCGTTGAACAAATCTGTAGTGGTTTGGTTGATGCTGTAAGGAACAGAATGTGACCCATAGTTTCAAAATGAGTGTAGCATACAGGCCTGTTCGGTGAAAGGTCATGTCTTTTTGTCTGCAATCACGAAAATTCAGAATTATTTCTGCATTTTTTTGGGAAAAACACAAGATACAAATAAAACAAAAATTTTCAACTGCTCATTTTAAAGTGGGCCATAAAAGTGTAGCAGAGAAGACCATAGAAAAATGTTTCCCATGGTGCCTGTAGTCTTTTGTAGGTCTTCAAGAACAGGACGTCATCTGCAAAAAAAACCCAAACAAATAAGAGTCACCTGAAATCACACCATCTGCAGTTCTCCACCCAAATTCATGCAAGACTCAAGGGAGGAGGTGTAGGTTCTACTCATCTCCAGTGTTGAGTGGAAAAAAGGAATCCACCATCTGTCTCTAAGGCTACACGCTCGTCAGGAAAGCACAGCAAGCATCCTTCTTATTTTTGATGATTTGAAAATATAGGTCTTAGTGCAGAAGTAAAGGCCAATACATAAAACAAGGAGTAAATGTTTTGAGTACAGCAACATCAGCATAACCCCCCCAAAGATCTGCACTTATCAGTCAGTATCATTTCCATCTTTTTGTTTTGAAAAGCTGAACCCCATACTTCCACAAACAAAACTCCCCTGGAGTTTCCATTAAGCAATGCAGCTAGGTCTGTGTGTTTCTGGGAAAGATGCACCTTTGCAGAATGTGTCCTCCAAAATGGTCTTGGTGTTGGTTTCAGTCTGTCTAGAAACAGAAGTATCAGTTTGCAGAAAGATTCACTCAGTGATAATGCCTATCAGTTTTTCTCCTTTCCCTTTCTGTGCTTAATAAAACAAAATGTGGAGAAAATCTACTTTGGAGGAATTGGCATGGAAAAAAAGAGGAGAGATTAATTTACACTGCCGAGTGTAATATGATTATGCTGGCAAAGCTAAAAAAGGAAATGTTCACAGCTCATAGACATTTTAGAAGAGGCCATTAGCTTAGCAGATGGGAAAAATTTGTTTCTGAGCATTCAGCAGTTCCTGAACTCAGACAACATGTTACGCAGGTATGTATACACACTGGCCAAATGCCATGGAGGCTGCAAAATCCTAAGAGGAGCTGGCAAGGGTGGTATTTCCAATTAAACATAAAATCTACAAAATCTCAGTGCCGAACGGTAATCTTTAACCAACTGGAAATGAGTTCTTTTGGGTGCCTTGTTCCTCGGCAGCAGAATGCCTTCAGTGAGCAAGTGAAATGGCAGATGTGATTAACTCCCCCGCTCCAGGTTGTGTTGCTCATTGTTCTGTCTTTCCGTGGAGAGGTTCATGCGTGGTGCTGCCCGGGGAAGAGCCTCTGCAGGGATGGGGTAGGGTCTTGCTGTGGTCCTCCTGTGGGGCAGGGTGGGAGAGGCTGGGTGCGGAGGGGAGTGAGAGTGTCCTGGGTGTGTATGTTGGGGGTGGGTGAATTTGCTGCTGTAGATTGGCAGAGAAAGAGGAGGGAAGGTGTTTGCTGCCCCGGGAGGGTAGGAAGAGGGGAGGCAGGGCTGGTGCTGCACCTTTCAGGGTGAGGGAGGGAGGAGTTGAGGTGGAGGATGCCCCATCTCCTACTTGGCCTGTGCGGCTGCCAGGGTTTGACTGTCTTGGTCTCCCTGTCAGATGAGAGCGCAAAGGAACCACCCTCCTGCAATAAAGCCGAGCCAGGTTTGGGCTTTCCCGGCCTCCTGACATTTTAGGAAATGTCCTGTACCACCTGCTCTTTCCAGGGCAAGGAAATCTAGTGAGGTCATGTTTATGTGCTTGCAGGGATGAAACCAGCAAGTGAGAACTTCAGAGGTAACGAAGAGCCTAGCGATTAAAGCACTCGCCTAATCTGCAGTAACTCAAGCTGACTGTCCTTCCACCCTGTGCCAGCCCCCAACTACAGGCAGGCAACTCTTCGGCAGCAGTCAGCAGGCTCTCTTGCCTGGACCTAGTGAAAAAGTTTTGTTAAAATTGATGTGATTCAGGAACAGCATGGTTCCAACAGAGCCCTGTGCAGTGGAAGTGCAGATTCCTTTACAATGGAAAACAGTTTTCAGTAGGAAAATCCTATCCAGTTCTGCTCTAAAGGAAAGCAAAGTAAAAGCATTTGGTCAGACAAGCTCAACAAGCTCTGGCTCGTTGCTTTTGCTACTCATTGTGGGAGAACGGCTCTGATCTGACGTCAAAATTAAACTCAGAATATAGCAGACTAAATGTTGAATTAAAAATAATTAAGACAAGGAAATAGAAAGTTGATTGTTAAACTTTTGAAACCAAAAGATTCAGTATGTGGACCTCCCAACTAATGTTGTTTGTATGACACATAGGAACAAGACTTGATGGCTTTCTTATGTTTTGGTTTTCATCCCTCCACTTTTCCTTAAGTGTGAACGGCCCATGTAGATTAAGAAAGTTAAATAAAAGTTCTATGCCTGGTGGCATTTCAGCTAAAATAGCTTAAGGGTCCAGCTGTACTCCGAGTCATTTATAAAAAGCACACTTTAATTTTCTACTCTGTCATCTCTGGTTGTTTTCACAGCCTCATCTTTTGCGATATAAATGCACTTTTTTTGGTCCTTATTTGAAGCACTTCATCCAGATGTTTTGATAGCAGGGCATGTTTACTGAAGGATCGTTTACCAAAATGGAAAAGACTCTTTTAAAGTCTGCTGTAACGAGAGATCATTTTAATTGAATTAATTTAAAATACATTAATTCAGCTGTGTGAAAATTATCTGACTGCCAGCCCAGTGCATGCCTTGGAAATGACTGTTTGATGTTTGTTCTTGAACAAAAGGTAGGCTATAATATTTGGAGGTAGGGATTTGCTTTTAGGGCTTACTTTTTTGAAAGACAGTATTTTTCCTCAATTGCCAAGTAAGCTCAGGGAGACCATAAAATAATTTCCTTAGTGTATTTACTAGAATTTTGATCAAAATATGTCTGTTTTACCAAACTAGTCTATAACCATGAAGCTCTAAGACAGGAAGGCTGTTTTAATGTCCTAGGCGAAGGGCATTGGAGGGCAATAGAGATGATTCATACTTTCATAAAATAGAAGTATATTGAAAGGCTAAAGAAATTAAAGCAAATGAATCCCAGGTGTAATTCCACTGACTTGTTTAGGCTTATAACTAGTATGAATTTCACCTATTAGGCCTATTCTCATTGGAAAAAGAGACAATCTGAGATAGCATGAAAGTCAGGGAGGTCTATAAATCGCTATAATCAATCCTATCCTTTCAGCAGAGACGTAAAGGAAACAAATGGAGTCATCTAAAAATAGGGAGGCAGGAGCAAGTGTAGTACTGCAGATAAACCCTTCAGCCTCAAGACTAAAATGAATCCAAAATAAGTTGCAAGGAAAAAGTTCTTACTGTGTACTGTGGCTAATCCTAAAGCCTATTTGTTTCCATCATGAGTCCTCAAGAGATTGTGAGGTTGGGGTTATTTTTGTCATTTATTTGAAATTCTGTTTCATTGGTGCTATTCAGTGGAGCAGGGTGTAGCTGGCTCATTCCCAGAAAATTTAAGGACAAGATGCTCTCAAATATTTGTGCCCCCATATTCCCTATTCTGTGGAAAATTTTGGTAAGTTTTTCCTCAGTCTCAAAACTTTCTGGCAGAGGACTAAATCTGGGACTTGCCTTGTTCTGATCGTTTGTGCCTGTGCGTGCGTGTAAATCCCCTGCCGCCTCTGCCCGTTAAGGTGCAATCACAGACTTTCTGGTGCAGACAAATAGCCAGGGACTGTGTCAGCAGGTGTCTGATCCACTGGAGACAACTCTTATCTCCAAATCTGAGTGGGACAAATCTGACCCAGTGGTCTGCTCCTGAACATTAAAGAGCGCATTCCTAGTGCTGTCTCCTGTCTGTATTATCAAATTTCCATGGAAGGAACAGAAGCCTTGCAATTAGATAAAGTTATGTACATGCATAACTGCAGGATCAGAATGTAAACTTACACTATCGGGATATCTTTCATTGAATTGTAATTGATTGAATTTATTTTTTTTATTTGTAAGTTGAAGTCTATTGTAAATATAATTGGCAAGTCTTGTGAATCGAGGTCATTATTTAATTTAAATTATAGGGCTAAGGGAAGACACATTTCTCGAATCTCAGTCTGTTTTCTTGGTGAGGCACCATGGGATGGGGCAGATTTTTCTATCTGTAATTTCATTAAAGTCAGTAAAGGGGACTACTTCCAAGATTGAACAGGTGTACTCTAGAGGATATGACCTGAGTGGAATTCTATTAGAGTAGGCATGATGTATGTTGAAAAATGAAATTAAAATGAAAAATGATTAATTTAATATTGAAGAAATACTGTATCTGAATCAAAAATATATGCTAAAGCATAAATAAAATATAAATGAAACATACAGAGCAGGGAACTAAAGGTCCAGATTTAAAATGCAATTTTAGAAGACAGTGCAGAAAAGTTGCATAACGTAACTTCTCAAAATGTAACCATATGTCCTGTTGATTTTTGATCTTTGTGAATGTTAACTGACGTGTCACTGACATGTCGAGCACAGCAGTAGGAAACTTCAGTAACTCATTAAAGGGTGCTTCAGTGCACCAAGATGACTTGCAGTTGGGGGTTAGCTCCATTTTGTTTGCATGAAACTTCACATCCCAAATGGCTGTTTTCTGCCTGGGCTCACTTAAAGTCATCAGATTACTGTGAAAAGCACAGTGATCTCTGTTGGTTCATCTTCCCCTGAGGGCAAATTGAACCAAAATGCTTTTGTAGAACTTTCCGGCACCTGTGGTGGCCTAAGGCGATGGTCAAGACAAAGTTTTTAGGTAGAGAAAATACCTTTTATTAGTAAGAAGAATGTCATTGGAAAAACTTTTGGGTAGACCAGCTCTCCTTCAGGCTGTGATGGCTTTATAGAATTATCCTACAATAGTTCACTTACATTTGGAAAATCAAAGACCTTTTAGTACCCTTGAACTGAGTTAATAAAATAATGATAATGATAATAATAATAATAATAATAATAATGTTTTATTAAATAACTAAAAATTTATTCAGTTGCACAAACATGATTTTCTTTCCAACATCCTATCCAGTGAAGAATGCTAAATGAAGTATTTTCGATTGGATTTCCAGAAGCATTTGTGGATGAGCCAGAAGAATAGTTCAGGAAACCTAGATCATTTGTGGAGCAGAAGAAGCAACTGAAGTGAGAGAAAAAAATAAATAATTATGGGATCAAATAGTTATGCAGAGCTTCATGGTGAAAGCAAAGACCGCTGAGATCCTGGGAACCATGTTTGAGTGAAGTGTTGGGGTGATGTCTACAAGATAACTTTGCAGCTCTTGGGCTGGTACTTGCTTTTTGTGAATAGGGTGGAAGAGATGCTCTCATCAACAATAAACACTAGTGAAATAGCTGAGGTTGTCAACTGCTTTACCTTTCAGGCTAGTGGTTAAGGAAGCTGGTTGAATAATAAAAACTTGGAGTGTTTCGGTTTACAAACTCACTTATGACAAAGACAGGCAAGCTTTGTTGCAGCTGGCTATCCTAAAGAAAATAAAATCAGCTTTTATTAGTACATTAGTACTTGGATTGCTCAATAAAGAGTTGAGGATTAAGCTGACTTTGATTTAAATGCTATATCCAGACGTCTCTGAGTACGTAGCAATTATTTACTACATTTCACTTCAGGTTTTTTGGTTTGGTTTGTTGTGTTGGGTTTTTTGGGGGCAGGTTGTTAGTTTGTTTGTTTCTTTGTTTTTAATTAGAACGGACTGCTATGACTAATTCTTGGTCTGGAAGTAGTGACTTCTTGTGTGTTTGGCATTATGAAACCAGAATGCAAAACCAAAAAAATTAAATAGGAAAGTTTTACTCCAACTTAAGAATGATGCTTAGATTTGAATCATAGAATCATAGAATTGTTTAGGTTGGAAAAGACCTTTAAGTCCAACTATTGACCCTACTCTACCAGGTCTGCCACTAAACCATGTCTCTAAGCACCACATTTACACAAGTTTTAAACACATCTAGGGATGGTAACTTGACCACCTCCCTGGGCATCCTGTTTCCAGTTTTTTCCTAATGTCCAGCCTAAACCTCCCCTAGCACAACTTGAACCCATTTCCTCTTGTCCTGTTGCTAGTTACTTGGGAGAAGAGACCAGCTCCCATCTCACTACAACCTCCTTTCAGGTAGTTGTAGAGCAATAAGGTCTCCCCTCAACCTTCTCTTCTCCAGACTAAACAATCCTAATTCTTTCAGCCGCTCCTCATAAGACATGTTCTCCAGACCCCTCACCAGCTTTGCTGCCCTTCTCTGGACACGCTCCAGCACCTCAATGTCCCTCCTATACTGTGGCGCCCAAAACTGAACACAGTACTCAAGCTGTGGCCTCCCCTGGTTGTCCTTCACATGCCGCATGAGTGCACTCAGGATGAACTGTTCCATGATCTTTCCTGGCACTGAGGTCAGGCTGACAGGCCTATAATTGACTAGATCCTCCTTCTGGCCCTTCTTGTAGATGGGTGTCACATGGGCAAGCCTCCAGTCATCTGGGACCTCCCCTGTTGACCAAGACTGCTGATAAATGATGGAGAGTGACTTGGGAAGCTCCTCTGCCAGCTCCCTCAGCACTCTCGGGTGGATCCCATCTGGGCCCATACGCTTGTGGCTGTCCAGTTGGCATAGCAGGTCACTAACTGCTTCTTCTTGGATTATGGGGGGTTTATTCTGCTCTTCATCCCTGTCTTCCAGCTCAGGGGGTTGAATACCCTGAGGATGACTGGTTTTACTATTAAAGACTGAGGCAAAGAAGGCATTAAGTACCTCAGCCTTCTCCTCATCCTTGTTGACAATCTTCCCCTCCTCCTCCAATAAGGGGTGGAGACTCTCCCTGGCTCTCTTGTTGTTGTTAATGTATTTGTAAAAAATCTCTTATAACAGTGGCCAGTTGGTTACACTCCAGCTTTTCCAAAGTGTTCATCAGACATGAACTATATCATTAAAAGACGGAGAGTATCCTCTCCTGTCTGTCTTCAGGTGAAGAAGCACTAAGGGGTGTGACTGCAAAACTGGCTAAACACAAGTATTTCCACATCAGTAAGGTGCAACTGAAGCTGACCAGGGCAGAAGTTCACGCATAGGTCTGATCCAGGCCATAAAAAATACAGCTCATAGGTTTGAAGGAGAGAGAATCATACAAATAAGAGATGATTAATCTGCTTTTATATATAAATATGGAAAGCTATCTAGCCATGACAAAGCTAATAAAATCAAAAGTCGGCTTTCATTTGCATAGCTAACACAATAAAGTGCTTCTGAGAGCTTGTCCTTGCTTTTTAATGGAAATAGCCTCATGCTTTGAAGGCATAGGGACTTAGCAAGGTGCCTGCTGCTGTTCACACACAGTTCCTCCTCAGTGCCAGACACCTAATGGCTAGATGGAGAGCAGCACTGGGTTGTGTCCTTTCACCAAACCCACTTCTGCCTCCAGGGGGACCCTCTGGAGGTCTGAATATGAAATAAACAGGGACTTTTCTCCCTGGAAGGGAGCTGCTGGCAGGGCAAAAAAGAGGCATGTCTGTGTGGAATCTCACATTGCAGCATTTGAGGGCTCTGCACAACATCAGTCTGTAAAGGCCATCACAAATACTACATATTCAGTTAACTAGGCATTGTGGCACATGTCATGTTAAAATAATTTATCCCCCTCAAAAAAAAAAAAATCCTTGGTGTAGTAAACTGTCCTTGTATTTTTTGTACAGACTCTTTATGTTCTCTACATGTAGGCATATTGGGATAATTACACACATAATTTTCTAAGCAAAAAATACTGCCTGTTTTACTGCTATCTAGCTAGTTTGCTGCTAATCCATAGGTCCTCTGTAGTGCCCATCTCTGTGCACATCCTCTAGCACAGCTGGTCTCCTGAAATGCTCCCCAAACTTTTCCAAGCCTCTCTTCCTCCCTGCCTCCATCCTGCTTGCCCTCCAAAGAAGCTCCTCATTACTGATTTATTTCCTCTTCCTCAGTAAGGTTCCAGAGGCTCCTTTCTTCCTGTGTCACTTTAGCTTGCTGTGTCATTTCTTTATCTCAGATAGACCCTCAGTTGATCTTCCCTTCTCTCTTACGTACAAAAACACCATGACAGGCTCCCCATGCCTCTTACTTCTCTGTCATCCTTGTGCTCTGGACTTCCAGCCCTTTGTGCCCACATGTTGCTACCAGGCAACTCCTCCTCTTTCTCTGCAACTCCTTCTCTTCTGTAAGCACTTCCACAAGGATCTCCATTCCTGGGGACTTTGTGTCTATATCAGTACCCTTTGATTCACTCTGAACTAGATGGAGACGTTCCTTGTTCGTGTCTTTATGATCTCAAGAAGACTTGGGCCTTCTCCAATAAGAGAATTTGGGTACATAGGTGTGTTGGTTATGTGCATAGGACTGTCCCATTCTCATATATCTGCTAAATTGTAAATTCATCTTCTCTCAGTTGCATTTTATATTGCACTGTGCTAATTGCTTTACTGGAGTGCACTGTGTAAGTGGACTCCAGTATGCCACAAGCTGTTTGCTGCCTCAGCCCTTCCTGGTGGTTTTGTCAGATTGGTTTTCTTCCACAGAGCTGGCAAGCCAAGAACCACATCCCTTGCCGCTTCTCATAAAGAATACAGTACGGATATACACATATGCTGGCTTACGTAGCTGTTGATTTGTCTGTGTTGTAGGAAGCGTTTGTGGGATGCTGGGTCAGCAGGTATCAAAGCAGAGGGAAAAAGTCCTTTGATTCATCCCTAAAGAATTGCCAGAATTCAAAGGCTGAGGAGATGGGAGAGGTTGGAGAAAGGTGTGATGCATGTATGACTAGTAACAAGACTAAGTAGTACAGTAAGGGTGCTCAATTCCTTGTGTGCCTTTGGCAATGGAAAAAATCATAAATACAAGTTAACTGCAATGTTTTAGTTGCAAGGCCTCTGCAAAATTAGCCTTAAAAATGATTTCTAAATAATTCCTAAATTACTCCTGAGGTATGTTCCCATGGGTGGGCAAACTTCTCTTGGATTTCAGGCCAGATGCAAATCTTAAGAAAAGATTTGGAAGGGTGGGGCTCTGCGGCTGAAAGTGTACTGTGTATAAGTGGGTATGTGGGACAGGCAATATTTATACATTTTGCGATAGGGAATGAAAACTCTGTGAGGATGAATGACCAAAATATAAGAGGAAGAATTAGGTTGGTTCGTTTGTTTGTTTCCATTGAGCTTCGTTTCTTATTCCATAGTAGGGGATGTGTTTGATTTCTTTCCAGCATAGCTGATGCATTAGAGTTCGTTCTCTGTTGAATTGTGTTTCCCATGAAGTCAACTAAAGCTTATGTCTGTCATTGCTTTTGGTCACGCAGAGACGTTTGGAAAGTGACTTGCTTGCTTGCTTGGTACTGACTGCCTTCAGCTAATGTCACTTCATTTATTACTTGCTGCAGATAACTTCTGATTCAGTTGTCAGTATCATGACCTCTTCTCCTCTCATCCTTATTTTCTTTCACAATGGGAAAATTATACCATTACTTAGAACTGCTATTAGCTTTGTAATACGTTCTTCCATGCATCAGAGCACTGTACATACTCAGGGTCAAACAGCTCACAGTAAAGCTGTTCTGCTCTGTTCGGGTTTGTAGAGGGTGAACCGCACCATGGTATCTGTGCGTTCTTAAGAAGCATAAAAGCAGCATG
This sequence comes from Burhinus bistriatus, assembly GCA_013397275.1. Classification (NCBI taxonomy): domain Eukaryota; kingdom Metazoa; phylum Chordata; class Aves; order Charadriiformes; family Burhinidae; genus Burhinus; species Burhinus bistriatus. Next base: position 330,691 of record VYXH01007648.1, on the reverse strand, counting down.
ACTAAGGTACATGGCTTTTTTTCTCATCTTTCCCATGGATATAATATTGGCTTTATAGAAGTGATCAGAAGATTCAACTGAAAGTTTTGAACAACCGGTCTGAGGAAGAAAAAAAGTTCATCCCATTTCGTTTGTATAGAAAGTGGTTTCATGCCATACATACCTGGTACTGCTGGTGTGGCATATTGAGTTACAGCAGTCCTTTCAGCTGCATTATCTATGCAAGTGCACACATACAGTTTTTAGGTACTGTGTACAGGAGACAGCAAAAGTTAAGATGTATGTTGCGTTTGGAGCTGAAGATTGGTGAGATTTGTGATGGTTCTTAATAAAATTATTTCCCCATCTTCACCCATTCCCTCATGAAATCATAGACAAGATTTATCTAGAAATTGGACTCACCAAGGACCAAAATTCATCAGCTCCTGTCTTTTATCTGCAGCTTTGGCTAAGGTTTTCAGATTCTGTTCCCCAAACTGATGAGCATGATCTGAACATGATGAAGATCTTGGACCTTCATTCAATGCTTCTGAGAGCACCAAGGCAGGAAATGGAGGAATAGTGTAATCTTGGTATCCCACGCTGATCCGTTTGGGACTAGGAATATCATGTATGGAAGCCATTTTTGCACATTGTCAGTAAGGATGTTGCCCCTGGTGCAAGAGTGTAGAGTAGGTCACATATCCAGAGCAGAAGAAACACACAAGACATTTGTGTTAAATGTCTGTCCAACTGCTTACACTGCAAAGAACCAGAAGTGAAAACCTGTTATACAATATACCAAACTTTGAAATGTCATCCCCAAAATATCACGTGTTATACAGGCTGTAACATCCAAACTGAGACAGAAGACATAGGACTCAGACATGCTTCTGCACTGTAGATCTACTGAGAGGGGATATAATTTAGTTTCCCTGTATGGGAAAACAACTCATGACTTTTTCAGAGAACATGCACTGGAGAGGCCATCTCCATTGGTAGAGGAAACCCAAATCATCTTTCTAACATGAAATAATAAAAGGAAGTCTTGTTCAACTTTAGTGATGTATTTAAAAACCAGAAAGCTAACAAATTTACTTTTTTTCCTGAGTAATTCACTTCTAACTTTAGTACAGTTAGCTGTATTGCTTCTGTGTATTAAGAAATGTGTGGTCTCTTGTCCAAAGCCCCAAACAGAATCCAGACTCCTGTGTTTGATATAGATATGGTAAAGACTGCTTGCTTATCTTTCTGTGTGCTTCCCAGCACTAGGCTTATGAGTGTGTTACAAATGTTATTGATGCAAAAAAACACATAAAAGAAATTTTTCTCACAAAAATTGTTGTGCGAGTGCCCAGGTTACTGTTAGTCATCGTCATAATCTCTGGACTGTCTTCCTTAAAAGCATGAATGTTCCCAGCTTTTTCCTTTTTTTTATTATGGTCCAGTAATGCTTCAGGATAAAGCAGAAGGATTACATGAGCATGTATAATAAGAATGTTCCTATTCTGAGATCTCTGGGAAGAAGAGGCAAAGCTATCAGGATGTGGCTACAGCAGAAGAGGATGTGAAAGCATGGCAACTGCATGGCAAGGAGTTGTGGTTTTCATCTCAGTTGCACAGTGGGAAGCACTTCTTTCAATATGTTTTCTGTTCTCCTTACTTAGAAACTTTTGAACTTACATGCTTTTGGGGTAAAGGTGCTTGGAGAAGACTGATTACTTGTAAGTAAAAAACAACTAAACACAACTAAAAGGACTAAAGTTCTTTCTGAGTAAAGTAAGATGCTGAAATGCATCTTACAGTAAGAGACCATCAAGACACAAAACCAGTCAACCTGGCTCTAAAAGCCCTACTTGGCTACTGTATTTTTCAGGTGTTTGTGAGAGGATTTCATGCTTTCCACTTTGTTCCTACTAAGGGGCATTCAAAAGGAACAGTGTTTGGAAGTGTAGCTTTCTCCGATAGTGACAGAGACTATTCCTAAGACCCAAGAGAAGAGTTTTTGAGAGAAGTGCCTGAGTGGCAAGGAGTGATGCATTTGGTCTTTTCAGTCTCCTGTGTGGAGTTGCAACAATACCAATGTCAGGAACCTTTTGACATTTCCTGAGGAACAGTTTGTCCTTCCAAGCAGAACAAAACCAGTATTTTGTCTCTGTGTAAGACAGTAAAAAGATCAGAATAAAAAAGAGCATTCACAAATACGTATGGTGGCGATTTATCTGCTTCCTAACAGATAGGGTGAGGAAGAGACAGCACTGACATTTAATGTGGACTGTGGCACTTGCTACAAATGAGCACTGTAAAGCATTTTTTCCCTTGATCCTCAACACAGGTTGTTTCAGGAGGCTTATTTGTTCTTTTCCTTTGTCATTTATTTAAATAAATTCTCACCAGCTTCTGTGACTCATTTCCTCCCAAGAGGCTGGCTATGCTGCCAACAAAAGAAGATTGAAAGATTAACAAACTAGCTGTCTTGTTTAGAGAAAAACCCACTGGTAGTTTACCTACCATTGCTTTGGCTGAAGACACTTACTTGAATATCTGAAAGATACAATAATTGAGTTTTACTTTTGGTTGTAGCCAGTTTGACCAAGTAGAGCATTTCCTTCCCCCTTGCACACACGAGTGGTCTGTTGTGCATTCTGTGTGGCCCTGCAGGGATTTCGGAGGCATATATGAGCGGATTAACTAGTACACCTGAAAACTCCTTAGCGCTGTGTCACAGCTCACTAATGAGCTGCAAAGTTAGTCTGGTGCCATGGAGTACTGATGGAGTACTAGCTGAGATACTTCTTTTCATGCCAGTCAAAGCCTTTGGCCTCTAGTTTTAGCAAGAGAGCTTTTCTGAGAGGTCCACCTGCCTTCCTACTGTTCACCCTCAGCAGCCTGCTTCCCAGCTCAACTCTGTTTCCCACCCAGTCCCCTTCTGCTTTTGAGTGGCCTGGTTTTTGCTATGGAAAAAAGGAAGCCAGGGAAGCAGGGAACCTTCTGCCCTGGAAATCTGTCACTATTCTTTTAGAGCTGTGCACCATTAGTCTGGTGAGCAGTGACACAGGAGAAGAATGACAAGAGTAATTTGGAAGCCGAGAGAAGTAACTGCATGCAGGCATTGCCACAATGTAAGTATCTTTAACTTGGATAAGGCTACAGCAAAATGAGTTCAGTGAAGCTGAAGGAGATGTTGCCAGCAGGAGGAGAAGTAGAATTGGGAAAAGAGATGCTGTGAACACAATGATTATTATTTACCTTGTGAGGAAGCATGAAAACTACTACCCATAATAGATGCAAGAAGATGCCAAAAAGATAGTTATTTCCTGATGGATATGTTAAAAAAAAAAAAAAGGTAGAAACAGATGAAGAGTGGAGAAACTCTACATCCTAACCTGGATGTAGGCCTTAGAAAATACTATAAGAGAGCATCAGAATGAAAATGAAAAAATTCCATATAACATTAAAGAATGAAATGCCATTTATCTAAAGTACAGCAGCAAGCTATTTTGAATATGGGCTGTCATATGTTTGGAGGTGGACTTAAGTTTTGATTTATATGGACCTAAATAGACTTTAAGTTTTGATTTGTAATGTCAATTCTAAGCCTGCTGGGGTAGTCTTTTGTCTTTCAAATATACTTAGAGAACATCCTGTGCTAGTGCAGTGGGTAGTCCTTAACTTTTGAACTCAGTCTTCTCCTCAGCCTCTAATAGCTTAAGCGTAGTATAGCAAAAACAAAGGTGAAAACATAATGGTAACTGCTCCATATAGAAAGGATATGTACTTTTATTATTTTTAGATAGCTACGTTTGAGTTATGGCCACCAGACTGATGGATAATGATCAGCTGATTTTCTGTCTGACAGATGTTGTAGATTTGTCTCTGCACACTTCTTTAATCAAGGGCATAAATCAAAATTCACATACACGAAAGCGTGTCAGACTGTGTCCTTCATCATCTTCCTGGGTTGTCTAGTATTATGCAATGAAGGGAGATTACATCAGGGGAGAAAGAGATGAGCTGAGAGGAAAGGGAGGGATTTGAAACAAGTGCACAAGGTGCATAAGATGAAACGGTGCTATAGAAGAGAGTAGTTTCATGTAGCATGAGTTGTAGAGCAGATTTTCTCCATTTAAAAAGTAACCATTTAGGGACCAAAACATCCATGCAGGAGAGAAAAGAGAAATAAACAAATACATAAGACAAATTTGAAAAAGTCTTTGGTATGTTATGAAGTTAATGTCATTCTATAGATCTTTAAGTGAACAGCAGTCAGCTGACAGCAATAGTATTGTCTCACCAACAGAATGGCTGAACTGAAATGGGCAGGAACTGCAGCAACTGCAGTATTTTGGCACTGGGAACAAATTTTAACAGCTTTACCAGGCAAAAGGAGATCCTGAGTATTTTCTATTCTGATGTGTAATTTATAGTCTCTGTACTTGCTCTGGTGAGCATGTGGAGAAATATATTTAGGAAACCTACAGTTAGGTAGATATGAACACCCACAAAAAGCCATGAGACTCTGTCTGTAAATATGGATTCATTCTCCTTATTTTGATATTTCTTGTCAAGTCCTAACCTCACCTGTTCTAATGAATACATAGTATAATGCTGTATCTAACTGAGAATGTTGATACACATACTTTGTATGTTTTCTCAAAATTGCATTCTTGAATGTCCATGTATAGTTTTTCTGTTTTCGCTACTTACTTATTTGGACTTGACCTGACTGTTTTCATGCGAGACAGGAACTATCTGCTAAATCTCCAGGTCAGAACTGTTAGTTACTGACTGGTTAAAGAAAGTGGCTTATTTGCATGTTCAAGTCATCTTTCAGACTTGCAGATTTTACTCGTGCTTTTGTTTCTTGCCAAAAAGGATTCATTTCTTTCATTACAAAGTATTTAGAGATACAAAGAAGATTAAGAATATTTATTCTTGTTCTTGGAGTGACACAGCTGAAAGGCACTTTGAGGGAGAAAAGGAAAATGTTTTTTTGTGGTGGAAACGCCAGGTCAGCATCCGTAATCAAATTTCTGCCCCTCCCTTCCTGCACATCAGAGCAAGTTATGTTTAATCTCTATCTGCCTCGGTTTTTCTATCCGTGAAATGAGAGCACTGGTCTTTCCCAACCTTAGCAGAATTTTCAAAAGGGGACTATGATGCTTTGCTTCTTATATGAACAACACTAAAATGATTAAGACTTTCCTTATCCAATTCTTACACTAAACACAGCCAGTTCTCAACCAAAAGCTGACAGCATTCCATCAGATCAATCTCCAGCCCCATCTGTATCCTTTCCAACAGAAAGCACCAACCGTATTTACGCAGAGACAACATTCCTGTTCCTACATTGCACACAGAACACAAAATATTGTTTTTATTGAACAGTTCATCTCTAATTATTAGTAATTACTGTGTTAATTACCAGAAATGTAGTGTACTCTTCTGGTATGATAGTCTTTTGCAATTCTTAATAATACTGTTGCTAATGGCAGTTTTCACACACTATCCCTGTGTGCCACTTGCAGATAAGTGTCACCTCCTTCTGCTGCAGGTGTTCTCACTTAAGCTGGTGCCCTGGGGTGTGATCCTGCAAACACTTCTATGCCTGATCCAAAGCCCATTTTGGTCAGCAGGAGTTTTTCCATTCAATTCAATGGGCTTTGAGACAGTGATGGAGGTAGCAGAGCACTGTTGGTTCTATTATTTCCAGGATTCAATTATTTATTAGATAAAAGTCACATGCACAAGCTGAGGTTAAACAAAGCTAACAAGAAACAGAGGAAAACAAATGGTTTGATGTCTGCAAGATAAAGAAATTTTATGAAGGGTTTTAGTTTGGTTTTTGAGAGGTATTTTTTGTGTAATTTGCTCCTCTGTGAAAGGAGTTTGTTCTAACAAGATTCTATGTAAGAATCTAGGCAAGATTCATAATAAAGAAAACATGCTTTGCTTCATAGAAACAGTATGACAAAATAGAGTTTCAGTTCCCTTCTGAGTGGTTGTATGGCAAAACCACTGAAGAAGAGGGATCAGGTCATAAAAAGACATACAAGTGGGTGGCAGAAGGGGCTGTTGCTGACCCTGTCCACAGTTTTCTTGTAGGTACAGAGCTGTTCATTGTGCTAGTCTGATGTGCAAATAGCAACGTAATGAAATGCACAGAGATTCTTTTATCTTCTTCTAGGGCACAAATAAAGCTTAAGCACTCAGTATTGAAATATATAGTTTTTAGTAATAAAAGACCCATTGGGCAAAGCCTGTGGCTATTGTATTGTTGAGCAGGTGATTAGCATCCATCTGGGCTACAGCTGTTTTCTTCTTGTTTGTTCCATATGCAGATGTTGCTATGAGGAGAGGAGTTAGCAATGACTGATGTGGAGCCTGTGGTCACAGATTTTGCAGCATCAGGACGGGCAGGCCGCCGGAATGCCTTACCAGACATTCTGGGCTCTCCTGCTGGTGCTGGGACTTCAGACCTGCCGCACAAACTGGCTGAGCTCTCTGTTTCCGAAGGTAATGCCTGCACATTCAAGAAATGGACATTTTTATGCAGTCGTCCTTTGCTTTCTCCTTAAGACTTCTGCCACCATGCAGTTTTGATGTTAATACTAATATTTCTTTCATTTACGATTAAATTCAACCTTCCAAAGCAGTTACCACTTGTATTTCCTGATGAAACAAATTAATTTTAACCCAGACTAAGTCTGCCATATCCACCCACAGACTCAGTGTTCAGCAGCCTGGGGAACGGTGCTGGGAACTGAATACCAGTTCCCCTGAGGCAGAGCAAACACAGTTGCATTGCTGGGCAGCTTGGAAAACCAGCACTCCAGCTATAAATTAGAGTCTGCTCCTGCACTGAGATAATTTAGCACATGACAGCAAGCTGCACCATTAATCCGATTACAGCTATCATCCCAACTCAGGCATATACATTAAGAGTAGGGTTTACAGTGATTTATTCCTGCTATTAGGTTTTCAACTTTGCTATCTGAGACCAGTGTCATATTTTTGGCCTGTCCTTTAGTTTGATATGGTGCTCTGTTGATTAGCACAGGTTTAATCAACACCAGTTTTACATTTAAGTTCTTTTTACTTTCAGGGGGATCTCAGGGGGATTTTCAGATTCAGAAAAATCTGATTTCTAATGGCTATGAAGTGAGAATTATAGGTTGGCCCTGAGCATGGATTGCCCCTACTTTTTTAGGTTCTGATTTGGAAGTAACTTTCTTCTCATGTCCATCACTGTTGCTGCTGTGACAAATGCCATTGCAACTGGTGGTCCCACTTCCAGGAGCAGTGATGGTATGGGGGCATCACAGAGGCAGGCAGGCCTGTGCTGAGGAGTGGAGGGCCCATGAAACTGAGGTAGATTATAGGAGGGATTCCCAGGCTCTGAGGATGCATGTCCTGCTTGTACGTTGCCAGAAGCAATTACAGGATGTTAGAGTTTACAGCATCCTAACGCACCATAAAGGCTGGGGGGNGGGGGGGAAGGATTCCTTTGATTACAAGCTATTCTTGCTTTGATGATTTAATTTATATTAATGCCTTTGGGGTTCCATAATCTAAACCCAACATGGGCCTATTGAAGGACTGCTGGTGAAGAAGAGGGCAGGTAGAAACAGCAATTCCAGGAGGAGTGAGAAGGGACCAAATGACCACATCCTGGCTTGAACCTGGAAAAGAGAGGAAAATAAGAATCTGAATGGGTGCTGGAAGGAGACGTTACTTTTGCAAAAGGAAAGGGCAAAGATGTATGAGGGAGAGAGAGTGGACATAAAGAAAAAAATGGAAAGACAACAAGGTCAGATACCCTCAGGCTTCAGGACAGTAGTGAGAAGAACTGGGGGAATCTGAAAGACTGAGTGGGAAGGACAACAGGCACTGTGCCAGAGTGCATGAAAACTAATGCTGGGAGCCCTGTGAGTCCAGGGGCAATGACGGCAGGTAAGCCTCCATTAAAACTCCTTTGTTTCAAGGAGAGATTTTTCCCTAGGAATATGAAAAGTATGTCCCTACAGATTTTCTCCTTCTGGTGTGTGCAACTGGAGCACTGGAAATCCATTCCAAAGTACAGACAGTCACTTAACATTTAATGCTTTGGTTTTCAAATATTATGTGTTTCTTTATTCCAAATAGCTCTTCCGCCTGGCACGGATTGTGCACCATGACCAGGGGTCAGGCTCCAGCAGGAGAGAACCGTTTCCCTTATCAAAGGGGAGGTAGACGGGAATTTATATTGCTGTTAGTGTCAAGAGCTGTGGAAGTGAAGCGACCAGTCCAAGCCACTGAAATATTCATTGCTACATTATGTGTAACTAACCTTTGTATTGTTTAAAGCAGTGAACCTTGAGGGAGGTTCACAAAACCATGTTAAACAAAGCACAAAAGAATACAACAGCTGTAGGGAACTTCCTCCTGTTAGTTTCATTTTGGCCTCTGGAAAGTTTAGTAGTTGGAAAGAATATACTTCTTAAAGCATGCAAAATTGCTCTCTTCGATCTTTTTTTTTTTTCCCCCTGGATAAAAATAAACATGGAAGAGTGAACGTCTTGTTAAAAGAAATGTTACAGCACAGCATAAAGTAAGTACTTAGCCCTCCAGACAGAATAATCCTCTTCTCCTGGTGCCCATCCAATACGTTAAGAAGAAGAAATGAAACACAGCTACATTAGTTTCAGCAAAATGTACTGATGCTTTCTTACAAATGCAAGGACCAGCACTGCCAGGATTTGAAGAACAATTAAGAGCATGGAATTATCCTTTGCTTTTGTCATTGGTATATAGCCAGAGCGTGCCTGGAAGGAGCAGTTTCTGTTATCAGCAGTTTGCAGTAGCAATAATAGGAAATGAATGCAGGATACAGTTAGGTCCACTCTGACTGCTTGGATGCTTTTTGAGGTTGGGAATTCCACAAGTATCAGATGGGAATTATGGCCTCATTGTGTTACAAGTTAAACTTCCAGTGAGACAGCAAGCAAAAGGAGGAGAATTCATCAAAATGGTAAGAAAAGTTTGGAAGCTCAACTGCTGTGACAGGGAAACAGTTCGTGAAACATTTGGGGCTCTAACAGGCATCTCGTTTTGCCTGTTTCTGGTTTTAACAATAAGTTGTTAAAAAAATGAAAGCCATTTCCAGCTCAGAACAAAGAGGTTGGATAAATGAGAAAAGCAAAGAAGATAGAACATGTGTCTATGTTAAGCATGCCCTATTTTTTTTCTACTCTGAAAGATTCAATGAAGATTATGGGAAATGGTGAGGACTCTCTCCACCTTGCTTCAAATGTGGCTAAAGCTCACTGGTTCAAACATTTCTTCTCTTTCTAAAAAGCCGTCAGCTGCTGTCATAGTGAAAGGTCAGGAACAGGATGTGCTAATACCTTTTGTCTGGCTTAGAAGAGAAAAGAGACTTTGCATATATTATTTATGAATATACAAGGGTCATAGCTGTGTGATAGAAATTTTCATGTGTTCTGCAAGCCACACCAAATTAATGTTCTCATGAGATATACAGGAGAGATTTTGGCACCAGCTGTTTCTCTCAGAGCCTAACTCTGAAATGAAGACTGCTTGTATCCTGTTTGATCATCCTCTGATGGTGTGTAAGTTTCAGAGGGCCGAGACTTTCCACAGTTGCTCTGGTGGGAGGCCATACTGGAACCATGTTAAACAATTGATTGGTGTCACTGGTGATCCAAAGGTTGAAGAGGAGTCTGCAAGAAGTTTGAGAGCAAAGAGGCAATACTGGCCTCTCATATTTGGTAATCTGCTTTAGGGCACTATTCTGCCAATAACTTCTATTGTATGCTGATTTTTTTCTAGGTGACTGTGTATAACTACCTTGATACACTCAGCAGCTTAGCACCTGTCGCACACCTAAGTGCTACCAACTATGAGATTAGATTTCCTCCAGCAAACTGTTTACCTCTACCCTGTCTGCAGGACTCCACATCCAACCCCACAGAGAAACAGCCAGTGAAGAAGATTGTTCTGTCTCACTTTCCTCAACAGTTCTGTGCTATGTAATACTGAAGGGTGTCAAATTACGCAGTTCTTAATTTACCGGTATAAAACTCTGAAGCCTCCAAAACTCAGAGCAGACTTAACAACATCAAGTGGTTTCTGCCAAGACCTTTAGCTGATGAATTGCATACAGTGGTATTTATTTGCTGTGGTTTGTAGAGACCAAGATTCTTTTGGTTTTGTGACATTTTGTGGCAAGTCTCCAGGGCAAATAGCTGAAAATGTGCCCCTTAGATTATGACTGTTGAAGTGGATAGGACTTGGAAGATGGTACAGCCAGATCTGCTGAGCAGACCCCCTCCTTGCCCCCAAAAACTATGGGCTGTCTTGTATTTGGGCATACAAACTGTTCTATTAGCACTAGTAATGCCATGTGGGACTTGAAGGTAGAGTGAAAATTATTATGCTTTGCAAGGAAATCAAGACAAGAGGAGGTTTCTCAGAGAATTTGAGCACCAAAAGCGACAGGGTGGAACTTTTCATCTAATGGCTATTCATTCTGGGGAGCTTTTACTTATACTAGTAATGTAAGCATTCAATGCTAACCTATGGAAGGCTGAACTTCCAAATCAGAGTAACAAAAAACCCCCCTCATCTTGTGAAGACAGGGTGAATTCTCCTCAGTATTTCTTGGCAAAGAAGGTCAGCCAGATAACTGGCATGTTCATAAACTGTAATGTTATCTACCTGAAACGAAGCAATGCTCACAGGAATGCATTATTCTAACTTGACTTTGGAAATGACCCAGAAAAAAGGAATAACAATAATAAAAAGTTATCTCCAATCTGTTTCTTACAACCAAATGCACATTGATCAGCGTGTGCAATGAGCAGGCAAATACACACCAATAGGCAATTGCTTTTGGAAGAAGCCTCTGCAAGTTCTTTATTTTTCAAGTTAATCTCTCTTTCTACAACACCCATAAGTGTGGTAATAAAGAGCCAGTCCAAACAGTGAACCCAAATATTTGGCTGCATTAAAAAAGCTGTGAGAATGTGTGTGGTACAAATATTTAATTCTGTCTTTTTTTTAGATGACGGAGCAGAAGGTGGAGAAGTACCGTCATCCAAAGCCTTGCTGGAAAGTCAAGAGGCGGAAGGAAAAAGCAATGATTCCTAACACCTAAGGACTGCTGGATTAATGAAACCCATCGACAGACTTTCCAGTTTCCCTGTGTCACCCCTTCTGAAGTGTGGTAGCAACTTTAGCAGCACAGACAAGATTTTGCAACACACTTGTACCTAGATGACATTAACGTGGAACTACTGCTTTTTCTACTGTCATCCTTCAAAACCGATGTTCTACACATCCAAATGGGAAGACAACTAAAGAATGTATCTCTTGGTTTGGGTTTCTCATGGTTATAGTATTCACCCTAACTAATCTTCTTTCACAGTTTCAATTAATATACCTAGCAGATGTACCACCAACTAATGATTGCTTCAAAACAAAAATCCTGTTTCTTAATTTCCCAAAATAGCTTCTTTCTCTCTGACACAGAGGTGTATTCACTCTGCCCACCTTAAGATGATACTAAGTATATATAAGATTACAGACATTACCTGTAATTTATCTCCTGAGATTTTTTTCTCGTTAGGCATATGTAGATGGGTGTGAGAAATAAAAAAAAGAAACAATTTTTTCCTCTCCTATCTCCAAAAAGTTTTGTATACTATTTAAACACCAGTGTTTGTTTTCAAACTTTCATTAAACTCTGTTTGATTATGGCATATCATCTCAGTTCTCCCACTCTTAGCAGTCTTGCCACTTCTGTCGTTTCTATTTCAGGCTGAGTATTGTAGCAGTTCATGTGTATCTAAAATAAAGTAGCCATGTTTGTAAGTGATTAAAATTGTTTAATCTCACTATGGAAATTAAATAGCTATCATATTTTCTGTCTTCTGTTGATTCCTTGATGCTTTTCCTGTATGACAAGACTTAAAACCCCATAATAACATATTTCTTTTATTTTGTTTGTTTTTTGCTTTATTGTTTGCTGACAATGAAGATGTTCTAGTCGTGATTTTTACTAAGATTTTTAAGTGAAAGTTTTTCTCTACTGAAAGGCATTGTTTTGTTATGGAGGTCATGCTCCTGAAAATACTTAGCATTCATTCTCTTATTGTAGGAGACCTTAGATTCACATACAGATGTGCACCTTTACTGCAGCCTAGGACAGCGGCCTTTTACGTACTTCTTGAAACCTAACCAACACTGACAATCGAATGCTTTTTTTTTTGCCTACACAATCTCTCTGCTGGGCTGTAATCAGACAGAGGAAGCATCTCTGATGGGTACACTCCACATATGGCTGGTATTCCATCTATAAAATACTTGTGTATTGTATAGCTGGCAGAGAGCTTGCAAGAGGCCTCTCCATACACCTACCATTCCTAGTGTGCATTTACTCACGCGCTGTCTTTTGGGGACCATTCAGGATTCAGTTTCATCCAACTGAACTGACGCTTAGTTCCCTCTACTTACCTGTATTCATTTAAAAAGTGCAGCCTTCCAGAATTACTTTCAGGTTTGGAAAGGTCAAATAACTTACTCCACTGGAGCAAAACAGGTAGCTTAAGAAAGTCTGAGAGACTGAACTAGCTGACACTGGAAGACCAGAGTTGAAAAGCGCAGTGGAGAGGGACTCAGAGCTAACTAACTATATTTGTGGTACACACTCTTATTCTCGGTTGCAGTCCCGTTCTCATATACCAGCCTCCTTTATAGCATCATGGTACATAAAATTGTTCATTTTTAAGAAGTTAAAATGATCCCATGGAAATCAAGTAGCTGAGTATTACTGAAACAGAATTCCTTGTATGGTCTAAGTGGAGCATATGCTATAGTGCTCTTCTGGGTCATGGCCTATATTGAATTCTCCTCTTCTTTCACAGTTGCAGCAGTGGATATATTTAGATTCTTCTCCTACAGAATACAGACACTGAAATTTGGGTTACAGGAATAGATACTTAAAACAAGTATTTTGCTAGCCTAAGATGCTTTGAAGTTTTTTACTATTAAAACACCAATTGTGAACCAGCTGAATTTAGCAAATTATTGATGTGCTAAACTCTGCATAGAAACCATTACACAGCTATATACATACATGGAAGTTAGCTGCTCACAGGCGTACAGCTTAGAACTAGTCAGAGTGCTCAACACTGGAAAATTGGTGCTTACTTTGTACTTAAGCTGTATGAACCTGTCATAGAGAACTGCATAGGAAGAAGAATTTTAACAGAAAATTAGAAAAACTGCATAAAGCGGTAAAGACTAACAGAAAGATTTAAAATGCAACTCAATTAAAAGCAGGATGAACATATTTGATCTATAATATGTGGGTCATAACCAAGTTACAGATGCAGAAACACCTCTTTGCCACATGCATATACAGTGTGCGTCTAAACAATTGTTAGTCTAAGCTGCATGAGAGAGCTCTTCTGTAGTCAGTTTGGATATAGAAGATGAATATCTAGTTATACCCTGGATTTTGTCAAATAAACCTTTCCAGTTCTGAGCCAGCTGCCTATTTCTGACCAGTATATACACAACCACAAACACTGGTTGGCGTGGGAGACATTGTGTCATATAAACTTCGGTCCAGAAGAATTTATTAGTTCTATATTACACTTGACTCAGCCAGACAGGAGATAGCCCCTTTAGAGCTGTCTGGGGGTTTCTATGCCATGTTGTCCAATTGTCCAGGGTTTTGGTAGGGTTACTATCTTAAGCACAGCTGAAGTTGGGAAAGCTGTGGTTCATTTTCTTGTTAGTACCTTGAAGATAGGTAATAGTCGTACTAAACTTTGGCTGAGCCTGTAAAGAGCAAATTAAGTGCTTCTGAATAGATATCTCCCTGAGCCAGTTTATCCAGTTTCAACCATTATCCAGGCTGTATCACCCTCCCATTAGCTCAGATAATGGGTATTGATGACAGTGCATTCCCTTAATCCACAGGGTAACAAAGTTATGGCCCTGAATCAGCAGAGTATTTTAAAACATGCTTAACTTTAAATGCAGACTAGTCTCACTGAAGTCAATAGAACTACTTAGTGCCTAAAATTAGATACATACTTAATTACCTTGATAAATTACAGCGGCAAACTTCTATTAAGGCTAATCTGGTATTATAATGCATTAATCCCAATTTCCATTCCTGCAAGGGTGGCACAGGTAATAGCACCTTTTTCATCAGCATACAGGGCTATCCTGGGCTTTAAAGAGCAAAGAAATTCATTTAGTACCAAGCAAAAAAGGTAACTTTGTTGTCTATAAATTTTAGAACTTAATGAAGCACTTATTCATTCTTAGCCACTCTGCATAAAAA
>VYXH01007648.1:286678-299077 GCA_013397275.1 Burhinus bistriatus | reverse complement strand
GAGGGGCAGCCGCGGCCCACGGTGCCTCCCCGGCGGAGGGAGCCCCGGCCGGCGGGGGAAGGCCCGGGGTACGCCGCGCTCCCCTCTTGCGCCTCCTTTCCCCCCCGCCCCCCTTCTCGCTGCTGCCCGCGGCGTAGGCTACTGCAGTGGTATTCCCTGTCCCAGCCGGCTTCAACTTCACCTGACTTTTAGATAAATAAATATACCGCTACTCAGGTGGGGGTTAAATGGGGTTTATGTTTCGGGGGCAGGCTGGCGCTCCGGAGGGAGGCAGGTGAGGTGAGCCCAGCCCTGCCCTGCCTTTGGCGCGGTGCCCCGGGCAGGCACTGCGGACATGAGGTTCGGTTTTTGGGCTGCCAGCAGCACGCACACACACGCTCCGTCCGCGGTGCGGCGGCGTAGGCAGGTGAGCGCCCCGGCACGGTTTCCACAGGATTGTCGTTCCCCTGTGACTCACGCGTCCCTCGAACCACGCAGGCAGCCGTGTCCGGGCGCTCCTCTGTCTCCTGTTGGGAGGAGGCACGGCTTTGCAGGTTCCGAGGATCGCTGCTGGTCTGCCCTTCCTGAACTGAAACTCCACGGGGTCCCGTCGCGTGGTGCCTGCTGTGCCACAGAGTGAGCGTGTGACCTTGGGAGAGATCAATTTCTATCTCTTCCCGGTTTCACAACCAATGCCCCAGATACACGTGTGCCTTTCCCAAGTGCTTGGAAACGGACAGAAAGAAATTACTCTTCTTTTACGTGAAACTTGGAGTCTGGTAGTCTAATACAAGCTTAATTCATCTTGTTCACCATATTCCTATACTTCTCAGCTCCTTTCTCCGTGCGGTGATAAGGAGCAGTGGCTGAGAATGTGTCAGCCTGGAGAGTAGTGAGTAGGTAAGGCTGACGCACCTCTCTCTGGTGAGAAGCCCAGTCTCTTTGCTACTGCGGCTGCTGGGGAGAAGAGCTTTGAAATTTTTGCACGCATGCTGTTTCTTGCCTTTCTTTCTAGGCTGTGATCTTTCATAGTAGCTTCCAGCCAGGGAGGGTCTGGAAAAATAATTAAAATGCAACTCCCTCTCTTTTCAGGTGGAGTGGAGAAGTCCTTCTGTTCCTTCTCTACTCTCCAGTTTCCAGATGGCTATTAATGAAAAGGAGCTGATTTTCCAGTCCATACCAACCACCATTGTTTTTTTTTTTTCCTGCCAAGTAGCTTAAACCTATGCCTCTGCTTCTGTTTTCAGTTTTTCTAAGCAGACTATGTAAAGGACTTGTCAGGAATGCAGAGCTCCCACATGCTTATCGGATGGGCTAATCAAAAATTTGTTAAATTCATTCTCCTTTTCAAAACTTGAAAGAGGAATAGCAGTAGACAAACTGGAGCAAACCTGGCATTACCCATGTATATCCAGTTCAAATGCAAATAATGCATTTTCTTTAATCTTTGTTTTCTGAAAACAGGGCAGTTCTGGCATGTATCTGACCTACATTTAGATCCGACTTACCACATTACCCCTGATCGCACCAAAGTTTGTTCTTCTTCCAAAGGAGCCAATGCTTCCAACCCAGGCCCTTTTGGAGACTTTTTGTGTGATTCTCCATATCAGCTTATTTTGTCAGCATTTTCATTCATGAAGGATTCAGAACAGCAGGTTTCATTCATGATTTGGACGGGGTAAGCGTTCAAGTCACTCTGCAGTTAAAGCTTTTAACAGCTGGATGACCATATAGTGCAGTAATTCACAAGTTTATATTTGTACCAACAGATCCGAGTTTAGTATCTCACAAATGCTACTTTTATATAGTCCCTTTAGTTGTCCAAATGGCTAATGAGTGGAAGACTGAGTGAGAATATAAGGCCTGAGGAGGAGATTTTGATCTCTGTAGCAATTCCTGGATATAGTTGGACTGTTCATTGGGACATTTACCACGTGACTGTATTAGTGTAAATTAATAGAAGTGGTGCGGGGAGGGTGGGAAGTGGAAAAAGCAAAAAGAAAGGTCAGAGGAGTAACTGACTGGAATGAATTATTATGGGAGGTATTGGATTTTGTAGGTTTTAAGGTCATTAAATCTAAAGTGCATCCCGCTTTAGAAGATACACTATATTTTATTTGGTTCTTTAAGAAGTAACTAGAATCAAGCAATACTATAGCTTATGTATTTTATTTTTTTAAAAAAAATTAGGTTCAATGCCTGTGTGAATTGTAGATACAGGGGGAGAGTAACAGTGTCGTGGATGCTGTCTCTTCATTACTGTCACTCATAACTGCATGTGCTTCTAAAGCAAGTGTGGTTCCACAGTCCCTCATTGCAGTGTTTTGGATGTGTGTAGTCCCCTGTTGAGTAAAACGTTTACCTTTTCTGTGCCGATCTTCCTTATTAGAAAATGGGCATAATGATACTCTCTCTCTCACACAGGTGTTATCTGTGAGGCTTTGTGTGCCTTAGCAGTGGGACTGGAGAAAGAAGTGTGAAAGGGAGGCATATGAGTAGCTCGATAGTACCATGCCTTGTTACTTTCTAGGTATTCATAAAAGATAGCATTAATTTACCCTTCTCCCATAGCAAAATTTTCCATTCTACCATCACGTAATTTTTTATGATATATATCAATGCATAATTTATCAAAGAGATTAGTTTGCTTTTGTGAGAACTAAGTTTGTTGCTGGAAAGGTTATATGTGTTATGTCACTTAATTTTGCTGGGGAAAGGTGTTAAGAAAGACGAATATGTAAAGTCAAGTGATTAATTTATTTCACTTACCTTATTGTACTTCATTTTCAACAGGATGTTGTTAAAAGGGAAAAAATACACTTACAAGGTTGTGCAGATGATGAAAGATATATAATCCAAACTGCACAATGGCTCAAAATGATGGAGTTGAATTAATTTAATTTCTAAGAAACTTAGTGAATCTTTATGACTGTGAATCATAGGATAAACATTAGTCTACTTGTGTGGTTTTTTGGGGAAAAAAAAAAAAAACAACCCAACTTTGCAGAAAGCCTTTCAGGCTATTCCATGATTTTAATTGAAGAGTCTATAGTAGTATTACATGCTAGAATGTAGATGTGTTTGCAGAATTTTTTGCCTTTCCTGATGTTGCTAACAAACCTTTGTTAATAAAGCCTTTTCCTTTTTCAGAGATAGCCCTCCTCATGTTCCTGTAAAAGAACTCTCCACAAAGTTGGTCATTAGCATCATTGGCAATATGAGTTCTACAATTCGTAATTTTTTTCCAGATCTTCAGGTTTTCCCAGCCTTGGGCAATCATGACTACTGGCCACAGGTAGACCAAGTTAGAAATTTGTTTATGTATCATATTGAGTGTGTTCCTAACCCCTCAGAAAGCAGGTGTGAAAAATAAGAGTTAAATTTGTGTAACTATTATTCTGGAAAAAGTATTCTACAATTCTCTAATTAGCATTTAAAATTATAAATAATTCCAATCATGAACAGAAAGTACATCTCTCTCTGTTAAGTTACCCAAGCAAATGTTGATGCCAGGTAAAATCTGTACATTGCCTGAGGTCATGCAGATTTACTGCTAATCGTTCCTCTTGGCTTAGAACCACCAGGTCTCATACACACTTTTTTCTTGCTGTGTAAGTCATGCATATGTGTACAATAACTTAATCCAAGAGAAATGACATCCTTAATGGATCTGTGAGCCCGTGGTAAGATTCAATGCCTACTGGAAATATGTCTGCTGACATCACTGTTTTTTGTTTTTTTTGTCAGACTAATGGCAGAATTTTTGTAATGTTCCCACAGTTTTGCCACTATTATTAAAAATATGCCCTTTTTTTTTTTTTTTCTTTCCTTAATGAACACTTAGAAATATTTGTATTGATGATTTACTGGATATGTGCACCATTGCAGCTGAGGACAGTGCTTTTTTACTTTCAGTGTTCTGTGAATATTGTTCTTGGCATAGCTCAAAAGTGAACAGTTCCTCCATGTGTCCTTTAAAGCATATTGCGGGTTGATCTGGCAGCCCAGAGGACTGAGAAGCAAATTCTGTCATTGGATCTGAGGAGATCGGAAGGCATGTGGAGCAGGTCAACTAAAATATTTTGTTTGAAGTATCTGATGGGAATTCGGTAACACCCCTTCACACCCCCAAAGACTTTTATTCCACCTTTCTGTGTTATTCATTAGGCCTGTCAGGGTATATCTTGGTATAGTAGGTGATTTGCCTGTGTCATTGCTGGAGTTAGTGATTCCCTAATGAGGGAGTTACAGAGGTGCTCAGAGAGGGGAAAGGGAAATGTGAGAGGCAAAATAAGAGCTAAACATATCTTGGAAATGTGAGTGCACAAACCAAGCTGGGACTTCAGTCTCTTGTGTTCTTACTCTGGTAGCATAGCTTCAGCTTGTCATATGCACTGACAGGGGCCGGGTTGGTTCACTAGAAACCACTGATAAAGTATTTTGATAAATAACACCTTAACTGAAGTCTCACTCAGTGTTTTGTTTTCGTTTTGTTTTGTTTTTTAAAAAGTCCTAACAGAGAATAGTTGTCATTCAGCAGCCTGCTTTGATATAGAAGAAAAAAATGTATGCAGTAACCTTGTAGACAAAGAATGTAGTGACTTTTCCAACAAATACGGTTTTTGTTTGTGAAATTAAATCTGAAGATAGAAAAAAGATTGTCAGGAGGGGCAGATGGGCAGCAAATAGTATTTTGAAGCAGGCTGCTGATTGGAATAACTGTTGTAGTTCTCACTGCACAAAACCACACAGGAGTGTTTCTGTGATACTTTGCTTTCAAATGGCAGGCTTCACCAACGCGCAGAACTGACATAGTTTTCAGTTATTGCTTGAAAAAGACCATGGGATCAGAAATTCCCCACAATGGGGTCATTTCAGGTTGCCAGGTTGTTTTTTTTGGGGGGGGGGCTGTTGATGACATTTCTGTTTTTCATATGGACATGCTTGGCAAATGTCCTGGAAATGACTGGAAGCAATGTGGAGCAAGCCACGCACTGCAGGCTGTTCCAGAGCAAGTGTGAAAGCTGCACGCTGCACTGAGGAATTTTATTGCTCTCTATTGTGTTCTGACCTGTCTGTCTTAACAATTTAATGGTCTTGGGTGATTTTTCTTGCAGAGCCTATTAAAAATACTACTCAGGTTAATCAAGCATTGGGGTACCTTTCAGATCGTATGTTGCGACCTCGGTCTTTCTGCATAGTCTTATTTGTTTCACATCTTTGCCCCTGCTTAAAACAGATTGCTGAACTGCTCTCTAATCCACAAGTTCACAGAGCGCTGACTTGCCTGGGTCCGACCACCTTCAGTCCATAACATGGCCTCTTATCTGAGATGAGGCTTTGCTACGTCTGTTAGGGACTGTTAGCTCTGGCTGGACTGGTATGGCTCAAAGCTTTCTTAATAACTAGTATGTGTGCACTGCAAGCAGCAAATGTCTGAACACACTTCTGATTGCACTACTCCTAGACAGAGACTTAGTGCCTAAGCCTCTAATAATGTAGGTTTAGTTTCAAAGATCTTAGAAAGGTCAAATTTTATGTTTAAGAAAACATGCACTGTAATACTGTTCCTATTTTTTGACCTCTGTTTTTTTTTCCTTCTAGCACCAAGAATCCAAGCAGTTATTTTAGGAGAGGCAAGGACAGGCTGGGATCTTCTTGTCAGGGCTAGATGAGATCATGGCTCTTACCAGGCTGTGGCGCTTGGGCATTGCTTGGCTCAGGCTGAAGAGTGCTGCAGTTCTATTTAGAGCCAGTGGGAGAAAAGATTGACAAAATTTTTCTTTCACGTTTTACTAGAACTATACGATATCGTGGAATGTTCGTGAATTTCACCAGAATGTTCCTGAGGGCCATAGTGAAGTTTTGGAGAGCTACTATGAACGCCAAGCTGCTTGAAAAATTCACCTTCTATAAAAGAAGCTTCCTCCAGAAGACTTTCTTTTTAGGCTTTGAATCTTCAGTTTATATATTTATTAAATTTGTAGAATGTATGGTTTTCTACTATGCTGTGCTCCTAAGGCTTGAAATATTTCTGGCATTAGTTTATCAATGCATTAACAAGGCCCTGCAGTCAGTTCTGACTAAGTTCAGGCGTTTGTACCTGATCAGCAATACTGGATGTTCAGAAGTTTTTCTGCTTTCTTGAGTTCCTCCTGGTAGTGACTGGATATACTTATGTGTTATGTGAGAGGTCAGGTGGGATAATCTAGTAATTTTTTTTTTTTTGGTCTGTGTGTCTGAATGCTAAGACTTAGGCAGGTTCTGCTTTCTCATAGGATCAGCTTCCTGTAACTACCAGTGAAGTTTACAATGCTGTAGCAGATTTCTGGAAACCCTGGCTAACTGATGAAGCAATCAATACCTTAAGAAAAGGTAAAATATGCCAGTAATGCATTGTAAAGCTAGGGCTTAGAGAACCAATGGTTCTATAGATTTGTCCCGTTTGTTTAGCTAAGTCTCATAGGATGGATCAGCACAATGAATTATCTGTAATGCTTCTCCTGGAAGAAGTTGCTTGTCTTTTTGAATAGCAATGCTTATCTTCAGGGTACATTTATTCTCTTCTGATGCAATAATTATTGCTTTTTGTAACGTGTGCAGTATTACTGGCTTTGTGCCAATGCATGTGAAATATCTCATTGCCTTCAAGACCTCATAATACTTTTTAGATAAAGGCTGATGATGCACAGAAGACTTAAATTTGGTTCTAAAAAAATTGATTGTTATTTCTGTTTTGATAATATATGGATTTAAGAACATATTGAATAGTCACATATTTGTTCAAGTTATGATGGGACATAGTCTTGATGATTGCATCATATTTGTGTCCAAATTGCGAAACTGGGAGAATATTGATATCCTAATTATGATTTTTCTTTTTAGCAACGGACTGAAAACTTCAACCTAATTTCTAATCCACTCAGACATTAGGAATTTGAAAGTTTAATTTTGTGTTTTTGTGTCCTGAATGAGAAGGAGCTCTGGGTAAGAGTGGAAGTAGAAACTCTAATAGGAAAAATAAAACTCAAAGGGGCAGACCTTAAGATATATTGTTACAGCTCTGTTGCCATGGCTCCATTCCAGTCCATGAACTATGAAATTGCACCCATTGAAGAAGCTCTGTATGCCATGGAGAGTTTCAGGAGCTTGGATTGAAAAAATGTGATCTTTACTTCTCATCATCTTCCAGTCTGAAGTTAAATGACTTTCAAAGTACAAGGCTACTAAACTCAAACAGTTCTTACTGGAGGAACCTACACATTTGCAGTATTTCAAGAAATGTGGACTTTTTAATAATTACTGCATCTGTCAGTGTGGAAGAAAGGTTACAGGGCACTTCTTGCGTGTCAGTTGGGTAATTGCATCTGAAAACTGTCAACTAAACACAAAAACAATTACAGGCAAGAATTCATAAAAAATTCAGTGTCAACTTCTCCTACTAAAATGTTGCTAAAAACAGGTTCTTAAGATGTTCTATTGTGATAAGGTGATGCATGGCTTGAATAAACATGCCATATTCTATTTTATTAGAAAGAGTAAGGCTAGATATTTTGTCAGTGCTGTATGTTCATTCTGAAGTTGTGTTTTTAAGCCTTTCATTTTTTGGATGATGTTGGTCTTATTTTCACAGGTGGCTTCTACACACAGCTGTTTGAATCCAGTGATAGCTCTCAACCACTCAGGATAATCAGTCTGAACACAAACTTATATTACAGCCCCAACAGTGTAACTGTGAATATCACTGACCCAGCCAACCAGTTTGCCTGGCTGGAGGGAATACTAGAAACCTCTTCACAAAAGAAGGAGAAGGTAGGGGCTGTTAACAGAATCCACCAGCATTATTTATTTAAACTTTGAAAAGAAAAGAAAAAAAAAAAGTAGGAAGTAGAGACAATGAAAATACAAACATGATTCTAGAAGAATATTAATGCTGCCAAAGATAATGCAAAATCAAAATTTCATTTTTAAAAATAATTCTTCCTCCAATATGCACATTATACTACAACAATTAATAAAATAGTTGAATGCAGTTTCTCAAATTATACAGTAAAATGCCTTTTCTTTCCTTCTATGTAAAATACTGTAGGAGGCAGGATGACAGTACTTAATACTTTCACTTTTGTTTATGACTCTTTTTAGTCATAGCCTTTAATTTTAAAATGTGCACCCTTGGCCTGAGACAAAAGCTAGCATATTTCATTTACATTTTTATGTAATTACAAGTATCAAAAATAGAAATTAGAAAGGAGTTTGTTAACCACAAAACTTAGCCAAGCTGTAGCAATAGTTGTGATTTGAGTGTTATAATAAATTGTCTTATAATACTCAGGTTTTGAAGTGAGGTTGTAAATTGTAGTCTGATGTTTGATTGATTGGAGCGGGGATTGGATCATCATCTGATCAGGAAAAGTATTTTATCTGAAACATGTTTATATTTTGCTACGGTGTTGTAATTTTATAAATATTGTATTACAGTTGGGAGAAAGGAGAGATTTCCCTTCCTCATAAAACCCTGCAGCATATCAGTAGGTGTGTGCAGTTGGAACCAAGTCTCAGCCTCAGACAGAGGAGTTTTAACCAGTTCTTCCATGTTTCTGGTGACTCTGTGACCATGCAGGCTCTATAATATTCTAACATAAGTTTTTCTTACTATCCCCTTGAGATGCCAAATCATAAGTCTTGCCCTAGTAACTTATTTTTTCATTTGAAATAATTGATCAAATTTTCCTTTGGCCTTAAATCACACACAGATTTATCAGAACTTTTTTCCCAAGAATATACTGAATTCACTAAAGAAAAAAAATTTTTTATTATTGTGAATTCAAACATTCTTGCTGTTTGTGTTTTGTATAACAAAACTGCTGCGATCTATAGCTTTCAGAATGCCATTTGTGAGCTAGCATTATTATGAAATTGTGGTAACCATTGCTAAGTTACAGCTAAAAGTATAAGTTTCAAATGAAGGTGCTAATTGTGCTTTCTGTGTCTAATTCCTTAGGTATATATAATAGGACACGTACCAATAGGATACTTACCATATGCAAGGAATACCACAGCTATCAGGGAGTATTACAATGAGAGACTGGTAAAGATTTTTCGCAAATACAGTAGTGTTATTGCGGGGCAGTTTTTTGGACATACACATAGAGATAGTATCATGGTCCTCCTGGATGAAGAAGGTAATGACGCTTGTTGAATCCTTTGTCTTTTTCTTCGTGATTAAAAGCAAATTAATACTTTATTGCACCTTCTTACTAGTCAACCTCTGTTATAAATAATTGAAAAAGGAAATTGGGAAATACTGCTGTTTATCTACAAGAGTTCAAGCCTCACATGTTCCCAATTTTTTTGCAAAGAGAACCTTACAAGGCAGACTGTCTTTTTTTGTTGAAGTCAGAAGAGACTCCCCAGACTTCCTTTTTTTTTTTTTAATGAATGCTTATGCCTAGACAAGAATTTCTAGTCTTTCCTCTCCTCTCTCTCAGTGACATGGGCAAATTATACTAGCCAGTTGCTATTGTGTAATGTGTCAAAGGGAATGTTCTCAGGCCAGCTAGACATGCTCTATGTTCTTGTGTTTCCTGCATCATTACTGTGCCTCTCTGCTGAGTTCCCTGCTGCTTCAAAGTTAATTAAGATAAGGGTAAGCAGGAGGCAGGGGAAAGAAAGTCTCTGCCCGTTGCATCTCTTAGGTCAGCTAATTTCCCTTCAAGAAAAGCACCCAGGTTTGAAAACTTTGTTTATTGCTTTGAAATCCCTTAGTTTTAAGCATGGGCATGGCCATGGCCATATGGAGAAATCTAACATCTCTAACAGAAGGTCTGTAACAAGTAACTGTTTAAATATTTGTGTCTGTGAGAGGTCCATTGCTTTGGTTTATGTAAAATACCCAAATATTAATTGGCTCTTTATCTGTGTTTTATATGAACTCATAAATGCAATGCCCAAAATGCTGACTGGGGTAACAGTATTCTAAATCGTTTACCTTTTTACATGGCATTATCATGGAGTTTATCTCCAGTAAAAAGGAATCCAACGCTAGTGAAGGAACTGGCTTTTTATATTTTTTTAAAATGGTATTCGAGGCAGTCTTATACCTACATATTTTTGTACCTTATCCTATTTGTGCATGAAGTCATCACCTCTGCTGCAAACGTCACTGAGGATGGACTGATCTTGGTGCCTTGTCATTACAGTTTGCATGTGCAAGTAACTGCTTCCAAATTATTTTAATAATTTTGCATCTTTTGACAAGATTTAAACAGTGAAATTTCATGTGGCTAAATACAGTTTGTGTTTATCTGTATGGTTTTAGGCTGTCTTCTATTCATACCGTTTTCCTCTTGACAAAATTCCAGAGAGTTCAAGATAAATGTAATATTGTAGCCAACATTACTGTACTGAGATACAGAGCTCAGTTTTACCTTCCCCAGAGGAATCTACTGATCTCCAAGCTTTCAAAGCTTCTGCTCAGATGTGGAGACCAACCTTGTGATTTCACTGCTGTGATGTTGTCAGAGAAAGGAATAGTCAGGGCTTCTTTCTTGTTCTACAGAGAACCTCTCAATATCCTTACCTGCATATTCTGTCTAATTAAAACCTGTGTACATCCTCATGTTTCAGTTGCTGTAAAGATCGATGTTCACATACTAGGTGCTGGGCTAGTCTAGAAGAGTGAAGACAGGGTCAGGTGATATCCTAGTGTTTCTAATAACATAATGAATATATAAAGCAAAAAATACGTGAAGCAACGTGTAAAATATAGCATGGAGACAGCAACTAAAAGTTTTTAATATTTCTGCAGTAGAAATATGCAAGATACAGAGACCTTACATATAGGCAAGACCGTTTTGCACAGGTAGTTGAATTAGTGGGAAGCTTCTAGTGTAGACAAACTCAACTGGTACACACTGAAATGTGTACTGTGGTATTTTACACAGATTTTGGTCTATCCAGTGGAAGTACAGAAGGAGTTCACAGTGCTATAGCTAATCCAGGGAAAAAAAATGCTAACATACCTAAGCCAGTTACTCTGGTTCTTTTTGTGTTGGTTATCTACAAAAACATTTGTTTGAGAAAGAAATTATTGAAAGGAAACTGTTTCCTCACCTTGCCTCTTCCTGCAGAAAAACCAGTAAATTCCTTATTTGTGGCACCTGCTGTAACCCCAGTGAAGAATGTATGGCAAATGGAATCCAATAACCCCAGTGTGAGATTGTATCAATATGATCTTCTTGATTATAGCTTGCTGGTAAGTAACAATTTTAAAGCATTAAGACTTTAAATGTAGTGTCATTAAAAATTACAGCGAGATGTCAGCCTTTGTAGTATTATGGCTATTGGTGTAACTTTGGTGCTTACTCTTATTTTTCTTCCTGGGCAAAGGAAAGGAAATCTGAAGGAGAACTTGGTCAGTCTTTCTGTGCCTGCAGGACTACCCAGTTCTTCCTGTTCTCAATGGAATATTCTTATGACATAGAATCAAAGACAGTCAGAAATTTTCTGTGCAGAATTCTAAAACTGTTTGCAGGGATCTCTGCAACAGTGAAAAAGTTTCGCCTAGATCCTGGGGTTGTTTACTTACCAATGTTGTTTGCTGGTGATAGCCTGCGCTTCGGGGTGCAGTCCACGAAATGCTTGTAAAGGGTGTAGAAGAGCACATAAAGAAAAGCACTTTTAACCATGTGATGTCTTTTGTAATCATGCACCTTCTTCTATGGAGTTTATACTTTTAATAGGAGATTATAGACAAATTTAGAAGGAAAAAAATAGAACACTTCTATTCTGTAGTCTCATGTGATTTTTGGAGATAAAGTGAATCCTGTATAATTATTTTGGCTCTGAATGACTTGGCTATTTTGTCTGTAATTCAGGGTAAAATCTTGACCTCGCTGAGTTCAGTGACAATGCATCCCGCAGCTTGACTGGTACTGGGGTTTCTCTCTGGAGACCTATGCTAATACAGGCTGCTCCTTTCTTGTGCAGATTTCACTCCTGCATGTCCATCCTCCCTTTCCCTTAAATTCTCCCTGGGCCCTTCTTTTTCCGTCCATTCTGCCCCTCAAGCAGCGCCCTCAGAAAAGAAACCTGGTTCTCAGCCTTTTGCCCCACTCCTAAAGCAGACGGGAGCATAGTGGAGTTTGGTTTATAGTTGTGACAGCAAAGACCTCTAACACTGCCACTGCTGCCTTTTGTGGCTCCTTTTGCTTCTTCTCCCCATCCCCCCACCATTACCGCACTGCAAGTACCAGCTTTGGGTGTAAGCCCAGCTCTTGGGGTGGGACGTGACCTTCTATTCAGTTGTGAATAATGAGGAGTGACAGCTTCCTAATCAATATATCACTGTAGAGACTTAATGAAGCAGGGAAGAAAGCAATACAGCCGTGCCTATTTTTTCTTTCTTTCTTTCTTTTTTTT
>VYXH01007648.1:224023-286666 GCA_013397275.1 Burhinus bistriatus | reverse complement strand
GAGAAAACAATACAGCCGGGTCTTATTTTTTTTTTTTTTTTTTTTTTTTTTTTTTTTTTTTTTTTTTAACTGTAGGATCTTTGGCAGTTTTACTTGGACCTCAGAGATGCCAACAAGAAAAATGAATCAAACTGGAAATTAGAATACATCTTTACTAAAGTTTATGGCATTGAAGACTTGAAGCCAGAAAGCCTATATGAAATGGCCAAGCAGTTGTCTGTGCCACACAGCACGCTGTTTGAACAGTATTACAGTAACTTCATTGTGAGTTATGACAAAAGCATTGTCTGTGAAGAGGGGTGCAAGACCTGCCAAATATGCGCAATCCAATATTTGGATTACTCCTCATACACAGATTGTATCAATCGGGAAGCAAGGTGGAGATGAAGTCTCCGTGCAATTTATGCTGATACCGACTTTAGCGTGTGCTCTAAAGAACCTGCTTCATCCTTTCGCTCAAGCACTGATATGCTGGCAAGGAGCCTGCAGGACTTATCTGAATTTCAGGGGAGTGATAAATCTCCCTAGATCTTTCTTCTTGTAAGCATGTTTTCCTTCCACATCTAAATAAAAGTTTATTGGCTATGTAATAGTGGCCAGATACTTTGCTGTTGTTTCAAGTGTCCTGTACGCTCTGTAACACTCATCCCAGTATGTGGTAATAGAATTTACTCACTCAGTTCTTTGGAAATCCAGCTCTCTCTTCTCAGGATGTGTAAGTGTAGGCATTGCCATTTCAGGCATGGGATTTGTGTGGGGGCAGGTTTCAACCATCTGCTGTCACAATTTGCAAACCGAAATCTGCAAAACCTGCATTCGCTGAGACTGGAGTACAGTTATGTTCTTGATATGATGCCAGTATTACGTATCTCCCTGTGCTAAGTTTCTTTTTCCTTTACCTATTTTTCTGTCACATCAAGAGCCATACTTTTGGAACTTTGGGTCAATATAATACCGTACAGGCCCTACTCTAGATAATACTATTCCAGAGTAACTGGAGCTGTAGAAGTGGTTATGAGGCAAATCCAATTGCTAACTGTTTATTTTCATGAGATTAAAGCCTTTACTGTAACTGTTGAGGAAGTTTCTGGTTTTGTTTCCACCCAAGCTTGAAATATTCAGCAGAATATTTCTAGACAAATTTTCTTAGTCTGTAGTAATCACAACTGTAGACGCAGATACCTCAGATTTGTCATGCATCAGTCATCCACAGAGGAAATGGTTGGTTTGTTAAATTTGCTTTCAGAAACAAATCCTCCGGTAGCACTAATGTTTAGAAATGCCATTAGTAATACACAGTAGGCAGTTCTGTATTTTAAATTCTGTGCTTGGAGAGAGTATGGTGGGCATATAGACTCTTCAGAGCTATCTGCTCTGGCTGATCTTGAATGTATCCGGATATGTAAATAACCTGAATTAACGGGGGTTCTGTACAGAGTGTGACTGTGAGGAAGTACTGGGAAGTTTCACTGCTGAAAGCTGATGATTCCCTCTGTATTGGATGTGTTTCTTGGTTGCATTTCACATGGGTTTGTTCATGAAAGAACGCCTCTGTTACCAGCATCTGTTCTCCAAGGGCAAGCAATCAAAGTTGTGGGTGGATAGCTAAGGGCAATTGCAGCTGATAGGATAGTTGAGCTTCCTCCAATTTGCCAAATGGGTTTTGTTCAATTCAGTCTTGTGCTTTGAACAACTGTCTCTTTTCTCATACTGGCTTGTTTCTGTGAGTTGTGGGACTTCTGTTTAAGCTTAATACCTACAAGACATCCTGGAGACACTGTAAAAATTATCTAGTTGTATTCTTCCATTAAGGACTTCTTTATTGCTGAACTTTAGGGAGAGCTGAACCACGTGTCAGATTAGTTAGTTACAGAACTCTAGGAGGAGTGGTATGCTGATGATGGGTTGTTGGGCATCTTGCTTCCTAGATTTCTTTTTGTGTATGTGTGTCAGTAGATGTTACTTAGTGAGCATGAACAAATAAATGCCTACAAATGTCTAAATAGCAAGTGATGATCCAGACATACTGGTTTTTAATCTGGTCTTCAGTTGAAGCTGAGAGTTGGGTGACATCAGCCAAGGAGGTTGTTTTTGTTTCAGCCAGAGGGTTATATCCACCAGGTTACATGTAGCCAGGGTATATCCTCCCAGGTACACCCTGTTAATGCAGGCTAGCATTCTCTGCTTCTCCTGTTAACTATATTCATGCAAGTGCAAGCATAACTGGCCAAGAGCGATCCAGGAGTATGTTTGACTGCATCATCTTGTCACTCAGACATAAGCCGAGGAGAGAGCTTCTAGGAATCTTACACTGTAAAAAACATGAGATAAATCACATGAACAGCTTAGATGGCACCTGGGTGTAAGGGGAAATAGAGGACGACCATGATATTTTTCTTTCAGATTGCTGCTTTATTCCTTCATGGATCTAGGAATATGATAAAGGTGAGTTATACTTTCCCAACAGAAGCTTTTTTGAGGAATCATAGAAAATGCCAAAGAGGCATTACCTGATAAAGTTGCTGACTGCTGTAGACCAGATTCCTGTTTCACTTTTCATATGGTATTTTGTGGCCCCATCTTGAATGAAGGATTAGGGGCAATATTTGTAATGGCACATTTGACAGAAAGACAAATTACACCCCCTAGTGGAGTAAAAAGCTTCCCATTTATCTACAATTAAACGAGGCATATAAACAAAGATAATCGTTTCTCAAATATTCTGTCATTTAACATCTACTTTTTGAAGGTAGGTATTTTTTGAAGGAAGTAGCAGTACTGCCATGTAGCATGGTTTCTCTGGGTGTTAAATGGTTGCTGGCTCCTAAAGGCCGTGTCACTTGATGGATCCTGAACCCTGCGGTAGGTGCAGGTCTCAGCCCACATCCAGGGAAGAACTGGAGCCTAGGGAAGGGATCCTCAGAGTCCAGCTCAGCTAGCCAGCAGAAAAGGGGTGTGACACCAAAGATCTATCCCTAAGCAGGCTGGTGTCTCTTTCCAATTAGTTTCTGTGCTTTAATTCTCTCCTAGAGTTAACTGTCTGAGCTTATATCTATATTAACAGGTACTACGGCCTAATAGGAGTGCCTTCTTTAATAGGAGAGTTGGTACTGAGGAGCTGATGTGACTGTTGCACATTTCGTTAGCAGTTGGAGGACTTATTAGATACAGCCTTGAAGTGCAGCTGCCAACTGCGTTGCATCTGAAGGAGCACTTTCCAAGAACACTCCGCGACATGAATAAAAGCACAGGAAGTGGGGATGATAAGTAAACTCTATTTCTTCAAAGGTGTGCTCCTGATCTAAACTAAAGTGAAGGTGCATCCAGAGGCCAATGTTAATTGCTTTAGGTTGGGGCACTCCGTAGTGTCTGGATGTGATCTCATCATTTCTATTGTTTTTCACTTGCCAGCCTGAAGAAATTGAAATGACTGTAGGAGATGGGCAGTGAGTGAACATATTGTTAGCAAAACTGAAGTGATGAACTTAAGTTGTCTGAAGACAGAAATAGGTAACTAAGTACCTGTAGTCCCTTGTGGTCCATTTCCTGTGTGGACAAACGATGAACACATAGCATCTTCAAGGAAAGTATCTAGTTTAACACCGGCGTGTAAGTTCCCTCTGTGGAAACAGCACTCTCAAGAAGGTGAGTTGTCACATTGGTCTAAGAATAAAACCTCTTGGAAGTGCCTCTCATGCCCAGTCAAGAGGAACTATGACAATGTCAGTGAAGAAAGGGACTCTGTAACTGTCTAAACAAGATTTGTTGCTTTCCTTCCTTATTTTCCAGAAGCTGAAGACGAGCTTTTATCTGCTTACCACTACAGCTTTCAACAAGAAAATACTGCTTTAGATAATTAACTTGTCATCTATCAGCCCCAGCTTTCTTGTTCTGCTGGAGGAACATCCTACCTAGGAATTCTACCAGTTTTGTTATTTGCTGGTCTGCAAAGAAGCCTAGTGTAAAATGAATGTTGTTTTCGTACTGTGTGTGAAGTATCACAAATGTAGAAATTCAAAGAAAACACAGAGAGAAAAAACAACCAAAAATGTTAACCATTGTAATGGTTATGCTTAATGCTTATGCTGAATTAGTTTCTGATGGTTGTGGGAATGGCAAAGGCAGTGTACTTGAATGAACATTGCCAGTGTGCTGCTGACCACCGTACATCAATTCCTGCGAAAGTAGGTATCAGGACAGTGGTCACAAGTAGGATGGAACATGCAGTACGTGGATGACTGAAATCATAACGAGGGAATCGCTACAAGCCACAAGTGTTGAAAGCAAAACCACTGGAAACGTGGCAAACCCTAGCCCCAAGCACTTAGTGAAGCAGTGGAAAAAGCATGGATGTGGGCAAATTAGAGGTTTTCAAGTGCAATTTATGTTGCCTTCAGTGGTACAGCTATATTGAAAGACTGTCTGGAAAATTCCTTCTGTTACCTGTATTTCTATCAAGTTGTGATCTGAATCTGCCTGTCAAATATGTTACAGCTAATTCCTGAAATATTCCTCCGTTGTCTTCCCGCTTGCATTGGGTAAGAAAATTGGACACTTTGTTCTTGTACCCTATAAACTCTTTGTTGGATTTTAAAACAACCACTTGGACATCAGGAATAATTAAGCTGGAGAAGTTTCAAATGTGGAGCTGGGCAAAAAAAAAAATTTTCCCATCCCGAAAATCATCCTGAGATTTCAATATTTCCCACTGGAATAAAACCAAGACCTTGTTGAGGTTTTAGGCAGGGAGATATGCAAAGTGGGGATTTGCACCTGAGCCTGCCACCTTCCCCCTCAAGCACTTGCTGTGCGTCTGTCATGGTGTTGACTGTGCTTTCTCCTTCTACCCTGGAACTGAACAACTTTCTAAATTAAAATTTTCATTGGAACTGTTACATTTATATAAAAAAATCTCCTATTGACACAGCATTTTCCACTGAAAACTGTTAAGCAATTCTCAAGAACTTTTCCCACATGCTCTAAAGTTTGACACCTTGCCTGTCCAACACAGTACATGCCAATGAATACACCGCAGCAGCTTTTTTTGTCCTATATAATCTGTGATTTTTGATAGTTTGTGTGGGCCAGGTGATCAGCTGCTAAAAACTGACTTTGGAGCAGTGAAATTAGTGAAATGATGAATTAATTAATAAAGTAATGAATAGTCCTGCTTGAGGTTCCGGGATGGGTTTTCAAAAATACCTAAAAAATATTTCTGTGTGACATAATGCAGTCCCACCTGGAACTGAACAAGCAGACTCAGGTGGCGGTAGTGGAGTAGCTGTATCAGTATACGGCTTTTCCTGGAATAATTCCCCCTGTAGCCCAGAGTGACGTGTT
The DNA here is from genome assembly GCA_013397275.1 of Burhinus bistriatus. Classification (NCBI taxonomy): domain Eukaryota; kingdom Metazoa; phylum Chordata; class Aves; order Charadriiformes; family Burhinidae; genus Burhinus; species Burhinus bistriatus. The sequence continues at coordinate 281,326 of VYXH01007648.1, read as the reverse complement.
AACACAGCTATCCTGCTTCCCCTTCCATGCTACCCTGGATGTTTGCCCGTATAGCATTGATTTATGGCATGAAAGTACGTACTGACAGACTTAAGCGTAGAAAGCCAAATGAATTGTGCTCCCAAGTCTTCTGGTTTGATGTTTGTTGACTATAGATGGACAACCCTTATACAGTGTTTCTAGGGAGGTGGGGCACTCTGCATCTTGCAGATTTTGGAGCTTACAAGACAATTTAGAAATGGCTGAGGCTGCTAAAGGATGGCAATTTCTCTAGGCTCTTGTATAAGCATTGAACCCAAAATCTCCAGTCTAGCAGGCTCTTCCTTCAAGTGGGGGTGGTGATGAAAGCCTTGTAGTCATGTCACTCAAAATACATGCAGAAAGACTCTTCTTCCAGATGGATAGGGTACCTTAAAACTCTTGCATGCTGCTCTGGCTTTTTTATGCCTTATAAAATGGGAAGCATCCATTTTTAGACACTTTGAAAAGTCTTCCCCGGCCAGCTTCTCATTCCTATTTTGTTGGACGTTTCAGGCGGAACTTGTCCCATGTATTAGAATATTTTACACCTATGAAAACTGCCATCTGCCACAAAGCATTTTTAAACCAGTTGAAACTTGAGACTTTGGTAAAATATCCCACTAAAAGATTCTGATGTTGTTGCAGCTTATTGCAATGGAACGTGCATTTTACCAAGCCTTAACTGAGTCACCGCAAAGAACACTTAACTTAGTCTCACAGGAGGGGATATTTGATGTTGTTTTTACATCACGCTAGCTGAAACCTTCCAACATTTCTAACAGATTTTGTTGATAGCTGACAAGACATGTTTCAAGCTGTCTGTTCTTAACAAAGTCTCCTCATTTGTCTTTGTGGGTTGGTTTGGTTTTTTGGTTTTGTGGTGGTTTTTTTTTTAAATCTAATTGAAAGTATTTATACAGAGCTTGAAATTCTAGACAGGCACAGGATTTTGCGCAGAATAATTGCTACTGTACAATGGAGGATTTTTCTATAGTATTTTTTGTGTTCCTCCCCTCCTCCAATCCCCCCCCAGCAAATTTCTGCTAAGCAGTGTCAAAAAACCATAGCAACTATCTTGTGACAGAGCTGAGGAGGTTTTGTTCTGCACAGGACCCATTAATCACTTCTATTGCCCTCAGCCCACAGTCCCATCCACTGTGATTCTGGGAATTTTCTGCTGAAAACCTGCTAAATATTTGTATGGGTGAAGCACTCCCCTTAGAGCAACCCATGAGGGAAGCCGAGTGTGTTATTCGTCGCGTGTGGGGCCCTGTGAGGCTCTAGGGATGGATCCATCGAGAGATGCCTATTACCAGGTGACGGCAGTTTTCTCTTCAGTCCCATCTGGGGAAGGAGGAGCAGGAGCAGGAGCAGGGAGTTTGCCTGGAGAGCGGGTGGGAGGCAGGCTGGCGGAGCAGCAGGGGAGAGCAGAACACGTTTAGTGGGCTCGTATCTGGGCGGGTTTCCATCTGGTGTGGGCGCTGGTGCTGGTGACCTGCTGGTTGCTCGGTAGGTGCCCCTGCTCATTGCAGTAACAGAGGCTCCCCGCTCTCAGCAGCTAGCTGGGCGGCCACCACCCCTCTCCTCAGCCCATCTCTCTACTCAGGTTTTTTACGCTACCCCTCTTGAGGCCCAGTGTTTTTCCCTGTCACTGAATCGTATTTCCTGTTTTATCTAATTGCTAAATGACAGCTCTTGCTTGTTGGGTTTTGTGTAGTATCAGTTCAAATCAAGTTTTCAGTGGAGTCCATCGTTCAGAATGTGCCAGCAATTAAGCTTTGACCCATCAAAACAGTCAAAAATTTCCCACTCACTCACTGCATTTACTTACTTGGTCCGTAAGACCTCCCAGCTGCAGCAGAAATCCAGCCCACTGGAGTTTGTATTCTTGAATATATTAGCTGCCTACGACACAAACAACGCCTCAAATAATTTTGGGAACTTAAAGTCCAGAAAAAGGAATAATTAGGAAATCTGAACATGGGTCTTCCTGTGTCCTGATTGTCAGTACTTACCTCAGATATACAAACAAGAACCGAAAGCATTTCTATACCCTAATCATATTTGCTACTTTCGTATAATTATGCAGAAAAGCAATTGCTGTGTGGTCAGCCGGGTAGAGGCAAAAGTAGTAGTGCATGGGAGAGGGGTGGTCCTCCACTCCCCCTGTCTTCTGGAGCGCTGTTTGGATGGAAAATAGGATCCCGTCTTACCTAATGATTTATGTGAAAACATGTCAGTGCTTCCCAGTGCCTCCGAGGGGATGTTTTCCCACAGACATTTGCATATCTGCCCTAGCGCTGTCTTCACATCTTTACACCAGCCTGTGTTTTGCCGCCACTTCTCTTCGTGGGACAAAGATAGTATTAACAGGCAGGGCCTCACTGTGTGCCATTTCCTTTGCCAATAGGTTGATTCCCTTTTGAGGCCCCTTAACGGCATTCAGGGTCTCTTTGCCTTGCTTTCCCTTCCAAAGGAGAGCTAAGGCTGTTTGAGAGAGACCCTGCCCCTTCGCCTCTAGGCTGGGGTAAGTTATATCATGACCAGGGGAGGTGAAAATCTCCTGCTCCAGCTGCCGTTAGGTGACTGTTACTGTGCTGCTGCTAAATAAAACCTCATGATAGGTTTTTTTGGTCTGTGTCTCTGAACCCCCACTTCTTAGGTTTATTTTCAAGCGATAAACTTTTCTAACACCTTGTGTGATTGTAGGTGGGGTGACAGACCAGTGTCCTATCCTTAAATTGCCAAGGGTTTAGCTCTGTGTAGTGTATTGCCTGTTTAGCTTGAAGAATAATCTCCATGCTTTTCCTTTGTTTAGGCATAAAAACCACCTTTCTGTTTATGCCAGCATAAGAAGTGTTTAGTGTCTGTTTAGAAATCAGACTTCAGGATTCTTGTTTTGTTCACATACATGAGCGATGAAAGTGTACTCTTGAAGACATAGTTCCTGGAAAAGAAAGCAAGGTGTGGTGAAAAACGTGAATTAACTGGTGCTAATTGGCTAGGTTGACACTGAGGTTGGCATGCTTAGAATTTGGTGCAGCTCCAGTGAGGTCACTGTTAAGTCTGCATGTACATCATTTAACCCAGATAGCAAATAATACATAGACTGCAAACTATGTTTTCCATTCATTTGTTAGGGTGAAAAAACCCCTTCACATACATGCCAAGTGTAGAACTAGAAATAGCAATTTTATTTTAAACTTTTTGATTGTGTAACTAGACAGGTCCCATACTTGTTGAAGTCATTGCTTCATTCACTGCCTGCCGTTGTGGTTTTCAGCGTCTGGCCAACTTCTATTTCAAGAATATGCCCTTATTTTTGTCTGTCCAAACTTTGTCACCCACTGGTATGCAAAATTATAAACCACTTGAATTTAGTGGTGAGGGAATAGATTCTAAACTTTATATATACTGTATGCAATGCATGTAAAATCATGAAAAAATTCCTTCTCTTTTCTATTGCAGGTCTCTGGGTGCTCAGAATCAGCAAGAATTTCAGTTTCCCTGTACAGCTGTTACTAATTACCTGATCTCACTTTTTTACTCTCACTCTCTCTATTCTGCCTTCATCTCTCCCCAGTTATGAATTACCAGCGTTATGAAGGCAGCTCACTCTTCGTTTTGTTGAATGTTGTAAAATATTCACTAGAATCATATAAGAATTTGTCCCGCTGCTGGCAGAAAGCAGCTCTATAAACAATGTGCTCCTTTGTTTGCCTGAAGCATAGTAACAAATGGATTATGTGTAACAGCCATCTATAAGGCTTTTATTTCATCTCCATTCAGGCTCTGCATGTTTTGCACTGCTTTTAATGAGGCTGCCTGAACTATGGTAACCCCGCAGTACATTTGTAAGCAAGAGATATTAGATGAATCAGCCCCTTCCAGCACTGCATTATGAGGTGATCTGCTTTCATTACAGGATTTATTTTATAGGTGGTAGACCTCAGCGAGAGGACACTGCAGGCACAGTCAGCACTTATCTGCTCTGTAAGGCCAAGTTCAGGGTCTGCGTGAATGTGGATCTCCTTTCCCACAGTCAAATCTCCATTCGTTGCGTGGCTTGAAACACAACCTTTTTTGTGCATGACCTCTCCTTTGCTCCCCTTCTGCTTCAGACTCATACTGGAATGATTGATAGTCCTTTATAAAATACTCCATAAAGAACTATTTTACTTCCCCAGCAGCATGAAAGCTTGGGTCCCCCCACACAAAACAAGTACAAAACCCAGCATCTCGCAGCAGAATGAAAAGCCTCTTCTTCCTTCTGCCTTTCTGAAGTGTGAAGGTTTCCTCTCTGGAACTGGAAATGTTTCTTCCCCAGCAACAGAAAACACTGTTGTCAAAAACAACCAAACACATATTCATATAAGTACAGATAGATGCCTTCTTTTTTCTCTGGAGACCTATGAAGGTTTTACTTTTTTCCCTTTTTTTTTTTTTTGTAACATTGTTTACAAATTTTAGCAGAGCAAACCAGGATTCACAAGCAGCATAGTGCCCTATTTAAGTCTTTTGTGGTTTCTTTGAACGTAATCTGTTCTCAAGATCTTTGTTTTGTTCTGCTGCTCTTCAATCACTAACAGAATCAAAACTGGGTAGTTTTTGCATAGGAAATATTGTTACAGTACAGGAGACAATTGTAATCACGATAACAAAGATAAAAACAAAGCCGCGTGGCAGCTCACAGGCCTCATCTTCCTCCTCTCTGGACGCATTTTCTGTATGTTGCTCAAAGTGTTTATTTGTTAAAAATTATACCTCAAGCAGTTCTTGACTTCGTAAATAGGGGACCCAGTGAAAAACTGAGGGTGGTGAAAGAAATACAAGAGGTGCCATTGCTTTGGATAACCCCCAGAACAGGACTTCAAGCCTTGAAGAAGTCGCTGTTGTTAAATTTTCAGATTTCATGGCTGGGACGTGGCTTTGGCAAGGAATTACTGGCAGTGAGGTAAAATCAGGTTGAATTGTGAATTGCTAAGTCTTAACGAGAATCCTAACAGCACAGGGCTGCAGGCAACACCTTGTGTTCATTGTAGTCTTTGCTAGCTAGCAGTAGCGAAGAGCAAAGCCCTGAGATTAAAAGTACCATGAACAAAAAAAGGAAAGGCCTTATAACGTAGCTTGTTGTTATAGGAAAAGAAAAAAGTCTTAATGATGAAGAGAAATTAATTAGAAAAGAAAACTGCTTGGGGGAGGGAGGACTATCCAATTTTCTAGGTTGTTATTTTTTAAAATTCCTTTCAATAACAAATCAACCCCAAACATTCCTCTCCACAGCTCCATTTGGTGTAAAAACATACAGTGGCAGGCTCATGGAATTCTCCAGCTATTCTGTTTTTAGTTTTACTTTTTAATAGAGAAATCCTTTCCATTTTCTAAGCACTTCTAATTTCTGATTTTACTAGTGCAATTGTAGTCCCTCTACTGCATACAATTCCTGGTGTCATAAACACGCATGCGTATGCATGTATGAGATATACCAAGGTAAAGAAGGACAGACCCTGAATGTACTAGTGGATGCATGGGTTTGCTGTAATAGCTCAGTCTTGGCTTCATTATTTTTTATGTGTCAGTCTCCAGATGCCAATACCTGGAAATGAGAGACTGAACTGCCCGGTAGGCAACTTCTGATCTCCTGAATGAAAATGTTCGTTACACTTTATGTGCCTGCACTTTGTGTCATTGAACTGCAGAAGTAGGTAGCACCTGCATACTCTTGGGAAATGGCCTGTAACAGAAAGAAGATTACAAATGTATTTGGAAGCACTTAAAAAGGCTGATGAAAAACTTGAGGGGAAGGCTTTTTTTTAATGAATATTTGTGTTGCTGGGTGATAAGCACGGGTTTACTTAGTAGGACTTTATTGTTTGTGCTTTGACGCTATGTTTTAATAAATATAAAGGCAGGCAGATCAAATATCTGGGCACGTATTTCCATTATAATTAACAGTTAATGAATTAATTTCCAACCTTTAACTAGACTGAATTTAAATACAGCACGTTTCAAACTCAAGACTCTGGAAAGCACTTAAAAGGATGAAACGGCACGCTGTCAGACACCTATTATGCTAGTTTAAACGATTCCACTTCTTGGGAAGTTGCATCTGAAAGGTACTTGGGAAGCTGGTCCAGTTTTAAGGTGAGAGATGTTTCAGATAACATGGAGTACTTAATCCTTTCCATTCATCCTCCTCCCCCTTCACTTAAGGTCTAATATTTTCTTGGAAAACTCTGGTGATACGCTTTCAGTGTCTTGCCCCTCTGAAAACGAGCTGCAAGCTTCCATTGCTTTTCATGCCCCCTAGGTCTGTCAAGAGGCTGTAACTCTTGTGAGCAACAAAGTGCTTGGATGTGTCGCCCCAGGAGTCAGTCTTTGATGAGCTGAGTGCAGGCAGAAAGAAGACTGGAATTGTAAAGCTAGTTAACAAGTTAGTTAACAAACACAAATCCTGTATTTACTACCTTCTACTGTGAAGGAACCTCAAATATTTAGTAAGACCTTTCTATGTCAGGCGTCTCACGAGATCACACAATGAGCCTGAGAATTATTAAGTGTCTTTCTGTGGTAACCTATCTCTAGTTATAAGAATATAACTCATTTTCAAAATTAAAACTGAAAAGTCAATTATAAACAATCACCAAAGGACTGACTAAGGATTTTTTTTATTTTTTTCCAAATTTGAGAATAATGAATACTTTTTAGACAAAATGAAATGTCATAAGATGACAAAAAAGGGCAAACTAGATTTAAACCCACTGCCTAAATGTTTCTGTTTAAATAGACTTTAGTAGACATTTAGCTTACTCCTTGTCCAACAAGGAACGGTGCAACAGCTGTAGAGGTAAACTGCCTTCAGTTATCTGACATCATGGACCACCTTTTGTGCTGATACAAATTTGAATATATCTACCCCTGAAGGCGATGAGACTATGCTGATTTACATCAGCCGAGATCTGGCCTTGCGCACCGCAGAACAAAACGAATTTCCTTTTCTTCCTTCTGCCCTTACTTTCCCCGCCGGCCCCAGTTTGACAAATCCCTGTTCCACCAGCTAATAATAATCACCATCGTCCTCTCCCCAGCCCCAGGCGGGCGCCCCTGCGTGAGCCAGGAAGCAGCGCTGGAGTGAGGGCTGGGAGCCACCTCCGTGCTACCGAGGCGGGGGATCCCCTTCAGCTTCATGCTTGGCTGGCGCTTTGTTCGCCCTTGGACGCTCCCCCCTCCTCGCAGCCTTTGTGCGGCGGCGGGGGCCGAGGTGTGAGGCGGCCGGCAGCCGGTGGCCGCGCCATGCCTGGACAGAGCATGACCAGTTTGGCTGCAGCCAGTCACCGCCGGGCTCGGCTTGACATCACCATCAGCCCACGTCTCCACCAGACAGAGCCGAACAGGCTCCTCGTTGTTTTTTCCTCTTTTCATGGGCAAGAAGAAAGCCTGGGAAAAAAGGCAGGGATCCCAGCCCTTCCTTGAGAACAGCCGAATATTGTCTGCATGGTAATGAAGGGAACAAACCCACCACGCGCGCGGGGCTCTCTCTTCCCCCTGCAAGCTGGGGCGCACAGAAGCCGGGTGTGTAATGGGAAGGTGTGGGCCAGGGCAGCACAGCCCTGTGAGGACACAACCCGCAGCATCCTCCCCCCCAGCACCAGCGGGTGGCTCGCCCGCAGAGCCCACTGCGGCTCCCGGGATGGCCAAGCAGCCAGAGCCCTTCCCTCCTTCCTGTCTCTCACGACGATGTCCTGACTATTGATTTGGGGAGTCTGTGTTGATAGGGCAGCACAGCAACTGGATCTCTGTCAACAAAATTATTGTAACACACAGCGTGCCTTTGTGGTTCCAGTTTTTGTGTTCCACCCACAGAGTCAAGATGGGTACATATGCACAGCTCATCCTTGTTTTTGCAGGATCCAGATATTATCTTAAGAGAAAGTGATAGCTTGTTTGTTCTGTTTTGAAATTCAAAAGAAGTTTAATTTTTCTGTTTGCAATGAGTCTTGGTCGTTGCTTCTTTCAAAAGTGGAAAAACGGACTGGGGAACGTGAAGGCTTTGTATATACTTTGGACACCATGAACACCCGAACCATCCCCATCTGCTGGGGGCAGGTCCAGCTCCTGTGAAATTTCTGCATTCACAAACATCCATCTCCTGGCAGCCAGGAATAGTGTCCCTGTGGAGAAACACGGTTGTCATGGGAAACTGCGATCATGGAGAGAAACAAGTTTCATAAGCGATGAGGGGACTTGTCTGTCTGTACCATGAAGGCAGGCAGCAACCTTGTACTCCTCGGGAAACCAGAGCAGAGCTTGGCCGTGGGGCAGTGACCTCTTGGAAGGCTTGTGCTGCTGGTCTGTGTTCCACCACACATGGGCTGGGGTCTTCTAGGACTCTCCAGGCAGGCAGGCTCATCCATGCCTCGCTTTGTTCCCTAGCTCCATTTTTGCTGCATGTGATATTCCTTCTAAAACATCGATAAGGAGGATGTCATCTGGGTGGCTAGGAGGAACCTCATCTACCCTCGAGTATCTGTTGCTGCTGTCATGCAGTTGTGCCAGTGACAGTCACAATGTAAACAGTTATTTGGGAATTGAGATCTCATGCTGCACACCTATGAAAATTATCAGAAACTGTCCCCTAATTTGCAGCCACATTTTCTTTACCATCCGTCTTTTACCATATGTTTTTGTGACAACATTGTCACATAAGTCTTTCCCTTTTCCAGTATTTACCCTCAGTTGTATTTATAGGAGGCAATCGGTCCTTCCCAGTCTTCTCTTGGAGACATCCAAAAAGCCAGCCTTTTCCTGAAGCACCATTTAATGTGGTTCTTGTCTAGCCTATGCACATGGGTTTCCTTTTAGAGAAAACTATGATGTGGAGAAGAGTTGGATGCACATCAAGATCAGGCCCAAGGATGGAGTATATATGTATTCGTTGCATACAAGACATTCAGCAGCTCAAGTGTTTCAGGGCTCCTTGATAGCCTTCCTTTGATCTGCTCCAGTTTTATCTCAACTTTTTGATGAGGGCTGACCAGGATGGTGGACCAGAACTGTATCAGTGGCCTATAAAGTGGCATTCAGACCTCTCTATCTCTGTTAGAATTGGTTTTCCTCATGTGTCCTAAAACTAGCAGGCACTGCATACCATGGCCTTCTGACTATCCTGTGGTTGACCAACACACCCAGGTTTACTCCATTTTTATTACATGTTGTGTGGTATGAAAGACAGCATAAAAGGTCTCCAGAGAAATACAGAACTTTGTACATCCATCGAGTATCTATTCACAAAGGCTTCCTGATCTCTGCAGCGATAAATTTTTCTGCTAATGCATGAGATCTGATTATCGCCTGCATCATTACAAATGTTACCACTGGTTACAGAATTATCCACTACTTAGAAAACAAAGTAGCTATAATTAAAACAGAGTCTTCATTCAGATGTGCTTTTACAAAGAAAGACCTCGGTGCACGTTCTCAGTTGTGATAGTACACTCTGACAGGCAGAAAATGGGAAGAATTGTCTCAGCTCCTTACGCTGCTGTGAGCTTGATGGTAATTAATTATGTAAATAGATGTGTGTTGTTCATTTCTGTTGACAAAACACACTCCCTTTGCACTTGAAGATGAGTCGTTTCTTCCCACGAGGAGTCAAGTCCTGAGCAAGTGTAGTAAATTTGCAAATAACCTTGCAGCAGATTTCTTGGAAGTGCAAGGAGGGTTGCAATCCATTATCTAAACGCATCAGTTCTTTAGTGGTATTAGCTCAGTTAGAGCAAGGACCTTTTTTTTTTTTTTTACACTAAAACTTAATTTTACTGAACAAGAAACAAAAAAGCCCCTAATGCCTAAACATACTAGTCTGATTCACACCATGTCTCTACATCTCTCAGAGATGAACATGCTCTTAGAAAACTATGGACAAGGATCTATTTTTCCTTACTTGGCTGAAAGATGGTAAAACACAAAAGCAAGGCTTGGCTTCAGCAGCTTTTCCCAAAGATTAAGGAAGTGGTTCAATCAACTAAAATAGGCTGTATCAAAGCTTCTTTTTCATCCAAGAAGTGTACATGATGAGCCTGGAATAATTTTAGAGCAAATTTACATGTTGGACAAAGCATTTCTTCAGCTTTCAGATTCATGTGTAACTCTTTAGTGCCCTCCCCTGTCCCAGTTTGGAAATGCCTGCGTCTGGTAGGGAGGCTCTGTCTATGGTTGAGAAAATAATCTTGGGACTTTATTCCTAAAAATGAAATATTACTGTTGGCTGTTTTCTCTCCAAATTCAATATATTTGTTTCAGAAGTGGGGTACAGGCTATTTAATTTATCTGGAGGAAGAGAAATCAAAGAGCACTAAAGTAGCATGCGTGGGTCGTCTTTCCATTTTGGACATTTTTTTCCAGCGCTCATAATGATAGTGACTTCTCAGTGAAATATGTCAGGGAATGGCAGGTGGAAAAAAAAGTTCAAGTTAACAGTTAAGCTCACCACTCTGTAGGCCAGTCAGAAATTCTTCCATCTGGGTCCTTTAGCTCTGAACATGCTGTGCATTTCACGTGGATGAGAGAGAGGACGGGTGTGCTAAGTGTGCTATCTAAATCGATGCATTAATCAAAGAAAGAAGGAACGTAAGGGTGGTGGAGTCAACATGCAGGAGAATGAAGAAAAAGATCTATTGTGTTTGCAGAGGCAGGAGACTCGCCTCATCGGTACTTTTAAGAGGGCTTCACTGCCACTGTGGACAGCCAGGGCACAATCTCTGCTGCCTGTCTGCCCGGGGAGTGTATGCCTGCAGCCTCCCTGCATGCCACTGCATGTCCGTCCCACGCAAGGTCTGATGCACAGTCGAGAGACTCAGATTTAGAGTTCTGGGAGAGGTTATCTGAGCTAGCTGCGGTCCTTGGTTGCAAAAGGATTATCCCTTCGCACCTTTGGACCAGCGCTTCAATAATATTTACTTACACAACTTCCATCTCATTTCCTTCCTAGTAAAGAACAATTTCCTCATGTGTTACTCTCTCATCTGCCTGTCACATCCTTCCTACAAGAAGTGGAATTCACTGATAAATGAAGCTGCAGCATTCTGGTCTTTCCTTTCTCCTTGATGATATGTTAAGTTCGTAGCTTTGATGAGCATTGTAACCAACACTGATACAAGAGGTATCAGTATAAGAAGCATGAAGGGTTTTTCATTTGTTTGTTTGCTTGCTTGCTTGCTTGCTTGCTTTGTCTCTTTCTTATTTCATTATAATTTTCTGGGATAATTCCGTGATTCTAATTTTCTGAGATAGAGAGATATTTAAGTCCTGCTTTCCCCTAGTTTGCTTCTACCATGTAATGTGTGCTAAAATAAGAATCTGTCCATCTGTCTTCCTTTGGTACACAGGTACTTTTTGCATCACTAAAATTGGATCTTATATCCCACAAGACATTTATATGGGTTAGCTTGTCTTAATATGCTTTAAAGACAAGTAAATGGAAGAAAGACAGTAACTAGAATATATAGGTCAAAGATTTCTTCATCCTTCAGATAATCCAGTTATTTTAAAAAGAAGCAGAAATTAATCCTAAAAGCTGAGCTTATCCAAATCAATTATAAACATTGCTTCAAAATCCCTCATGGATTTTATTTTGTATTTCAAAATATTTTTGTAAATATTACATATCTCGGTTAAAAAAAAAAAGAACACAACAAAAATACACAGCTTGTTTGTTGGCTACTGGAAGGGAATGCTTTCAAATGATGATTTGAAAATGTTCTGTGTCCAAGCACGTGCCAAGCCTGAACTGAAGATTTGCAGCATTTGTCAGAACGTCCAAACCAACCAGGAGCTAGTTTATATTTTGGCATTGAGTGTATCACCACCATCTCTACAGGTGAATCTGTGCAAAGTTCACTTTAAGAGCAAGGCTTCAAGATAGTCACACGTACTGCAGACATACTCAGGTACATCTAGATAGGTGTCTGCGCATAGTAGTTCAAAACTAGAAGGAACAGTGGGTTCCCTTCTCAGATAATGCTAATTAGGAAAAGTGTGGGGTTTTTTTGTTTGTTTTTTTTTTTTTTTTATTACAGAACAAAGAAAACAGTATTCCAGCAATGCACCATGAAAGACAAGTAATATCATGTTTCAAGGTTTTGCCAAGCATGAGTCAATTCTATTATTTGCTATATATTTTATGACATTTACGCAGTGACAGGATTTCCAAAGACAGCAGTACTAGCAAGCTTGCCTTCTTCCAGTACCCGCGTTGTCCAGTTGTGCTGTCTGCCTGTGGCCATTCTGAGTCAATTCCTTTTTATCACCACACCACTGTGAAGCTGAAGCACTAAAACATATGAGAACTATTATGCCACTGTTTCTTTATCTCCAAAGACCAGGATAATTTATCTTTATCTGCCTTTTGCTGAAGATAAATGTTGGGACATAGGGCAGTATATGGCTGCTGTTCGCAGCAATGAGAATTTTGTAGCTGTTGCTAAGTGTTCAAAACCAAGATGTTGTTATAGTTGGCTAAATGTCATTAAAAGCTTCTGGGTTTAACAATAGGCCTTTGTGAGGGATAAAGGTGAGAAATGAAATGATTATGCTTCTGTAGGCATTCAGAGCGCTGAAACGAAACCAGCTTCCATCTAAAATAACGACACAGCATGAATGGGTTTTGCTATATGATGGTTTTCAGACCTGTGGGACGCAGAATGACGGAAATAGCTGAGAGAAGAATCTACAAGAGGCAATTAGAAACAGGCACGGGTGAAAACAGAGAGAGAATTTTTGGTCTAAGTGTCATTTGGAAGGGGATGTTGAGCTGTGTGCTGTGAAATCTGCCCTTGCCGTTTCATTTCTCTTGCATTCAGGAAAGGTGACTTTGAACACTTTTTGTAATAAGCTAATTTGTGTCTAAGATATGCTGGACTCTGCCAGTTTACCTCCATTTGAAATTACTTACAAGACTGCAGACTCCTGGCTACCTGGGCAGGTCAAAAAGAAGTAACATCATCTTTTCTTTGAAAGAGAGATCCGTTATAATGCTGTTATCATGAAATACTGTGAATTGCGTAGTATTAGAGTGGTCCTTAGTGAGCTGGAGTGAGTTTCTGGACTGCATGCTAAGTGGGTGGCAAGCAGCAAACCAGTCCGTTGCTTGTGCCTCACTCAGCACATAGAAATCAGAATCATCATTGCAGCGGGGTCGGAACTAAATGATCTTTAAGGTCCCTTCCAACCCAAACCATTCTATGATTCTACGATTCTATGATCACTATTATCCTTCCTGTTCCAACTGAAAGTAGGAAAGATTAAGCAAAATCTCCCAGCAGATGACTACAATGTGTTCTAAAGAAGTGTAGAAAACACTGTAGATTTCTAAGTCTGCAAATATCTTGCTGTTATGATTTACAAATTAGATTCCTCAGTTCTGTTGGGAGCAGGCATATTTCCAGCCGTAGGGTTCTTAGACAGGTTATCTCACTTCTACAATCTCTTTGAATTTTTAGCAGGAACAAGTTTTCAAATCGTAGTTGATTTATATTGGCAAAATACAGTTTTACTTTCTTTTCTGGCAAGAAGTGCTTTTGACTTGTTGGATTGCAGCCTGAAGCTAGGAAATTTCACACAGGCTCTTAAACAAATCTAATTTAATGATGTTCCATCAATGGCTGCGAAAGGGCAAGGCTCTATCAGTTGCTAAATTTCTCTGCTTTGCTCAGATTTTTGCTTTCCTGGAAAAGAGACATTATTTTTTAACCAAATGCATGGGAAAACCCAATCTTGGTTTCACAAGGCAGAAGCCCCCAAAGATCTCTGATGACAGTCAGATCCGTGCTTACCCTCAAATTTGGTCTATTTTCCATTCATCACTTGTTACTTGTGTTGTTGACATCAGTTGAAACTGCCAGCTTTTTGGGATCTTCAGCTGCTCTCCCTCACAAAGGCGTAAAGCCTAACACCACTAACTTTGTTTCGCCCTTTTCCTAGGAAAGAAAGCTCTTTACTTTTCCGATGACACTGCTGCTTGTCCTAGGTTATTGACTAATGGTATATTCAACAACATAGATATAGATTAAAAAAATAATTCAAGCAAATAGGTCTATGCTGGAGCCTTTGAATTGGAGTATATTGTACTCAGTGAAATGCACAGAATTTCCACTCCAAAGTATTTATTCTTAAGTATTTAAAGTCCCATACCACAGGGATTTGTTTTTTTTTCAAAACCTAAAAGCTGTATTTTATATTTAGCTTGCTGTGAATGATACAGTAATTCAACTTTTCAAAATGAAAATTAAACGTACTGCAAAAAATAATTTACTGAACCTCAGTATAAATCATATAATAAGAAAATACCATTGCAATGTGTCATGTAATTCATTGACCCAACTGTTTATAAAACTAAATTTCACTTCAGATTGTGTATTAACTAGCTACATGTTAGCTTAAATATAATTGCATTTTTGTTTTAGGACCACTAATTCTTCTAGTTTGAGAAAGAACCTGAACGTATTTCTGTATTATGTTAATGCTGCATTAGTAGTATATGTTGCATTACTGAGGCAAAACCAGCCCACCTACATGACAGATATAAGGGATTCATTCTCCTCAAAGCTGCAAAAGTTAATGAGGGGTAAGAATTACTTGTGAAAATATATCTATTTATTACATATGTAAAGCAGTTTATCTAGTACAATTTCACTAACTATATTTGAAATGTATTTTCATTACATATATTTAACATTTTAAATTATAAATTATTTACAATTAAATTGTATTTAATGGGAATGTCATACGAAATATACCTGTCTAAAAAGGAGATATTAGCAGTATATGAGGGAGTTTGATCCACTTTGGAAGCAGGTGGTACAGAAGCAAAGTTCCTCTTTGCATCACAATTGCCTGTGCTGCACTGGATGGTCAAAGGGAGAGTCCCCTCTACACATCACGCAACCAAAGCTATGTGGAGTAAGTGGGTAGTGTTAGTCATGCAACAGGCCCAAACGGGGAACCCCAGCTACCCTGGAGTCCTGGAAGGGATCATGGACTGTCCAGAAAGAAGAGATTTTGGAGCACTGCCCAAGGAGGTAGCTCGTGCTGAGGCCCCACAACATGAGAAACAATATGCTGTATGTACCGATGGATCCTGTCATGTTGTGGGAAACCATCAGAAATGGTCGCAGTCGAGTCGCAGAAGCCACTGAAGGAAAAGGCGAATCAAGTCAGTCTGAAGAAGTGAAAGCCATCCATCTGGCCCTAGGGACTGCTGAATGAGAACACTGGCCATTACTCTCTTTCTATACTGACCCTCGGATGGTGGCAGGTGCCTTGTGGAGGCGGCTACAGCAATGGAAACAGACCAAGTGGCAGGGCTGAAGTAAACTCACCTGTGCTGCTGCACTGTGGCAAGACATTGCTACCTGGGTAGAAAGTATTGCTGTAAAGGCATGGCATATAGATGCTCACACGCCCAAGTGTCATGCCACCGAAGAACATCAGAATGACAAACAGGTAGACCAGGCTGCCAGAACTGAAGTGGCTCAGATGGTGATTGACATATTCATTGGATGCAGCAAGGTTAAAATGAAACCACTGTAGTGTGGCACAACCCAGAGCTCTTGCCAAATCACAAAAAGAATAAATTGCATGCTATTTTTCAGGCACAAAAATGGCTGAAATCTTTCTTTAAGTCTTAAGAATATCTGCACATTAAGAGCCATCTGAAGCCATCTGGTCATTTGCTTAGCTGTTCATCAGTTCTCTCACTTTTTGTCTCAGGCCATAAGATGCTCTGGGTATTTTTTCTAGCTTTTTTCTACAAGAGATTCCTTATCTCTTAACACTAAATTGCTTCTCTGATCTCTTCTGATTGCTTCCTTTTTTCCCTGTAGTTGACATTTTTCACATCATCAAGTTTCGTCTTTGAGAGCAGTGGTTTCTTTCTTTCAAACAGTTAATTTCCTTGATGTGTTTTACTTTCTTTTGAATAGTTTTGGCCAGCATTTCTGGGGCTTGCTGAATTTTCCTTTCAGCTGTATTTAGCAACATACTTTTATGTCTTCTTTTCTCTTTCTCTTTTGCTCTAATTTTGGCCATAAAAATTCATTCTTCTTCCTTTCATTCCCTAATTCTTTCCTCCAACAGCTGAACAAGGATTTCTTGAGATCTCTGAAGCCTTTGCTGCACAGCAAGTCTCTTGCTAAAGCTCATCAACTTTGACCTGCTGATTAACTCATTTCAGGTGTCTGTGTCTTGTCTTTTTGTACTGGATCAACTCTTTTCTCTTTAAAGAGAAGGCCCATGCAACCTTGCCTCTGAACACATTATGGTGCAAGTCTGGAGTATCCTTCTCCATGATCTGCTTCTCTCCCAGCTGTTTTTCATGAAAACGTTTCCTGTACTTATCTTGGAGCTTTGACCTTTCAAGTTTTGCCTTGTGCTTGGTTTCTTCCTCCTGCGCCAGTCTTTGCCATCTCTTCTCTTGCAATACCATTTCTTTTGGCTTGGCGTCCAGAAGTCACTCCCCATCCAGCCTGTGTTTCGCCTTCCCTTCATGCCACCTCTCCAGGCTTTCTGCCAGTAGCTGCCACCTTTCTTTCTCCACTTGGGATCTGAGTTTCTTAACCTGTCTTCTCCCCACATCCTAAACCCTGGAGGCCTGCAGATGCAGCCTCCATGGGAAGGTCCATGAGAGCCTCACTCAGAGCTGAGGCCCTAGTTGGGTGGGTGGGAAGATCCTCGTCGCAGAGGAGCACTGCAGCCCTTGTAGTGGTAGGCATGAGGAAGCCCCCCACTCTGCCCTCTACCCCATGTTGTGAGGAGGCTGGTGCTGTTTGAGCTGGTCACCAGGCCCGTGGGATGCACCTTGCTGTGGGGACGGGACAGCTAGGACTCCTGTACAGCTTAGGGGTGTGTGTCACAGGCAGTACCATGCTGTTGGCATTTCACAGGCCCAGTGCCATACGGTATACAGGATTTTGCTAGTGCTACAGCCCTCCCCCCTCCTCCTTGTTTAAAAAGGAAAGAGTAGTGTTGAGGAAAATAAGTTATTTAGGATAGTAAGGACCATCCTATAGTAAGCATAGTTGATACTAAGGACAATCTTAATATGGCGCATTTCTTATAGAGATATCAGTTGAGAGGAGCTTTGTTTTGTAGCAACCACCCCAGGGAGTCCACCCACAGCGTTACAGGACAATCTGTTTGTGAGGAGCTTGGACCTAGTGTTAGTCACGGATGTGAATGCCGGTGATGCTTAAGTCCAATGACTTAAGGACCTGAAGAGGAATTTCTGATCTTAAATCCCTCTGTGAATATAGCCTCTAGTTCTGCTAGTGTGATGAACATTTCTTCCAACCAGGAGCTCTTGGACCATCTGCTGAGAAAGCTCACCAGATAGCTCAGCCCTGTACCACAGAAGGCCAGTTGGCTTCTTTGTTCGCTTTGGAGTCATGCTACAGAGCAGAGTGCTAGGGGGTCGTGTTCTGCGTGGCTAGCACCATTAAAAGAGATTGCTGGGATTTACATCAGCTGAAGCTCTTTTTAATCTCAGCATGTGCATTAGGCAGTACAATGAGGAGTACTAATCCACCCTGGATGTTAAGAAGATGTAGATTGCTGTGACTTTGTCTTTAATCAAAAATTAAGAGGCATAGACTTCTCAGAGACCTCTTAAAGCCCCACTGAAAGTAGCTGTGTTTTTGTCAGTCCCATAGATGACTTTTAACTGATTTTAGAAACAGTAAATGCTTTATATTTATTTTCAATATTGTAATGTAGGGGTTTTAGTCAGTTTGTTGTCATCTGACAATCAACGTACTGTATTTTCTTCAATTTATTAACTGTATTTCCTAGCTTTTTCAACATAAGTTCTGTTTGGTGGCTGAGAATTCTCCATTGGACATTTTCTTAAACCTGTCTTCAACACTGAATAAATACTGCATAGTCTCTTTGAAGCTTTGGTCTGAGTTTTCTTGGGTAATACTCCATTCGTTAAAATTTGACTCAGACATCTTGGTTATTTCACTACTCTGATACAGTTACTTTGCACATGCAGTTTCTTTAAATATGAAAATAACTCCCTAAACCTTTGACTGAACAATAATGGAAGCTCATTGCCCGCCTTGTGTATATCTGCCACTCTCCTGTATTGCAACAGATTGAATGTTTCATAATAAAAAGAGTTCTTATCCTCCTTTAAAGTGACAGAGATAATTCAGTCTTGGGATTAGTATTTAAGCAGCGGCTAAACATAACATATCTCAGAGCAGAGAGTGCATGGAGAATGATGCAAATGAAAGCAGACGGCCTTCTCAAACTATTTGTCTCTGAATTCGTAACATTATTTATGGAAATGCAATGTATAGAGACAAATTACAGAGAGACCAGTTGTGTCACGTAAAAATCATGCTGAGAGAAACAAGGGCAAGAAAACACAGTCCTACTAATCAAAATACTGTGAGGATGTTGGAAATTGGTACATCTTTGTACTTAAACAACAGCGTTCCTTGTGGAAAACCAATTTCAATTAAAACCCCCCAAAATCAACCTATTGAAGATATTTATACCGATACTATTAATATTGTTTCAAAGAACCTCACACACCTCTGTCATCCTAATTTTAGAGATGAGGAACTGAAGAGCACAAATGGGAACACAGCAAATCTCTGCTGAGCAAACAATTGAACCTGTCTTTTCTGACAGGCCACCACCGATCTGCTCTTCCTCTCTGACACGCTATCTACATATGCATGCATTTGTAGCATAGTTTTGGCGTATATTGATGTAACTGCACTTGGAGTTACTTAACATGCAAGTGGATTACATTAACAGCGATGGCTCTTATCCACAATTGTACTGTACTTAGCCTCTGTTTCTTCATGTTGTGACAGGTGGTGGGGAAATAGGGCTTAAGAATGACTTAGGCTGTACATAGTTTCTTTGCACAGTATTTTTGTCTGAAATATTGAAGGATCAGCATTTTGCTGAGGAAGTACCTTTAAAAAAAGGATGAACATCAGCTCCTCAGCCCCTCACATAATTTAGAGCAGACAACTTCGGAGAGGTTGCTGGACTGACACACAGTGGCTTCTGGCCATTTGTGAGAGAGCACAAAAGCTCCTCTGCATCTCTTTCTTTATCCAGGACATACGCTCCACTGATGCTCCCAGATATTTCTTCCAGAGTTTGCGTGCTGTATCCTTTCAGTAAACTTACAGCCCTACATAAAATAAGCAAGAACATGTTATTTGAAGGTGTTTTTATTAATAGGAGTAATATAATTTATATAATAGTAGCATTTGTTAAGGCATGTAAAAGTGGCACTGTGTTACTTATTTAGTATCTCAGAGTATAAAAGGGAAATGGTCTTATGCTAGTGATCAAAACTCACTCTTAAAAGTTCACCAAACTGCTGTCTTTGTAGTCTTCTTTTTTGTGGGCACAGTGCCAGATTTCTGAAATGCAGAATAATTGGTGTAGTCAGCCATACAATCAAGTCTTTAGGTACTTGAATACTAAAATAACTGTATGAATAAATCAGCAGTATAAATAGCAGCCAAAGCCAAATATTTCCCTCCTTGTACCCAGGATGGCTATGTGACTAGGGACATCTAGCTTTCCTCTCACCTGCCCATGAGTTGCAGCCATTCGAATAAATTTATCACTAAACAGCATCAGTAATACATACCTATGAGAGCTAAAAGAGAAGTGGTTTATTGTTTCCCACTGTCATTGCTTCTTACTCCTACAGTTTAGCTACAGCCTTTGGCTGATGATGTTAGGTGTTTGTTCTGCAGGATCTGAAACAGGGATGTAGGGTTGATACTTTGGGTTAAATTTAACTGGCCATAAAACTTCATTATGAAACCAGGCCACAGTAAGAATATATCTTTCATGATGCAGTCAGATATGGACAGTGGGACCAAAGGAGAGAAATTAATTAAGGACACTGAAATACTTTTTTTCTTTTCTCAAGGAAATAGGAAACAATGACTATCTGTTACGAGAAATGCTGGAGGTGAAAGGTTTCCAACCTTCTGACCAGGACAGAAGTTCAGGGTGGATTTCTCATGTCACATGTAGTATACAGCAGATAACTGCAAGCATAATGTAAGAAAACATATATTTGACAACCTTTTATTAAAACTAAATAGACAGTTCTTCAGCTGCTGTAGAAGGGTGTCTATCTATTGATTCTGATAAAGATTTACTGGTTTACATGTGGCTTGTCCTGAGAAAATGTTTCTTTGGTTATCACTGGGTGGTAGGAGATTTTACAGACAGAGATGGAGCTGATCAATAGAATAAATATTTAACCTTCCTCAGAATATTTGCAGCCTGGATGTTTGTTTAACTTATGCCAGAGAAGAAGCTAGCTTTAAGGTCCAGATCCTGGTGTCTAAGAGGTTTGAGTCTGGTATTATAATGGCAGACACTTGAAAGCTGTCCTATGTTAGACTGTCTGCTGAAAGAGAAGATGCCTACCAGAGCAAAATGAAACTTTTGCCCCTTAATGGTAAACAGGTATGAACTGTGGTAGCAAATGCTCTTATTGCTGATGCTTACATTTGTTTCGATTAACTCAACGTGCCAAAACGGATCACAATGTTGCAAGAAAACTTTGAAGGGTTTATGGAGCAGGAATTCCCGTTTTCTAGTCTGAGCAGTTCAGCCCATGTGGGCTTTGCCAGCGTACTCACCTTTTTCCCATTAAAGCTGCTCCATGGAAGCAGGAGGCATTCTTTAGGGAGTCCAGTAGAGTGCACTAAGAGGCTATTACACATGCAGCTGCTGGGAAATTGCACTGAGATGAAACGACTTTAGGATTAATTTGTTTCTGCTGTTTTTTCTTTTAAAGGTGACTATATTAATTTGGAAAACAACAGTACCTTTTATGAATGATCAAAGCTGTCGTGTAAAAAATTGCAGGGAACTTAACATACTCAAGCTATCATTGTGCTGGATTGGACCGCTTTCCTAAGAGAGGTGCTTTAAATACAATTTCATTTTGAGAACACCCTACGATTGCAGCAGAATCATTCATAACGTGATTGAGGTCAGCGATTTTATCTCAAAGTAGGTCCTGCTAATCACGGGGTTTCATGTGTTATTGGTTGTGAGGAAGACTAATTACGTTTCCACCCTGTGAAGGGACTGGTTAACACAAAGAAATCTCATCTTCTTTTGTGATGTGCTCAGCCCAGCAGTTACTTTTGTTCTAAATTGGGCCTGGCAGCCTCTAGGGTGAATGATTGACATGTCAATGTGCTAACAGAAGCCAGAACCAATTCTCTTGTCTGACACCTCCTTTCCTCCTCTGAATATTAATGATGAGTGACCCAGCTGAATGAATGAAAAGTGCACACATCCCTCGTGGCTCCGTGCAGATGCTCAGAGATGACAGCAGGACTCGCCCAGGAGAGCACAGAAAACCATAAAGCCATCTGGTATTATGTAGTGAGCTTAATCTGTTCATTGACTTGGCCAAATGCTTGGTAAATCAAAAGTTGACAGGAAAGGATTCATAATATTTATGCTTAAATTACAGTCAAAACATCACAGAGAAAAATAGGAATCCTAGATGAACTCCTAGAGAAACACTTGAACTACAGCTCAGATTTTGAGCTGGGAGGATGGGCAAGAAAAATATAAAAATGTTTTAGTTAAAAAAGAATCACGAACCAGTCATTTGCTTTAATAATGCCTTCAATTACCCTGTGATTGGTTTCAAATAATATAGGGTATTGGTGATCACCACAGGCTTTTATAGTACTTTTTAGCACTTTAGCACAATTTCCCAAAACACCCAAATGAGCCAGCCTTGGAAGCCATTGCAGTCACTTGATATTTATCAGTTCGTAATTAAGATTTGGTTGAATCCAATCTTCTGCTCTTTCTTAATCTGAGTTATGTAATATTTAGTGTTATATTACAGACAGTATTAAATGTGTAGTCAGACTGTTAAGACTAGGTGATATAATGCATAATCAGGGAGCAGTCTTCTTTATTTGATCATGTCAATTTTATTTATTCCTTCAGTAAAATAGATTCCCTTTGATAGTGTACTATTAAAGATTTCTGGCTTAAATGTTTCTAGTACCTCAGTCAGTAATTCTCCCATAAAAGGCAACCAGAAAAAATCCACAGCAACATGCAACAGACTATTTCTCATTGTGAGGTCTAGATCCAGTTCAAAGAGAAAAAATATCTTTTCTCACTGCATTTTGCCTATGTATCTTTTATCTCCACCACAGTGAAAGTACAACCTATTTTCACCTTCAGTGCCTTTCTCATCTTTTGAAGGTACTGTCGTTGAATACCCTTTGTATTTTCACAATGTCCCAAAGATTGGTGATTTTTTTGCATCCCTACGGGAGACTCTTGTATTCTTGCATTGAGTGACTTTTGCACTGATTACTGCAAACCTTTCCCCTAGCCACCTGTTCTATTTTCTTCTATACCATATGGCAACCCAGTCAGGTTTACCTGGATGCTGCAAAATAATTTTATCGGCTCTTCAAATCCTTTTGTGTGGCCCCACTTGATTACCTAATTATGTTATTTCCCATCTTCTATATTCCTTTCTGTTACCCCAAAGGCCCTTTGCAGTTCACCTTCCTCTTATTTCTCAGCTGTTGGTGGTACATTGCTCCTGCTTTCACTTTGCATGCCATACATCTCACCTAACTTTGCTGTTTGAGAGCTAAACATCTAGTCTAAACCAGGTGCTTAAGTTCCTCTATGGTTAGTGGAGTGAAAGGATACCTTCAGAGCATGTTTATTTCGTGCCAGTCTAAGATAGGTAAATTAATGGAGATGAATTGCCCTCTGGGTATTCTTTCCGTACACAGGGAGCCTAGAAAACTAGTTTGGCTAGTGCCTTACAAAGTGGGTAAAACTAATCCCAGTTTTAACCAGTTTTCCCAGAGTTTTCCCAAGTACCATATTCCCTTCTGCTTCAGCGGCTTCTTTCTCTGTACTTTATACTCCTCCCTGGAATCCACTGGATACTATTTTCTGTACTGCAGTGTGCTATTAAAATTTAGGTCTTCAAGAAAATATGTAAACTGTTATTGTAAAGACCCACTTAAAAATTAAATTAATTTTCAAATAAGTTTTTGTTGACTTCTCAATGCTTCATACACTGAACTTTTGTTTCTAGGGTATCGCCATGTTTCTTAGAGAGAGTGCCTTTCTGCTCCTGTTACACATAGGGATTATTAAGGCAAGGGTGTTCAAGCTTACAAATTAAACCAATGATTTACAACATAAACCTGAATTACACCAGTTACAACAGCCCCAGAATGACAGGGTGTGCCTGATGGCCAGCCCTGTGGTATGCAGACTGATGATTAAGGCCTGACTTGGCTATGAGTTATTTAGATGGAGCATCAGAAATGTGGGGCTTTTTTTTGAGTTATCTGTCTGAACAGAACCCTTTCACTACATTACAGCAGTAAAATCAGTAATCAAAAAATGGCCTGTAACATTTAGTTTTCTATTATTTTAGAAAAAAAACTCTCACAAAATATTTTAAGTTGATAAAAATAGTAGTTTCTTTCTTTAATCTCGCACCTTAAAAATAGCCAAGCAGTTAATTTCTAAATATTTACAAAAAGAATCACTCTAGGATTAGAACAAATTCAGCTGCAAGCATTTTTCTAAAATTGAATTTTTTAATGTGCAAATAAAAACCTAAATCACAATTGTGCCATAGGAACATTTGTCCAAGGTTCATAAAGAAAGTAGAGCCGTACTTCACAGATTTATGACAACTCAATGACCGGTCTCACTGAAAGGAAGGACTTTTCAGCTGTGGTTTGCTGTCTAATGGGTTGTGAACTTCCAGCTTAAGCAAGACAAGATGATGAAATCTTTAGATGCTAAAATAATCAATAAATTCCTTTGTTAATATAAGTTCATTTTCCAGAATAAAAAATATATCATAATTATCTTGTTCCAACGGACAAAGGCATTAACTCACTTCAGTAAAAATGTTTGCTTTCTCTTGTGCATACCAAATTCAGCTTTGAATCACAGAAAAAGCTTAATTTCTTCATAAAGTATTTGTAGGTTCCCTACCTCAACTTACTACACTCCTCGCTTACTATCTGCCCTTCCATCACAGCATCCCAAACAACACTCTGTAGGTAACAACAGATTATCTCCAGGGCCTGGATCTAGGAAGGCAGTTACTTATGTTTTGCACTTGGAGGATTATGTCTCTGCAAAGCCATTTTACCAGACCATGCTGTAAAAAGGAAGCCCCTCTTTAATTTTTTAAATGCTTTATTTTGACTTTTTCTTTTTTTTCTTAACTGAGGACAGTGAGCAGGTTCTCCTGTCGGCTGTGCCTCCATGACTTTCAGACAAGGTGCTGGAAACTGAATAGAGATCAGCGAATTTTCTCACACTCATGCGGGTAGATTCTGCCTGTGAAAAAGCAGAGTAGGTGTGTGTACATATCAATTCTTCTGGTTACACCACTCTCAAAAAGGAAAACCAAACAAAAAACCTGGCAGGAGAACAAAGTTCAAGCCGGGAAAGCTTTTATCACAACAGAAATTCCAGGCACCTCCAACAAAGAGAGATAGTATTAAACTAGTGCCAAATTATTGCAGGCCTGTCTGCATCATTCCCATATTGAACGCTAGGAGAATTTGTCCTATTAAGATTAGATTTAGCAGGGTGGGAGTGGGGAAAGAACAAGTTTCCAGCTGCCAGGGCCCAAGAAGAGAACCTGTGCAGATGGGATAGGTCTCGGCTGAATAGTAGGGGGCATGTTGATCTGTGATGGATGCATTTACATCACGGGATGCAGTCCACTTAACCTGTATCTCTGCCATGTTGAGGATAGGATGTTAGGCTGTTTACCGTCCCCTGCCAGGGGAGAAACAAAATAGCTGTTGCAGTGAGTCAGAGGGGTGCCCCCCCAAATGTAATTAACACACTTTCAAATGCTCTGAACCACTGGAGGATGGATTCCTTTTCTGCTAAATGAGATCTTAATTTGAACGACTAAATTTGGTCACACAAACGACTGTGGGACCAGCAGGAGCAGTACAGGAATGCAGCTTGGGCCGTGGCTCTTCATGTCTGCTCACACTGAATTTTGAGACCCGTGGGAAGCCTTCCCATGCCACCAATACACTCATGGCTTTCAGGAAGATGCCTACTCTGCGGCATCTGCAAGGGAATAGGGGGCCTGGATGTGCCATGCCTAAAGAAAAGGAAGTCATGACAAATCCACCCAAATACAGGTAAAGGACAGAGAGAAAGGAAAGGCAGAATGAACAAGTATACATTATACATGCTAGAGAGAAATGCTTTCTTCCACACAATTTTCTGCTGCTTAGTAAATATTAATTAGGTTTTGCAGTCTGGGGCCCTTTCAGGATTCAGACGAATACATTAGCTATCGACAGCTATGAACAGACTAACTGGAGTTATAACTAAAAATAATTTATTTACTGGCACGATGAAGCCTGGAAACCTTCAGTGAAAGACAGCAATTAAGGGACACAGTAGTAAAACCAAAGAAGAGGGGAGGAAAGAAGAAATACTATTTAAAAAACCCTGCTTTTTACTCTATTTTTTAAAAGGGGTCAACATGAATGATAAAAAATCTAGCATGGATCTAAGGTTAGGGATTGAAGGGAGATAAGGAGCTTAAGCCCGCTGCATTAGCACCAACTGGCGCTGCACATATGCTCCTGTGACATCTGATGTAGCTGAGCTTCTGTAACGGCACAGTAGACCCAGCTACCAGCAAGGAAAAGGAAAGCAATGATATTTTCAGCTGTGCACACCACAAACTCTGGCTTTCAAGTTTGTCCTACAGGTTAAGTAAAACTAATGAGAGCTTATCTGTGCCTTGATTAGATACAAGGCCAAGCATCATCCTTTTCCTGGCAGAATTAACCTTTCTACCAAGGAAGTGGTCCTGCCTTAGCTTACCTAAGTGGGTTGATTTTATTTGCAACTGAATTAAAATCAGTACAAGAACCACAGTGAAGGCAGGTTATTTAAAATATTTAATTTCTGTTTATTTCTAAGTAAAAGAAGTCATACTTCAACCAAAAAACCCCTAACTCCTACATAAGCACAGACCAAAAATTGTTAAAAAAGCACTCTTTTGGTTAAACTGGTGCAATTTGGGAACAGATATGGTCTCATTAAAGGGAGGGATGTCTCAATTTCTAGTCTCCTCGTGCTAGCAAAATTCTTAACAATAAATTCCTCGGAATAGGAGTTCTGCTTGAGTAATGTTTATACGAGCAGGCTCTGGATTTCTCTGCTGACTGTGCTAACAAGAGTGTCAGCTGTGATTTTGGTTCTTGTGATATGGATTAGATCCAAGCTGAGTTTGATTTTTTTCCAAGTCAATTATGAATTATCTGACAACCAAAGCAGCCAAATGAAATTGCTCTGAACTTGAAAAATAAATTACATTGCTTGTATACTTAAGAAAGAAGAGAATCTTGCTATTTTTAAGAGGTAGGAAACAAATTTATTTTGTGGTTCTGGTTATTCATAATAAGATGCTCAGATATTATGGTCAAGAAAGGTCAGTTAGAAAAAGAGAAATGGAAGCAGAGAGGAAGAAAATAAGCAGTTGAAACTTTTCATAGGCCAATTATTTTGAGCATTTCAAGCTATGTGCTACAATCTTGTTTCCTTATGCAAAAAAACCCCCAACAAACCAGCACCTCTCCGAAAACGGTATCTTGGGGCCTTGAGGTATGAA
This sequence comes from Burhinus bistriatus, assembly GCA_013397275.1. Taxonomy (NCBI): domain Eukaryota; kingdom Metazoa; phylum Chordata; class Aves; order Charadriiformes; family Burhinidae; genus Burhinus; species Burhinus bistriatus. Next base: position 254,568 of record VYXH01007648.1, on the reverse strand, counting down.
AGAGATGAGAAGTTTGTGTTTACCATAGAAGCATAAAGCAACTTCTGAGTCTTTCCCAGCTCTGTGGCATTCTGCTTTCCTACTTCAGGTTTTACCGTCAGTACAACTGGAATAAATAATGTGTAAAGCTTAATATTAACAGATTTGAAGCATGTGCATCTCTGACTAAAACAATTTTAATCTCACTAGCTACATCAGTAGAATGAGTTGAGGCAACAACAGCTATGCCTTCATCCTATCTATTGTACAACTTTCTTTGTCTGCAGCTATGCCACTGCAAAGCAGGGGAAATAAATAGGCTACAGTACTTTCTGTTCTGAACACAGGCTAAGTGATTGAAAACTGTGTTGAGAGATCAGCAGATGAATTATATCGTGTCAACAATTTTTTTACATCCACAAAGATAAAGATCCAGGTGTAGCAAGAGCTAGGCATAACTCATGATCCATCCCAGCTGAAGGTAGTGATAAAATGCCCTTTGACTTTAGTGGGGTAAAATTTTTACCTCAGATGTTTTTAATGAATTTGTTTTGGTTTTGTTCTTTCAATGGAAACAAAAATGTGGGGGAAACAAAAAAATTGTATTCCATCCACAGTTTAATTTATGAATCCATTGCATCTACTGTATCTTCATTTTATTTCCTTCACATAATACATATAAGCACAGTTTTATTGATCTCCTTTTTATCATTCTCTCTGTATTTTCCTAGGAATAGATCTGCTTCTAAATCAGGCAGATATTTCAACTGTCATCAAATATTTAATGATTTTTCCAATCCTTATGTCTTGAAATAATTCTGAAAAACGATTTATATGTCCATTAGTACAGTATTGTTTGCTCAGTGGCAAAGGTAAAGTTTAAACAATGCAAGTGTGGAAGAATAGTAAGAGATTTTTAAAGCTGTAATTTGTCACAAGTTGAATTACTAAAATGTTATTTTATAAAGCCATATTTATTATCATTCCCCCCACCCCCTTGCATATTGGGCTACGCTACATATTTTCCCCCTACTTTCTTATGTACAAAATGTCATCAAAGTTTATTACTGTTTAAATTTTGGTTTTATCATCATGAAAATATTACTCTATTTCACTCTGGCCTTCATATAATCATCTTTTCTTCTCATCAGACTTACTCAGTATTAATGGGAAAATTTCCTAATATTAAAATAAAGGGATTTCCAGCTATTGAATAGTTTATGTCACATGAAATGGATAGAAAATACAGTTCAGGAAGGCTGCATTAAACTAAATCACCCCTGCCCACAGTATGCTTCCTACTAATAGCTACTCATTTACAAAGTCATTCTGTGCATTAAAAAAGAACTAATTATGCCAGTAATATCCAGGTAAAGTTGCCAAGATTCTGGCAGTGATCGTGCTATTGGAAGAGAGAGAGGCAGTACAGACCAGCAGCAGCATTGATTTATGTGCCGATACCAACTTTCTCTCCAGCATAGCATGTTGTACAGAAAAGCCAGTTTTCACAGCCCAATCCCCAACCATTGAAAGGGATTTTATGTCTTGGTCGTTCAAGACACTCCTTTGATTTCTCTGGAGAATAAAAGATTTAAGAATAACAGATTCTTTAACTTCAGAATGCTGGAAATTTTGCCTATTTCAAAAAGATGAGAAATCTATATAAGGTGGGATCAAATCCTTACAATTTGTGGTTTATTTCTATTTTAAGGGAGGCAAAAGTGTCCATAAATAAAGATGGATTCCTGTCGGGATAAACTTTTTCATTTTGTCTTTAATGTCATCAGTTCATAGTCTCTTTCACAGTGAGAGCTTCTGAGAGACAGTAAAACAAGGCCTGAAGTCTCTTACATATCTGTTCTATTTGGGGGCAATGAACTTTGCAGCATACCTTGTGAGTTTTTCTTTGGAGTTGCTCAGTCCTGGTAATGTGATGATCAATTTATAGAAGCTATGAAGACCCTACAAGGGCTTGTGCTGTTTAGTCATTGTTCTGCTGAGATGTTTGTGTAATGATTTTCAGCTGAACTTATTCAGTGAACAAGTTTTTCACACAGGCTGTAGGTCACATTGCACGTGCTCTCCTCTTCCAAACCTAAAGGCAGGTGGTAGCCACAAAGACACCCAGAAGAAGCAACCAAAGGCAGTGCCTGGCAACCTCGTCTCAGATTTATGGAGGATGAGGTAAGCAATGCTCTGAGTCGAAAGATCCCACTGTAATAATTGTTTGGCTCCTAAAGGGAACCTTAAAAGGCCTGCAGAAACACCAGCCTTGCATTGCTGAGCAAAAGGAATCCAGAAGACATAGTGAGGACTCAGGAGCTGTTTTCCCTTGCCCTGTGGGCTGCACAGAAGAAACCCTGGAGAGACAGCTTAGACACACGTGACTTGCTGCCTGTGAGTGTGTCGGTTTGAGAAACTGAGCAAGTGCAACCTGTGAGAGAATATCACTTCTCCTTCCATAAGGTCTCACCCTGAGTATTGTTACATTAATGTCCCACTTTGGTCCTAGCTGTTGGGTCTAGTGGGGCTCAGTTACCCCTTTCTCCGAGGCATCTATAACTCTTTTGAAACAAGGCTGTTGAGACAATCATGAACATAACCTAGGCAGTCCATGGAGAGGCAATCATGAGGAGGTCTTGCTTCAAACCCAAATTGCTTCAGAGCAATTTTATATCTTTTTTTGGTTTTTTTGGAACTGAATAGGGTGGTTTTATTTTACCTTAAGTTTTATAAAACCAGTCCTCAAGCAGATAAATACTAAGTAAATTAATGTGGAGCGTTAAAACTCGGCAAAGTTAGAAGCAACAGTAACAGGTATTTAGCTTCTTTACTGACTACTCACTACTGGGCAATGACAGACACTTGTTAGTTCATTTGCATGAGAAGTCTGTGGCTTTAAACTTGATTCCAAAATTTTCTTGAAAACTGCCACTCATATTTTTAGGCAGCACGGTGCTAAATAACAGCCTGTACAGGATAACCTTTATAACTGACTAGACTGTACACATTCACTGAGTGAACATTAATTTGAATACCCCAAATATACTTTTGGTTAGATCAAAGTCAATATCAAAGTTAGTAACAGCATGTTCTTCCTAATCAAAAAGTTTTTGTTTCAATTTAACCTCTTAAAATGTATGGGAAATAGGTTCAGATCAGGATTTGTGGTGTTCTGCAGCTAAAAACTTCCTTGGATAATGTAAGGCATATTTAATCAATGAATTAAAACAAAAATTAACTGGCAAAATATAATACCAGGTATACAGTATGCATACCTTTCTAAAAAAAGTATATGGTATAAAAATCAGCACCTCCATACCTTGACCAAAACCACTGCTGCTACAGTTTCTAATTCATTATCATTAAACAGTCAGTAACCTACAAAGCATGAAAATGAGTGCTATCAAAGACATCTGTAAATGCACTTCAAATGCTGACAATGCAGTATGTAGAGGTTCTTGTTCATCACAAAATGCAGTTTATGCGGGCTATGCTCTGTGGAAATCCTCTGTCGCAGCAGCTGTGAAAGTCTAGTCTCAATCAGCAACCAAAAAATCCATTTCACTGACCACAAAGAAGAACTTTTCCAAAGATGGGGCACAGGTTGATTTACATTCCTTCCAGCTACATATAATTGTTTTTACTGATTTCTTTTAGAAATCAGTACTAAAATACAACTTCAAGGAAATAGTCAAGAAAGTTGTAACAAACTGTCTTGAAATAAGCATTCTAGAATACAGGTAGTTTCTTTTGAATAACCAAAGGCTTGCACTGTCTCTGCCTCACAACATTTGCCTATCAGGGCATGAATCTCTACGGGTTCAAAGTGCTCCTGAAAGATCTCAAAGCCATGGACTAGCCATGGCACAAACAAGGAGGGGGTGAGGGAGGGAAGGAAAGAAGGAAGGAAGGCAGAGAGAAAGGAAGGAGGGACAGAAGGATGGATGGATGGATGGATGGATGGATGGATGGATGCTTTTTCATCATCCACCAGGAAAGAACAAAAGACATCTTAATCCTACCATTTGCTCTTAGACTTTTCAGTGGTCTTTCCTATCCAGTGCCCACTTTTTTCCAAATATGATCAATCCTTCCTTGTTTCCCCTGTAAGCATACATGTTTATTCAAACAAAGGTTGTATGATGGACCTAGAGAATTTCTACATCTCTTGTTGCAGGAGTTGCTATCTGAAGCCCTATTTCCAAATCCAAGGTTTACTTTCCCTCCCTCTCAGACAGTCTTGATTACCGAGTTAGAGAAATTGATTCACGAGGAAAGGTTAAGGAGCCAAATACAAATAGCTTGGCTGCATGATGACTAAGACAGATGGGAACATCATAATAGGCGGCAGAGTACTATTGCACTGAGAAGGAAGGGCCTCTGGGGAAAGGCATAAAACATAATCTGGCTCATTTTGAGTCTTCCAATTGTCACCAGAATCATTATGGTGAAAAGGGAAGCAGGTGGCTGCTTTACATACTGTTTTGAATTTAAACAAATCTCAGCAGAAGCACTTTGTCAGTTACGGGTTATCATAAGAGTGCAATATTTGCCCTGCTCCTTTAGACCAAAGCTCTATGCAGATGCGAATCCTGGCTTCTTCAACACCGTGAAGCAGATGCTGTGGAGCTGAGCAAATGTGCAGTGTTCCTTCCCTTGGTCTTTTCCCAGTTCCCAGCATTTTGTGGCATAGCCTTTTCTTGAGGTTTTATTAAGACCATTATGTTTAACAACTACAAATTAAATTAGCCCTCCATTAAGCCCATTAATAATTTTGACATCGGGAGTGATTTTCCCAGTTTAGTTATGTGTGAAGTGTGCCTGTTGTCTACTCAGTACATTGTGTGTTCTTGGCTGTTGTGTTGAAAGATATAATAGTTGTCTTTCCAGTTGTACAGACCTTGAATTTAGGCTTTATCTCACTTGTCTCTTTTTCAAGCTGAATAGTCATGGTCTATATGGTCTCTCCCCTTAGACTCTCCCCCTAAATGGCCATTCCACACTTCTTGTTATCTTTGTTGCCTTTTTCAAGTCGTCTATATATTTTCAAGAGATTTTAGCCAGGGTGCACTCAGTACTCAAGGTGTGAGGCTGTCATGAACTGTGATCCTTTTGTTTGTGGATTTTTTGACTACTGCTGAGCAAAGATGACATGTTCACAGTGTTACACTGCGACCCAGGATCTCTTCCCTACCTAGTGGTAGTAAAGCATATTGTGTTTGTATCGGTGTGGTTATTTTGTCCCACGTCTCTTACTTTGAGCACTGAATGATGAAAATATGTTATCTTCTGTCCCAGTGTAGTATCTGTACATGTGCAGCAGGGAGAGATAACTCTTTTACTTCTCTCCCACCAAGTACAAGAAAGAATGTTTTTCTTTCCTCCTCCAAAGTTAAGGTTACATGGGGATGGTGGATTTCAAAAGGGTAATTTCTGCCTTTGTCCAAGAGCCAAAGCTATGAAATTGCTGGACAGGCAAGAATTCTTATTTTCTATATTCTTTCTCTGTGGGAAACAGCTTTCTGCATTCAGGAGCAGTTGTAACGTGAGAAAGGGGAAAAGAAGAATGGGGGATTTATATGGGTGGAAGAGAGGGAGAGAAGTAGTAGATTTACACAGCAGAAGATGACAACGGGGACAAGACAAGGCAGTTCACTGGAGCAATGCTTTTGATAAAATACGCACAGGTTATTTTAGACTGTGTAGAATGCACACAGCATTGATAGGGTTAGAAGCTATTCCGTACAGATATAAAAGCAAAGTTCAATTAAACCCATGTACAAGTTGCCTGAGTTTGTTAAGAGCTTTGTCAATAAGTGCACAGACCTTTCTTTTGTAATGAATACATCTTTAACCTACAGAGTGGCAAATACGACTTCTAAAATCCCTCTGATAAAGCCTCTTTGAAACTGAAAGCACTCCAAGTTCCATTTATGTCAATACCTTCCTAAACAAGCAGAACCTGTAGAAGAGCATGTTCTCTCTAAAAATAAACCTTTTTTATTCAAAGATATTGGCAAGATTAGAAGAATACAGGAATCTGAGAAAAAGTGCATTAGTATACATACATAGTTTGTGCTATTCTGTAGCTGTCATAGTATATTTAAAAACTGATGTTCAAGCAATTAACATATTAATGTTAACATCTCAAACTATAATTTAACTGAAGCTTTACAGCTAAGACACAATAAAGATAAGAAAACGTCAAGCTCTCACTGTTCTTTAGGAAATGCAAAAGGGGGGTGCAACTTGAACATGTCACAGTGCTCATTTCACTTTATAATCTTCCAGAGGCTTTCCAGAAAAACCTCAAATACCTGTATTTTGATTCTTATGTATGTAACAGAACATCTCCTATTGTTATCTTTGTGAGCTGCAAAACTATAGCTGTGTCAGAAAGGTTTCCCTAAGTAAACACAAAACACTGCCTAGTGTAATAGTATGTAAAATTGTTCAGGAAAAGCACATTTCAAATGAAATCCTAAATATAAATTATGTTTTGAAACAAAATCATGACATGTATAGAAGCACTCACACAGACAAAATAACACACTTACATTGATAGCATTACAGTGGACAATGTGTGTAACATTTTCAAAATTACTGACAAGCGACTCTGGGTAATTTTGTAAAAACTGCTTTTCCTAACAGAAACACACCCTAACATTCATGAAATACATTATAAATACAAATTTTGCCTAAATATTTCGGCTTCCATTTTTTAATGAAAAAAAACCCAGTGTAAAAAAGAAATTTGTAACCTAAAAAAATATCAACCTACCGAGCGTTTAGTTGCAGAGTATAGCTACCGCTTCTAAAAAACTGTTTTCTCTAAGTCTCTGCTTTCCTGTAATCAAATTACAAATGGAGGCCATGGTTTTTTCATATGTCATTGGATTCAGACAAAGAAAGCCACTGTAATTTGATATGCTCTTAAATTCTGTGCTTTCTTCCACTATCTGGCCTAATGGACAAAAAGACAAGTATACAACAAATTCCATAATTTCCAGATTTATTCTTTGTTTAGAAGGAAATTTATCTCTACAGACCTGGATGTCTTTAGTATTATGATTTTGATTTGGAACACTGAATTAAGACTCTGACGAACATGAAACTTAGATCAAATAAATGATTCATGAGCTGTTTTGCTGGTTTGCTCTATGGAAGCAATTCCAAGCTCTCCTGGTTCATGTACAGCATTGTGAAAGAAGACAGTTCAAATACTGCATGCAAATGCTTTCCTTTTGTAGCATATTATTTTAGGCATTCCTTATTTTCAGGATTCATGGTCTTTGTGATAAAAGAAAAAGCCTAAATATTAATTTGTAACTTCCATTTTAAAATCACTTGTATTTTTACACAATGTTTCAGAAGGCAGAACAGTGAAGCAGCCTTCTAATTACAGTCTTTCATGTTACTGAAACTACAAGAAATGATGAAATACAAGTGATATTGGGATACATTTGTGTATGCGGTATCTACGAATGTCTTAATTTTTTAACTTGTCTGTTATTTCCTAAGTTCTTGCTAACTCTTTTTTGTGTGATGGAATATCAACCAGTAAATGAGGTAGAGGGAATCAACTGTCCACCGTATCACCACAATATTTTGCATGTTTAATTTTTGCTCCAGACAAAACCATGTGCTGTACTACTTCTTTTCTTGTGCATTAGGTTTACACTACTCATCTTTACAGCTGGTCCCTTAGAAGTGTAACGTATTTGTCATGTCTCATTTGGATTGACTAACCTCACAGTTACAGCCTCCATAATTTGTTTTTTAAATTTACCTACAAGTATCTTGTGCTGCCCTTTTTCCTGGAATGATACAACTTTGGGGTATTTAGAATGTATAGGGATTTTGTAAAATTATTTCCAGATCTGTCTGCAAAGCATCTTCATTGTTCTTTTTCAGGCTCTCCTTTGCAAGTGGTGACTACCAAAGCCTACAAAAATGGCTAAGCCACTGGCAGTCTGAGGGCCCTGCTTTTTCCATTGACATTTGCTTTGAAACATTGAATGCCTTTGAGAAGCTCAGAGCTTCAGCCTGACTGATGACGACAAACAAATATCAGTGTCAGAGCAAAGTGACTTTCTTTACAAATGAAATACAAAATTGCAGTAAAAGCAAACATTGGTGAATGTATTGGATCAGACTGAAAGAGCCAAGGGGAAGTACCTTGGAGCACTGCTTTTAAAGCCAAGCTGTTGAACGTGTTAAGTTTTCAGTGAAATCTGGGGAATTCAAAACAGAACATGCCTCTGGCATACTGACCTGCAGGCTGGCCCAGCTGAATCACCCTTGAGCTCCGAGGGTCTCATTTAATAACTTGCAGCACTAACAAGCACTAGCTGTGACAAAAAGCATGTGTCTCTAATAAAAGACACATTCTTTCTAGGACCTTCTAGTGCTTAAAGACTAGCACTTAAAGACTGTTTTCAAGGTCCATCTTTACCCCAAGCAAGGCTGGGCAGATCCACTTTGGCTTAATGTGTACTATTTTGGCTGCAGTGTCAGGAAGAGTAATTAGTTTTGTTGTCATAAAAGCATCTCAATCAGCTCCCCTCTTCTGAGATACAGAGAAGCAGATTTGCTCAAGTAAAGGGAACTTATTTGTCCATATTTACGTGCACCATATTTTTTTCTGAGGTGATCAAAGAAGCACTTGCTAGAAGGAAAAATAATTACTGTTCACAATACCTAAAAGAATCAATAAGGATTTGGATTATAGAATATTTTCGTCTGGCCTCTCTTGAGGCAGCGTGCAATATTCATAACCTGGAGTGAATCAATAAGGATTTGGATTATAGAATATTTTCGTCTGGCCTCTCTTGAGGCAGCGTGCAATATTCATAACCTGGAGTGAAAGATTCTGACAGCTGTTTTGATAGTCATGGAAGACAAAGGACACAAAGTGAACCTGGATGGATGCACAGCCTGAGGCTGCTGCTCTTGGTGGAGCTGAGCAATGAATAGGACTACAGACAGTATGATTTCAGTCAGTGGCCTCTTTCCACTGACTTTGATGGAAATCCAAGTCAATCTCTTGGAGGAATCCCACAGAAAAAGATGTTTCCATTTGGCCTTCATGTTGTACTTACCTGCACAATGACTATCACACGGAGCAATGTGAAAACCCTGGGAAAGGTGAGACCTTGTGGAGGGGGGATTAATTAGCTAGCACCTAATGCTAGCTAATCTAAAAAGTCAGTATGTGACCTAAGCTCATTATCTGGGCTCCTTCTTATCAGCAGGAAAGACAGCGAGAGAGAGAACATTCTCCAAAAGGTGATCTATCCTACATACCTTAGATATCCATCTCGGGATGGAGTGGGTGAATTGCCCTGGAGGTGCCTCTCTTTTTTTTCCAGTGATTAGACTGCTATACTAGGCAAGATGTTTAACTTCTGATTGGCTAATGTTAAGTAAATTGAACCCTGTGCTATCTGTCTAAGTAGCAGAACATATTTTATTGTGTTTCCTAGTTATGCATGCATAATAAATTCTTGTACAGTGCATTTTGCTTATATTATTGCTTATACAATATTTAAAAACTATTCCAACACTCTGTAAATTCTTCATGTTAAAATGGTAGAGAATAAGATAGTAATACTGATTGTTAACTATATTTATCTTCTTAACTTGCTTATGTAGTATGTTTTCATGCAGATCAAAGCTTAACAGGAAGCATGAAATATTGCGATATGTGGAACCAAGAAAACTATGCTTGCAGGTGTCAAAACATACAGAAGGTTTATTTATAAAGGTAAAGAAAATGTTGCTTTTTCTAAGCCACACATTTTTATTTCCTGCTGTCTTCTCCAATAATTGCAAAGACTCTGGAAGTCTTCAGGCATTTTACAAGCAATTTAAAGGCTGCAAAGTATTATAGTAATAGTATTCCCAGGTTTTTGGGGGCTTTTCTCAACAAAGCCTGTCTGTTTCTTTTTTAAATAGGTGTGATCCTCACTTAGGCTGACTGTGTTGTACTTGGAGCAGGCTTTGCCATAAACTACAATAGGACACTATTCTAGATAATCATCAGAGGCAGTCCATGTGTTGAAGGGCGTCTTGCTGCAGACAGCCCAATGTGGGATGCAACCCTATGAAATCAAATTTACTTTCCCTTGTCATGTGCTGGCACATCAAGTCAGGTAAAGAGACAAGTGATGCATACCTGGATTAAGTAGTTGGAGAGAAGAAAGTGTACTGTAAAGCAGGTTGGTGGATGGGGCCATGGTTGGGCATAATCACAAGCAACTGGTAAGGCAAATGAACAAAGGAACAATCAAAAACCAAAGGCCAGTGGAGACTGTGCAAGACCTGCTTAAACTTCTGTGGTTTTTATGCGTTCTAAAGAGCCAGGCGGTAAGCACGTACTCTCTCCGGAAGCGTATCCACAGAGAGAACAAGCTATGGTTGCAGTCCAACAAGCTAGTACTGGCAGTTTGGCTGGGGTTTCCAGCTCTCAGAAGGCCACAGCGGAATTGTCTGTCCTGAGACCCCACAAGCAGGAGCACTGGTTAGTCTGTACTAAGGTATGAAGGCCTGGGCTGACCGTGTATCTGGATGTCTTCACAGCTGTGTGGTAAGTGGCCTTGAGTTGGTGCTCAACCATATCATCTCACATCACACAATTTATGAGGTGTTTTATAACTCAAGAGTTTAATTCAGCAACTGGTACTTCACAGAGCATCTCTGAAGGTTTAAGTAGTGCCATAGGCACATTACAGATTTGGAGAGGGAAGTGGTGAGGTAAAAACTACATCTGAACCAAGAGCATCTATGCTCCATAGAAAACTATGTAGTCCTGGACTTTTGAACTTCCAGGTTGAGGGCTGTGACTGCAGCACGCGATTGTCTCCAGTCTTGCGCTCAGCTCTCTCAGACATGACTTCTCATAAGCATCCACCTGATCCAAGAACCCAAGTTCAACTGGCTTTAAAGCACATAGGCCTGTGTCTTTTCCTTGATAGCAGGAAGACTGGAGAAAGAAGGGGCAGCACTGGAGTCTCTGCAAGTATTTGATTTTCAGTTTGAAACAGTAGCTATGACTCTCAGAGGGGGATGGTGATTACATTCTTGGAATGTGTAAGTAATAAAACAACCCTTGTGATCAGTTAAAAAATGTATAAAAAAGCATTTACCTTCAGGAAAGTTAATGTTCAAGTTTCATTTCCTCTAGAGACAAATACCAATTCAGAGGAGCAGGAGAAGATAGAAAAGAATGATCTAGGTTACTGTAAGAGCGTGGGGTCATCGTCATGTAATTCCAGACATTGTTGCAAAAGCTGGAATATTAAATCTCACTGAGCAGAGAGATGGATGCAGATCAAGGGCAACCCAGAGGGAAATAAGACTGAACTAATGAAAGTTTGCTCTCTCAGTGGTATGTAAAGAATGTCTCCAATATTATGCTCACTAAAATAGTGTCTCTGGGCAATGTGAGAATAATCATAGGTAGAAATTACACTTCTCTCGTAGAATCACATGAACAAGAATAAAAACTGTGTCTGAAAGAACATGATCTGTAGATTTCAGCAAGCTGTCTCACTCTTAATGACATTCGAGTATCTTCTGAGATTTCCTGACATAATGAGATTTTGGACTGGGTTAGATGATGTCTTTATTTCCTTGAATCCTGTAGAATTGCTGATTACTGTCTGATTTTCTTCCCTCTTCATATTTGGCTTTGTGGAGGTTCTGTATCGGAGTTGTTAAAACAATGTATTTCACTACATCTCTTCTGACAGAGCTATGAGAACTGCTTTCATTGAAAGATTAAACTAAAGTTTACTCAGGTGAAATAACCTCTGAGAATTATCCCTTCAATTTTCAAGACAAGACTGGAACAGTTAATGTCGTGTTTCTCTTTAGGAAAGAGAACTTGTGGGAAGTAGTGTTATCCTTAGGCAAACGATCACAGAATCACAGAATAATTAACGTTGGAAGGGACCTCTGGATATCATCTACCCTAGCTCCTCAGCTCAGAGCAGGGCTGGATAGACCATATTGCTCAGTGCCATGTCCAGCTAAATGAGTTTAGATTATCTTCAAGGATGGAGACTCCACAACCTCTCTGGACAACTGTTCCTGTATTTGATTACCCTCAGTGTAAAAAAGCTTTTTCCTCACATTTAAATGGAATTTCTTCTATTTCAATTCATGCCTGTTTCCCCTTGTCATCCCCTGACAGAGGGCGCACTCTGTCCCGTCATCCAGATGACACCAAGTTGGGTGGGAGTGTTGATCTTCGTGAGGGTGGGAAGGCCCTACACAAGGATCTGGACAAGCTGGATCGATGGCCTGAGGCCAATGGTATGAGGTTCAACAAGGCCAAGTGCCAGGTCCTGCACTTGGGTCACAACAACTCCATGTAGCACTACAGGCCTGGGGAAGAGTGACTGGTGGAAAAGAACGTAGGGGTATTGGCTGACAGCTGTCTGAATATGAGCCAGCAGTGTGCCCAGGTGGCCAAGAAGGCCAACAGCATCCTGGCCTGTATCAGAAATAGTGTGGTGAGCAGGACTAGGGAAGTGATCGTCCCCCTGTACTCGGCACTGGTGAGGCCCCACCTCGAATACTGTGTTCAGTTTTTGGCCGTTCACTACAAGAAAGACATTGAGGTGCTGAAGCATGCCCAAAGAAGGGCAACAAATCTGGTGAAGGGTCTAGAGCAGAAGTCTTATGAGGAAAGGCTGAGGAAACTGGGGTTTCATCTGGAGACAAGGAAGCTGAGTGGAGACCTTATCGCTCTCTATAACTACCTGAAAGGTAGCTGTAGTGAAGTTGGGGTAGATCTATTCTTCCAAGTAACATGCAATAGGACAAAAGAAAATGTCCTTAAGTTGCGTCAGTGGGGGGTTAGAGTGGATATTAGGAAAAATTTCTTCACTGCAAGGGTTGTCAAGCATTGGAACAGGCTGCCCAGGGAAGTGGCTGAGTCACCATCCTTGGAGGTTATTTAAAAGACATGTAGATGTGGTGCTTAGAGACACAGTTTAGTGGCAGACTTGGTAGAGTAGGGTCAATGGTTGGACTAGATGATCTTAAAGGTCTTTTCCAACCTAAACAATTCTATGATTCTATGAGTCCTGTTCCCTGTGCTGTGCATGTTAGTGTACAGGCACTTCAGAGGCACCCAGTTCTGCTGATTTCCCAGAAAAGGTATGACAGATTCTCCCATAATCTCCCCCGTAATCCTTGGGGTACGTCTACATGGCTAGCTACAGAGAGACCTGGGTGCTTTTGCTCACCCTTTAACCTGAGGAAGAAGATAGCTCTGATTCTAGCACTGTTCAGCTGTATTAGAGATTTGTTTTTCTTGCACATTAATAACTCTCATTGCAATAGTGTGCGTATTAGACCATTCTAACTCAGCTCTTCAGCCTGTAGGCTGGCATGAGCTGAAGATTACGTCCATCTTTATGTTCACTCATGTAGACTAGACTGCTGGAAAAACTGAAACATACTGAAACAACAGTTGGGCCACTTGTGAACAGGCCAAATAACTAGCGTCTTCCCCACAAATTTTACAAGTGAGTTACTAAGATATATTACTACTAAGGTATCATTTTGGTAAAGGAAATGGCCAACAAAGCTGTATAAAATAGGTTAGTTTGAGAAGAGTCAAGGTTATAGTCCCAGCTAGATGCAGCTACTTAAATGGGAGGGTGATGAGATGTTTAGTTTCATAGACACCTGAGCAGAATGAATAAATTTGTACTAAATGTGAGTTCGATGCCATATGGTCAGTTTTAATTCCTGGACCATTATATAAGCATTTCTGGATTAGTTGCCACTAGTCATATAAATGTGTTTATTCATGTTAATGAAGAGATTTTGGTGAATTACTCTTTGTCTCATCGAGTACCACTGTTGGCTATACCACTGTACTATACTACTGCTTGCAAAAAGAGAAGCCCTCAACCCCCCTTGAAGAGCCTTTAACATTATCTTTGTCAGCTCTGTTTTATACATTTGCCCATTCCACTTTATCCTTCCTGACTATATTACCATTTATTTCCATATTGCATAGATGAAATGAACTGCCCCATTTCTTTTTACAAATCGTAAGACATCTTGGTAGCATCCCTCTGATGTCTGCCAGACCCCTGTTCTGGCAGATACAGTAAAACTGACCCAAATGGAAATTCTTTCCTAGAAATGACAAGTGTTTTAATGTAAAGTTACTTGCAATGTAATATGCTGTAACCTTTCCTGCCCTTTCTGAGGGAAAAGACAGATAATGGCCTGTTTATACCTCCCTTCCAAACAAGTCACAGGCATTTGAGACGGGAATGTAGACAGAGACATTGTTTACCATTTTGTTTCTAGTAACTAGAAGTTCAATAAATTTCACTCTTCCTGCCCTACAGTGGTATTTCAGAGATGTCAATATCCTGATGTTGGCAAACTGACCGATATTGACAACAAGTAAGCGAGAGGGGACTTCAAGCCTCTACCACCAGAAGAATTTGATTCCAGATGAAATGCTACTCATATGCCCTGATAGAAAAATAACTATACCTCCTTGCATACCGCTTATTTTCTTTGTATTCTTGCACTGCAATGCAGTCTAGCATGGTATCCTTGAGTCCCTTTGAGCATATAAAATATTATATATTATGGTACATATCCTCAGGTGTTACAACCACAAATGGATAAACATGTCCTAGATTGATCAAAATCATAGAACATGTGCTCCCAATATTGCCTGCAAAAGATTGAAGTAAACCCAATTCAAAGCTCCATTGACTAGTTCGAGACTAAAATTTTGAAAGAACGTGGGGAAGTGTTGGTACAATCACTTTTATACTGTGCATTCATCCTCCTCTGTTTACATGAGAGTTTATTGTCTCCCATTGTCATGGTTTCGGCTGGGAAGGAGTTGACTTTCTTGATAGCAGCTGGTGTAGTGCTATGTTTTGGTTTTGAGATAAGAATACTGTTGGTAGCCCACTGGTGGTTTTGGTTGTTGTTAAGCAGTCAAGGCCTCTTCTGCTCCTCACATCTCCCTGCCAGTGTGAGGGGACACAGTCAGGACAGCTGACCCCAACTGACCAAAGCAATGTCATGCTAGCTGGGGGAAGAAGAAGGAAGGGGGGCACACTCAGACGTATGGTGTTTGTCTTCCCAAGTAACTGTTACCTGTGATGCAGCCCTGCTTTCCTGGAGATGGCTCAACACCTGCCTGTTGATGGGAAACAGTGAATGAATTCCTTGCTCTGCTTTGCCTGCACTCGTGGCTTTTGCTTTACCTATTAAACTGTCTTAATCTCAACCCATGAGTTTTCTCACTTTTACTCTTCCAATTCTCTCCCCCATCCCAACTGGGGGGAGTGAGTAAGCGGCTGTGTGGTCCTGGTTGTTGGCTAGGCTTAAACCATGACACCCATTTACGTTGAGTACAGAGTTAAGAATCTTCACTATGGACTGTGTCAGCCCCTTGCCCTTGTAACGGGTACTGCCTTTAAAACAGTGCATGCTAGGAAAATCCCAAGGATCCTACACAAATGGAGGATGTTACAGTTGCTCCCTGCCAAATGTTCTGGAGCTTGGGATAACCTACATGGTTTGCCTACTGGGACTTGTAAAGCAATTACCTGCGCTAATATGAAAAGAAAGATTTCATGCATCTTATAGGACAATATGAGCCAAATAGATATGTAAAAGTCCAATCAGTCAACACTTTCTTTCCTACTTGAGGAAATGGAAACCTGAACAAGATTTTCTTCTTCATGTCATTTTAATTTTCTTCCTATTTAACAGACAAGCTGAAATATCAAGATGATGCGGTTAATATCAATTATTGTGTCTAAGAGTTGCAACTGTGACTGAGGCTTAAGTTCACTACAAACTGAGTATTTTGTCAATAGATATGGAAACATATTCTTTAAAATCACTAGTTGTGAGGGTCAATTGCACTTGTTAGTGATCTTTCTACTCCTATCATATCACTGCCAAGAGGAAAATAGGTACTTTTTTACTCCAAAGCTACAGAAACAAAAGGCAAATGAAGCATAGGTCTTGGTGATCTTCAAAAGATAATCCAAGGACTATTGATGATTAATGGAATAATTGCTGATAGTCTGCAGAGAGCTATCTGGTTATTGGGTCTCCTTTTTTCTAGGTGATCTACTTCATGACAAGATAGGTGAAACCTATAAATATGAATTTTGTAGTAAAATTTTTCTAATACAGCCCATTGTTCTAATTAGTATGTGGCTGCTATGTAAATACAGAGAAGAGAGAAGGACAATGTTTCCACATTTGAGAGTGTAGGAACTAATGACTGACAAATACTTATGGATAAGCACCATAAAAAAACCAAAACAGCTCACCTTTAAAATTCACCTTAGAAACTGGTATAATTGAAAAATCTGCTTTTGCTCCTTTTTTTCATCTTGTCCAAGATTGTAAATTTTCAGGGAACTTGCCAACTGAAACTGTGTGTCAGGAAGCATTTCTTGGGCTCTCAGCCTACATTTTCTTTCCTGCTCTAAAAATCTCTTCAGCCCTTTTTTAGGGCCTTTTCATGCCTTCCTCCTTATGGGTACTTACACCCTTCAGGTTCCTTCAGATGATTACCACCTTGGATCAACATATGCCTGTAACTTGTAGTTTTAAATGTATGAACAAAACATTCTTGGCGGGGGTGGGGGGGGGTGGAGGATCTTTCCCAGACTTACTCACAATATTTTCCGAGGAAAGGTAATTTTTCTGCACAGAGGAAGAGCCTAACTACTCCTCATGCCTTTGAAATTCTCCTCCCTCAGTTTTCCATCTACTTCTGTAATCTCGCTGTGCTAAAGGACACCTACAAGAGTCAAGTGTCAGCTTGAGACCGGCTAGCAGAAAAAACATCTAAATGGAAAAGCGCAGTTTTGCAATTAAACTTAGGTCTCTCTTTTTGTGTTGTCTCCTTCATTTCTCTTTCTATAATTTTGCTTGTATTATTCTGACAAGGACTTCCGTAAACTCCCAAGATGCCAACCTGAAGCTGACAAGAATGGTGGCGAAAATACCTAAAGCACAAATTCTTTTGACAGTTTAACAGGAGTCTGTCGTCTGCTGGAATCACCTTTCATTTTCCCCTTGTGCACTTCTTCTGCGCTGCCCTCTGCACACACCTCAGCGACAGCCCGAGGGTGTCAGGCATAATTCTGCAAAGACACGGAGAAGGAAAAGAAAATGCCAAGTGTCAAGTCTATCCCATCACCTCCCACTACTATATAAACTGAAAATAGAAATCGTGGGAAAGTGGCCTGTTAGCTCCTTAAGTCTTGATAGGTTTAATTAGTTTCCAAGTGTTTTCGTAGCTATGCTGGAGAGATACTGCGTTTGGGATATGATGCAGCATCCACTGAAATCAATTAGACTCTTTACAGTGACTTCAGTGGGCTGAAGGTCGACCCTGGTTGCCATTGTGAGAGTTCTGTGTAAAAACAACCCACTGATGCGCATTTGTAAAGGATCAATATAAAAAGTCTTGTTCCACTAGCATGTGAAAATGAGGCAACAAGGGACATTCTGAAGTCTTGTATTAGACAAGTTCAGTAAAGCTGGTTAGAAACGTGAGAGCTTATATATGTGCTGTTATATAACAATAAATTAAGCTTTTTACAGTTACTGCTGTGATGTCATTTCGACTGTTACTGATCCAATACTGCTTTATACAGTTCTTCTGAAGCAAATGTTCGCTGGCATCACTAACCCTGATCATTCAGTTATATTGCCAACTAAGTGCAAGCAGTAATGTTCAAAGGAAAGATAGATAAGCACTCTGTGAAAAAAAGGGTAACTATGCAAAGATAAACCACTGACTTTGATAAAAACTGAATCAAACTGAAGCGTTTCGTTAATACATGCCTTTGAATTTTTGCCATTCTGAGTGGCTCTTGTTTTCAAACGGACACTCTCTCCCCATTCCAGAAATGGAGAGCTGACGTCGTGCGTCTGTATTCCCTCAGTTCGGTGCTCCTGTCATGGATTCTTGCCTTCACTGCCATTTGCCACAAACGCTGATGTGGATATGTCAGCTGTCTATGCAGATATGTCATAGAGACAAAATAAGTGAAATAACGGTAGATGCTAATAAACAAACTGAGGGTAAATATTCACTTTTTAATGTGAGCATTGTGTTAAATTAGTTGATGTTATTTCTGCTTACACATCGTCAGTAGCTGGAGCTTGCACGGAAAGGAGTTGTAGTATGAAGCACTATGTTCCACAGGTTTGAAAGGTCAAGTTTAATTTTCCAAACATCTGTAAGTTTATTTTCAACACTTCAATGGCAAATAAAATTCACTTGAACAAACTTGTCATATAAATAACTTGCAGTACTGAAGATATGAATTCAGAGTAAAATTGGGGAAAATATAGTCCCCACTGTGTAAAAAGTGCTGGCATACCCTGGCACTCAGAAGCAGTTGGTTGTAGTGGCCACAGCGTTATTAAATAGGAGCTTTTCTAAGTAACTAATAACAAGCATATCTTTTCGTTGGGAATAATGCGATGTGCTTAGTGTTATTCTGTAGTTTAATATTTAATATTTATATAATATTTAACAGTTGTTTAATAGTTTATGGCTTTGCAGGAAACTGCACAAAGGAGGAGAGAGTACAGCGAGTCAAATTCCCTCCAAAAGTCTTGGCAGTGGCTCTCACAAAGTAACTGGTTGCTCTGGAAAGAACGACTTTGGAATACTTGGCTTTTGGGCTGTCTGAATGCAAATGGCACAACCCACTCAGGCCGATGCCCAGGGACTCTGGGAGACAGGACACTTCCTTGCAGCGGCTGACTCCAGTTACCTATAGGTGAGTTCCTCATGGCTGCTGACTTCAGTAGAGTTATCACAGTCACAACAATTGTCATAAGCTGGCAGTCCTCTCGCGTGGTGTAGTGGGCTTGGTGTGGGATATGTTGCCAAGAAGGGAATGGGGCCCGTAGCCTAGCCAGCTGCCAGTGCATGTTCGGTCTTCCCCATTTTCCTAACCTAGCACTTACTGCCCTTCACAGTTGATAGTTATGATACTTACAGTGACATACATAGCAAAGAAACCAGAGTTAAATGACCTCAGAAAATACAGCTGGCCAATCTTTTCAGAATAATAGGTATTTTATTAAGAAAGATCTTTTTTTTCCCTAACAACTTACATTATAACGTTGTCTCATGCATTAGCTTTTTCTTTCTTTTCCACTTTTCTTATTCTTTTTATTTTCCTTCACTTTCATTCCACCTTATCCTGTGTCAGCTGCCACTCTAACTGGCCAAAAAAAAAAGGAGAGGGGGATGACTGGTGTGAGGACAAGGACAGAAAAAAGAAAGAAGTATGGGATAAAAATATGGGAAAGAATAAGAGGAAATACAAAACAAGAAAGCAGGACATTTCAAAATCAACCCTCTCTGATGAAAAGCGCAAAAGAGACTATTACAAAGAAACACAAAATTTGTCTATTTTTAAATCAGCAGAATGCAAATAACAGAAAAAAAAAAATCTTTTTCAAGTTCCTCATCTCCATCTTTTGTACAAGTTTATTGAAGAACTGACACTGCTTTTTGACAAGGAAATTTATTTAGATATCCAGAATTGAACAAAAGGATCTGTTCCTTTACAACAAGAACGCTAGTGGAGAGAACAAGATTTCTTCCACTTATGCTTTGTCTGGCTAACGAAGGAATAATTTTCAGCACTGTCCACCATTTATTATCTTAGACCTTCAGTTAAGGCAGCTCATCTTCCCTTCTGTCAGTTTTCAACAAGGACACACGCTTGATTGTCTCTAATCTCTATTTATGCTCAAACAGAACGTACTGAGTTTTCTTTCATTTGATTTGAAAAAGCCCTGTGAAATAGATGGGGGCAAATATCTAACTAAATCTTTGGCTTGATTATTCTCTCTTACTACTATAAATCAGGGATAATTCTTCTAAGGTCAGTGGAATTACATGAATGTAAATCCAACTAACAGAAGGAGGTGCTTGCTCCTGTTAAGTGTTTGTGACTTTTTCTAAGCAAGGCTTTGGTAATATAATCAGGAGCAGTGATAAATCCTTAACAGATACCTATTGTTCACAGTCAAATGGCCTTTTAGGTCAGCTGTCGAATTACCATGACTTACTAAGCAGTGGTATCTCTCCCATTCAGTGCCTGGGGTTAAGTGGTATGTTCCTGACAAGCAGAAGAAAATCCAATTATCTACTTTTCTTTCCTGGTTCTTCAGGAAATGTTTCCATTTTTAATATGGCATCTGGCCATATGATACAGATGCTGGTAGGGTGTATTTAAGAGAGTTATGTTTTTGTAACTCCTTTTTGTAACAGTTGTGAAAGACAGAACCAATTTGCTGCTGCAGCTATCTGAAGAAAACAGCATTAAATCTGTGCCTGGACAGACTCTGTAGGATAATGTGAAAAAGTCATAGAAAATATGCTATTGCATTTCTCGTTCCAATCCTTTTGGACCAGCTAGCTCATCTTAGGAGGGTTGCTGTGAATTGAATGACACCAAATGGGAGCTACCTGTCATAATAGAATTGTTTCTCTGAAAACTAAACTATTACATGCCTTTCACAACTCTTCTGAAGCCAATTTTCAAAAATCCTTCAGAACCAGATAAATGGCCATACAGTTTCGAGTTATAGGAGACATTCAGCTCCTGAGAGTACGGAGACTTGTGTTCACCCTTTTCTCTACAACAGTGTATCTCAGACTGTTTTGGAGGATAAAACAATGTTTTGCACAAAAACAGACCCCAGCATCTCAAACCCACTTAGGTGGTGTCCACATATTCTTTTTATTTTTTTTTGCTTATATATATGTAATAGTATTATGGTGTGCATGGGTTTCTTGTCTTTTTGTGTTGTTTTCACCACTGCTTCATGGTAGGAACAAACTTGGCATGTAGAAACTTGTTCAAAACCACGAGTATCTCACCTATGCTTGAAAGCTTAGGGAAACCTCTGAATCACTCATTTTTTGATACAGTCTCAGTTTGCTTTTGTGATTACTTCCAGGGTAAAACGCAGGAGAACCTGGCTGGGTTCTTGCTATTTTAACAGCCAGTGTAGTTTTCTGTTCTTTATAAATCATAATAAATGTAACTGGGAGGACTTTTAAGTCTCAACAACTAGATTTTCTGTGGCAGAATAAATAGTGCCCTGAGAATATATTTCATTGTCTTCAAATGCCATGGGAGCCCTCTGACCTTTAAATGTAAACTTTCAAATTTGCAGGAAAAGGCTTAGCCAAAAGATTCTCATTAACATTTGTGGCAGTTAAGAAGCTGAATCCTTTTTTGCTGAACTACAATTTATCTCTATGCCACAGACTATGAAGCTGTATGATGAAAATCAGAGGAACTGCTAATGCCAAACGTGCTTTCAGAACTCATTTTGCAAAGTTCTCTTACAACAGGCATGGGCATATCCTGAACCCATTTCATGTGGTCCTGATGGTTTAAAACCTGATGGTATTCTGACTTGAGATGTTCAAAGATTTACTTAACGCTGCTATGGTGCTGGAATATCAAATGCCTTTTGTCCAATAAGCAGAGTGCCTTTTTGCAAGATACAATGCTCATTTTTAAGAGTGTTTCTCTTGAAAGGCAGAGAACCTGTGGAAGTACACCTGCTGCTTCATCGGTAGCATTTTCTATAATTCAGCTGCATTTTCTATGAACTTCTGACAAAATTTTCAGACTTTGGGAACACATTTGTCTCTTCTGATGATTCAGGTTCTGCCTTTCTCTGAATTTTACCCATTCCTTGGCAGTAGGTTTCTTAGTCAGCACTGTGGTATGTCATTAATTCTTTTTATTTCACTATTAACAGTAAGGCAGTCGACCTTTTCATGAACATTATGCTTTATAGATCCATATATTTTTAAGGCCAAGGGGACTGCTGTGTTAGTCTAAGCTGACCTCCTGTGTTGCAAGTATTCTTACTTAGAGAAGTTTGAGAACTGAGTGAAATCCCTTACTTCTCAAGGGCAGTATGAAAACTCCCTCTGACTGTCGATCGAGATTTCATGTCTGCATGACATTTTCCTTGAAATGATGTGTAAAAACAAGTAAATTCATACCAGGTTTGGTACTATCACCTCAGTAAGATAATTCACTGAAACAAGCTGAGAGCTTTTCAGCAGAGAATGCCTGTGTTCAAAAGAACTTCCAGAGGTGGAAAAGTGTTTTAGGGCACTTTTTGTCTATACAAGACATCAGTCAAACACAGACCATATTTTATTTTTATTTACAGGACCTACTAGGTGAGGATTCAGGTCCTTTCTATGCTCTGTTGGTAAACTTGGTGAGACTGAAAGAGAAGGTAGCAAGGTACCTCCCCTCCACTATCACTAGTGTAAAAAAGATTGGTGAGAGCAAACCCTGCTGAGCCCCAGCCACACCAGGGTGTTACCTCTTGATTCCATTTTTTTTCCTATATTTCCAACTTGGTGACATGGAAATGAACTCACAATTTCTTCTCTTCAGCCCAGAATATGCTCAGTCCTCTGATATTCTCAGCCATTTGAAAGCGCTTCTCTTCTGCCCAGTGGGCTCTCAGTCACCAAGAACAACTGTAGCGGATGTTGGGGTTTTTCCCTGCGTTGGCTAGGTTCAACATGCAGGGTTCCTCTTGTTGCTGCAAACACTTCTGTGTGCCTCAGTGCGTGCCTCAGCTCTGCTCCTTTGCTCCTGTCTTCTGAAAATGTCATTGTGGAGGAAGGTTAGACACGCAACCTATGATTCTTCAGTGGTTGTTTAGCATCTAGTGTGAAACAAACAGTGCCTGGAAAGATCTCAGGAAAGTTTATGGGAAGTGTTCAACACTTTTCATTCCTTGAATTTCTTCGTGACAAAGGGACCTAAGATTTAGACAGGCAAAACTAAAAGCAGTTGCTTGTCTCTCTAATTAACGGACCAAGTGTTGGTGTCCTTTTCACCTCCTACCATACCATACCTCCACAAACAGTGTAACAGCCAAAAGACAGCTAAATGTTTAAGAGGGACTTCAAGTAAACATGCAATCCTACGCTGTTGCCATTTAACAGTGCTTAATTTTTTTTCCCAAAAGGCAGGTGTCCAGAACCATGTGAGATTCCCTGAGATACTGATGGCACCTGCATAGGACTGGCAGGTGGAACACAAGAGCTACGGGAGACCCATGCCTTCCAGAGCAGCAGCTGAAAACTGGGCGCTATTACTGAAGGCATCTCAAAAGACTCGAAACGCCTGTGCTTTGCCAACTGAATTGAATCCTAAGTGACTGAATGAAGTTTAAACTTAGCATTTTTAAGGTCCTACAATCAAATCACCTGCCGCAGTGACAGAATTAACTTAATTTCCAAACCCAAATGTGTCTACATTTGCCAGCATTGAGCTGTTTCCATCATTGCTTTCAAGGAAAACTGAATTTCTGTTGCCTGCTACCATTACTGTCTGTAAAATGCCGTGACAACAATCTCTCCATGTGCGTAAGTTTAGGAAATAAGGCCACCTTTCTGCCCATTCTGGTTTAATGACTTTCAATGGCTCCATTTATTTTGAAACACGTTACAGCATAAGGCAATTTTGCTGCTCAATAGCTTTTGGGTGCAATCTGTTTTTGACTTAGTAAATAGATGAAGCTCTCAAACAGCCTGAATTCTTTAACTGAAAAAAAAGGTTAGAGACAAACTTAAGAGGCAGCAAGCTTCCTCGTGCTTCACGATACTCTCCAAAAAGAAAATCACAAAATATATGGATGATGTGCCAAGTTTTCAAAGAAAGGAGAAAACTAGAAAATCCTAATGAAATTATATCACCAAACACAGCCTATGGTAGTTACATTATCTTGCCACGTCCCTATTTGTGCTATGATGGAGTATAAGCACATTTTGCTGAACAAGCTGAAAACGCTGCCTCAGGAGAACAGGCTGACTTCAGCTTTGCTTTGCTTTCATGCGATTTCTGATACTTCAAAGTGACTGACAGAATCAAGCCAAATTCACAAACTCAGCCATTCAAAATTATATAAATTATGACCTTTAAGATCAGAATGGATATTTCTGAGAAAATTTCAGGAAAGTACTAGATAGTTATGGTAGGTGAAAATAATTGACTTTTACGGAGAGCAGGTGGTTCTACGGCTGCCATGTGTGGAAGGTGACATGCATATTTGTGAAGAGTTCACCTGTAGGTTGTACCAAGTAATCTGATCTGTGGCTGTAACCACGTCAGCGATGAAAGATTTGTTATGGTGTCTAGATGTGGGGAGCAAACATTGCCAGAAACGGTGTGGTGATATTGTAGGATTAATATCAGACATTGCATCCAGCTTGCAACTGGCAGAGTCACATGTATCATTATTGCAGTGGGTGTGATTTGAATTAAGCTTGCCCAGAGAACACTGAAAATAATACTGTACTAAAAACTACCTATGAAACTGTTTATGAAACCACATATCATGGGAAAAGTATCCTAAAGGAGATGCTATGTTAAAGAGAAAAAAATCCTATGTGGCTTATCAAGAAATACGATGTGGTACAAAACGTCACATCTAGAGATAAAACGCATGATGCTGTGTGTGCCAGCAGGCATCCATGTCACACGATGAGTAAAACAGACTTCCAGTGTAGAAGTATAGAGTTACCTGATCATGTGGAAAAAGTAAGAGTTAAAAAATATTATAAAGAAATTCCAGGAAATGAGAGCTTGAAGACAGGATATAATAGTTCAAATAGGAAATGTTTACTTGCTTGGTACAAAATGAGCTCTAAACATGATAAATAGTTAGAAAGACACATAGACAGACAAAAAGATAAGTCAGGGAGAGTAATAAGCCACAGAAAACTTTGTAAAGGCTGGGGTTTCAGCAACAGAACACCATTCTTTATGAAACAAAGCACTGCAGTCTCTCCAGTCAGGTGAAAGCGGCAACTTATTCTAAAAGCAAATCCACCAAGTGATTATAAAGGTGGAGATACTGAGGTTCCCAAAGACCCCTCTTAAAAAGATGAAAACACGTCCACAGATTTGGCAAAGGCATTTCAGAAGTACCTTCACAGCAGTGAACACATTCTACAGCGTCTCTCCCATCAGGATTTGAAGAAAACGGCTGATATTAGCTTGGATGGGGCTCGTCTTCCTGAGCTGCAAACTGAACGAGGCTTACTGAAGTCACAAGCATCTTTGTGCAGCCAAACCAAACATCACCTGGTTTCCAATGCCGTGAAGTTAGCAGTCATTCCAGCATAGGTAATGCCGGTACCATGAAACAACTGAGATTCGTCATTCTACATTGCATCCAAATGTGGCTTTCATCCATCTGCTGCAGATGCTGGTATGTGTTCAAGGACAAAACTGGTCGCCTTCTACTTAGATATGCAAGTTTGGATATTGACTTCAAGAAAGCCAAGGCACAGATCATCACTGGGAGCTTTTCAGACTTGCATGTCTTTCTTATACTTGCATTAAAAATGATTTAATGAATAATTTTGTTCCATGACTGCATTCATCCATTTTTAATAAAATGAGCATTTACTCCAAACTTAGCATTCTTCAGCATTCTGTATTAATTCTGTACTGAAATTTTGGAATGTTTAATATCCTAACTCATCATTTGACTAAGCTTACTGAAACTATTGGCTCAGTTATGAATTCATTATCTTTTATTTCCTACATATCTCTGAGAGGCAAATTTTTATAGCAGTGAAATATGTCTGACTGCTTTGCTCCCAGTTAATGCAGTATTAATATAACAATGAAGTTCATTACATTTCCAGATACCTTTTTACTTACACTAAATTAATGTTTGAACTTGCTTGATAGAATCCTGCAGTTGCCTAAGTTTGGGTTTGGTTTTATTTTTTTTTTCCCCAAATTAATACAGCTGTTAAGACATTTTGTGTTGGCACTAATGCTGGGTGAAACTTTGACACCTGTTTGTGAGATGCTGACTTTTTTTAAATCATAGGTTAATTATTGCAACTTAGAATTTCACCTCTGGAAGTCTGTTCCAACAGTAAAAATGGCATGGAAAGACCTCACCTAGATAGAAGAGGAAAGCCCATCAAACTGTGTCCCCACAATGTTAATGCCCTGCTCACACCCATCCCTTCATACTGTACATCTCAAGTGTTTTAAATGCCTGAGACTGAAAGAACAGAGGTTAGGCAGCCAAAAAAAGCAGAGGAGGGATTTTACCTGAGACTTTATACGAGTCTCCAAATAAAGAAATAAATTATTCTGTCAGTCTACAGCAGGTAAGATAAAAACCAATGGGCTAAATTGCAGCAAGTGATAGATAGGCCAGACATTGGGAAAAATGCCCGGCATGGATACTGAAGCTCTGGGACAGACTGTCTAGAGAAGCTGCGGAGTATCTGCTGCTGGAGGTTTTTAAATACCACTCAGACAAACATCCATCGGGATGGGGGATAGATAAACTAGGCAATCTCTTAAAATCCCTTCCAGTTTTATTTTTTATGATTCTGTGAGTAGGCTTGTCATACTGAAATATTTCTCTGATTAGGGTCTGATGCTATCCCTTGTCTACTGTAAGGCTATTTATCCTTATGTTGTTAGAGACCTATGACGATGAATAAAAGACAGATGACTAGTTTGCTCTCAGAAGCCAATTTTTCAGCTAGTCAGCATCTGAAGTTGTGGACAGACTTCCAACAGAGCTCAGTTCTAGAAGTTCCCTTGTTTCAGATATGATGGGACTTTCTAGGTCAAGCATTTGGACATTTTCTACAAATACGCTTAAGTAAAGATCACCATCATGCTCAGACACATGCCTGAATTCCCGTAACTCACCTTGTTACAGAATGACATCTGAGGTGAATCCTCAACCTCATGTGGCTTCCACTGAGGTTTAAAACGGGGAAGTTTTACCAGCCTCTTGCAGTGAGATAAGATCATGCATGAGATCAGCTGTGAAGTCTCAGCTGTCATGTGGGAACTTGTTAAGTCGCAGCGCTGCGGTCAATGAATGAATTCAAAGATTAACTCACGTCGAAGAACATATTTCAGGAGTCTAGGAGCCTAACGCTAACTGATACTTTTCCTTAAGCTTCCATGATAAGCCACTCCAGAGGCACAATACGAACCTATAAAGATCCTTGTTCTGACCACCTACAGTTGTTCTTATGCTCTTAAAATGTTTGAATGAAGTTTCTAAATTGATTCTGAAAATGGGACCTAAACTTTGAATTTAGCTGCTTTTGATTTAGGTGTCATTTTGGTGCTTTTGACAAAGTTACATTTAGCCCTTTTCAGAATCTTCAAGGACACACTTAACTATATGCACCTACATAAACACTGCTAAAGGGCAATGGGTGCGAGCATATATTCGTGGTTATACGTACTTTCAAACATATTTCTGATGTCTTCAGCTATACTACAGCTAAATAAGACAAAGCGTCTTGGAAATTTGATCCTATATGCACACCTGTCCTGAAGGAATACCCAGAGCAGGATGCTGAAGACAATGTAACCGTAAGTCAAAGACAAGAGCAAGAAATGTCTAGAATCTTAAACCACTCCAGAGAAAGTGAGGTACCAACATTGGTCTTAATACAGTTATTTCTTTATCCACCATCTAGTATTTATTTTGTTTAGCTTTATTCCTGTATTCCATTTTTGTTCCTGAATGCCCTGGTCTATTGCTAATTTTAAACAATTTCATTCTGAATGTGAATTAGCATCTCTGATACCAAACACCTACACAAACACCTTTGTGTCTTATTTGTGTTTTATTTTTATTTCAAATCAGGTGCCTAATTGTAGTGCTTATAGGATTGCAGGGCGCTTGGATTTGAATTGTATGAAGTTCAGGCAAAAGTGACCATAAAAGCATGAAAGAAAAATAATAGTTTGTAAGTGCAAGTGAAAAGATGCTGAGATTTACACAATGGATTTAGTCAGACACCCCTACTGTTTTATAGAGGGAAAAGTGCGTCTGCACAATGAATAAATTACACTGTGCCATCAGCATGTTGCATCTAACTGCATTAGTGGCTCCTTTTTTCCCCTCATGACTTAGGTAGGATGACATATTGGAAAACACATATTTCTTCATTATACTACTTCAATGGCTTGATGAATCTGCTTATAGATGACAGAAACATTTTTTATTGCTCCTACCGAGTTATTTATATTTAAAACAAATCTTACATGTGTTTACATGCAAGATCTCAAAATATTGAAAAAAGGTTATTGTCATAATAAGCCCCATCTGTGGCTCGGGTAGAACATGACCAAAATCTTGTTCTTTGACCTTCTCTACCTCCAGGCTGCCTGGCTGCATGTGGTTTTGTAGTGCCAGCTTTGTAAATCTACTCAGTTCAGGAAAGAGCCGCGTAAACCATTTCCTTCATGACGAGGACATTTTGATCTACGTTTCAACAATTGCCTGCAAAATTATTTTCTTGAAATACTGTTAATATTTGGTGAATTTCATTTTAATGTGGCAAAGTATAGGTTAGAAATTGTTTAATTATTAAATCAATTTTTATGGAGACTGAACCTTGCTTTGAAAAGGAAGTGTACAGAAATTGGATTAGTTTTGATGAAACGAATTAATGTATTTGGCTTCCAGATTTTTTTTTTATCCTCTTCCTCCACATTTTTCCCTGTGTTTTTCTGTGCTTTTTTATTTCTAAAAAGGGTAAGAAAAGGAATGGCTTAAATATGGTCAAAAATGGGGAAAACAAACAAATGGAACAATACTGAAAATTTTCAGATAAAATTCCATGTATTTTCTTATTTTTTTTTAAATTAAGACTCTTTAGAATTAACATTTTCTGTAGTTTCAAAATTGTTAGTATTTTAATTTTGGCCAGCTCACTTCTTTTCCCTGTTCAGTGCATCTATGCGCTGGAATACATGAGAAAATCTAATATATGTGTGTGTTTCCATTTGCGAAACAAAAATAACGCAAATTAAGCAATGGGTTACTGGAGGTCATAGACAGGATATATTATGGACTTGATTTTGCAGGACACTGAATGCTTGCAGCTCGCCTTGCACTGAGTGAATTTAAAGCACTTGTCACATGACCTACTCTTTTATTAGCTTAGTTGCAGTGGAAAAGGCAGAGCAATAGCATCAGAAATGGAAACTGATGGCAGGAAAACTTTGGTTGTTGGTTCCTTAGGGGTGATGGAAACAGCTATTCTCAAAGGATCCACTGAGGAATATATACATAATACAGCAGAAGATAGCAAGAGCAAAGGAAAATGAAAATTTAAGAATAATAAAAAATATATATAAAAAAAAAGCACAAACTATTTCTGGAGCAATAGCTACTCTAAGGAAAAGTTAACCCAGATGAATCACACCTCCGTAAGGGGGCTAATTTAAAGGCACTTTATCAGACAAAGAGAAATAAGCATTTCTAGAGAGTAATTCAGTCCCTAGGTAGACTGCATATCTTTTCTCTTGGTGAGGCACATCATGAAATTCCGATGGGACAAAGCTGGGCCACGATGACTGGGCACTATCGGACTGGTCCTTCCAACAGTTTCTGCTTTAAGCTAGGCCACTGGAAGTCTGGTATCCAGCTCCGTAAGCACTGGTGTTTCTGTCTGCCCTTCCAGCCACCCATACTGCAGATATTTTGAGATCAGGCAGCTATGAAGAAAGAGGTAAAACTTGACCCTTAGCGCAAAGAAGGGATTTGGTGAAGGACTGCAAAACCCTTTAAAGGCCTATAAAACCAAAAACTCCCTTTAGTCCCCGGAATGATGATTTTGCCACCTAACTACTGCTCGCTGCATAGGCTTGCGCTCAGAACATGCTCATTGCTGAGGGCTCCCTCCTGCTGTGGAGGTCATCTGTTTCTTCTGGTGATGATCTGCAGAAAATGCAGGGTATTATTTAAATGCTTTTATGAGTATCTTTATTTGCCTTAGAACACATGCTGCACTTCCCACTGTAATTCCCCATATATACTCTCTATACGGATCAGTGATCTCAGCGCCTTTTCAATAATTCAGCCTGTGTGCTCTGGCTGTGCCATCTTGGGAAAGGAGCCCAATGCAGTGCCAAAGAGCTGCGCTTCCTATAGGAAGGAGGAGAAGGAGGTACATGTTATAGGCTTTCCCATGTTTGCCGTATCTTCCGTGTAAGCTTGATTTTCAGGCGTATTTGCATCAGAAAGGTCCAGTCCCTCAGACAAAGGTCAAATGTTCTTCAGTGGGAACTTTTCCTGAAAGCAGACTTGCAGCATCAAACTTTCCTGCGTGAAAAAGGGCATCTTTCCTCACTGAAATATTCAATACACACAAGCAAGATATTTTTGCCCTTTGTAATATAATGCAACTTACGACACGTTGCCTCCAACATGAGGCCAAAAAAAGAGGGTTGCGTTATTTTATCCCCGGGTTTTGAAGCTCATGGTGTTTCGTATCAAGAAATACAGTCAAAAGAGAGTATTGCAAGTAAAACCATCGCTCCATGAACAACGTCTTGCCACCAGCAGGACCCCGAGATTTATGCGGGCCCTTGGTCCGACTCCTGCGGGATGCTCGGCGGGGGCTCACACGCCACCCCCGCAGACTGAGAACCCCGCTAGCCCCC